>OW679198.1:101045005-101165080 GCA_940337035.1 Agriotes lineatus | reverse complement strand
AATAATGGGAAGTTTATTTTACGTATACAATAAATCGATTTGCATTTATCACTGTTTTATTACACCTACTTGCTACAATAACCTTCGTTTATATGCATATAGCATCTCGTGATCATAATATGTGTGTATTAATTTATACATATGTTTAAAAAAGAACAGTAAATTGTCATATTGTCCGTTATAAGAATTTACATTTTTTAATGTTAAAGTTGTTTCAAAATGATCCACTGTGTTATCACTAAAACAACTCTTAAGTCCTTTGTATTCCGAACTTAAACCCCAAAGATTTAAATGGACTTCAACTAAAAATTGATGAATTGCTTCTATTGTTGACAAGTACCACCTAGGACTCCCCCTTTGATGTCTCCAAAACTGTGATATTCGATTCTGGAGTACAACGCACCGTAACGTATTAATACGCTCATCTTTATATATTCCTTTACTTTGATTCCATGTACTATCAATAAATATTGCTCGATCAATGGGCAAGTCCCGTGCATCTTTCTGGTGAAGATTCGAGTCTACAGTATTTATTGTTTTCTTGGTCATTAATGTAGTTTTATTGTGACCTTTCGGCAATTCTACCAAGTTAGTTATGTCGCTATCATTTCTATTATTCAAATTATGTCCGAATAATTGATCGACATTAACTGCTTCATAACTGGGGAATATTAACACAACATTGTTTTTATCATAGTCGGGTATGTTTGGATAAGTAAATACTCTGACATCAGCTGGTGCTAAAACTGCAGCATGGGCGGCTGTGCTTTTTCCATCAATTTCATTCTTGTGCTTGATAATGTCAATTTTCAAAGGCAACTGAAATTTAAGGTTAGGTTACACTTACCCAGTTTAACAGTTAACAAAACTTACATTTACTACTGGTAGTTTTCCTTCTAATTCGGAAACAGGCACATAACAGGTGTAGCAGAAGTATTTTCTGGATTTCCCACATTTGGGGCACGGATATCTTCCTTCTAACCTCTCCAATTCCAAGTCGCTATTTATATGCATTCCATCAAAAGGGTTTTCGTCTATGGATTTTTGGAATGCTTCATCATATTTTGGATTAGACATTGGATATTTCTTGCGAAGAAAACAGTCTAAATTAATTAATTGATTCTGCATTAACTAAAAATTGTTCGTATTTCGACAGTTGTTGATTTTGTAATGTTGCTACCTTCACAGCATTTCCTGTGATGAAGAGGAATACCAATATCTAAACCAAAATATGACGAGCATTCCCAAAATTTCTGGAGGAAAACCATATTATTGGAAAGAGATTTCTTGATGAAACATTAATATCGTGTTAACTATATATAAATACATTAACCAAATATTCAAATTTGAAACTTCCTTTATAAACAGTGTGAACTTTTTATAGTAACTTACGATGAAAGTGCGTAAAGCTAGTCTTTAGTCACAAGTGGGGCAGAGTTAAAACGTGAGTGAGCGAGCGTTTTAAGCCCCTCGAGTGACTAAAGATGCTTTAGGCATGTGTATTGTACAAAATTTTATCTACGATAGAATCTAGAAAACACGGTAAATATAATAGCTATTTATGCAACAAGTGCTAAAAGTCGACGTTTAATGCACGAGACATAAAAATCGTTTCATAATGTTTATGTCTCGTGCATAAACGACTTGTAGCACGCGTTGCATACAATATTTTATCTACGACCTTAATTTTACCGTTATTAATCCATAAATATCGATTTAACAAAGGTTTGCATCTGCGATACTTTTAATTTATGTCATAATAAACAATAGGCCAGGCCGGGCGGGCGATTGTTTGCCACGCCAGTACTGTCAAGGTGAGTTACGAAATGTAGAGTAAAGTGACCAAATATGGAATAGGTGCTTAATATGGAATACCGATTTATTTCCAAAATGGTTGGCGCCATCTGCTAATCGAAGGCTGACACACCATCTGGCGCGCATTTTTGCATTGCCGCGAAATTTTGGTAGCCATTATTGTATTAGCAAAGAGCATATATAATTATATGCTCTTTGGTATTAGTATGGATCATACCGCCGGTGAACGGGCTATGTTGATATTGAAAGTTTATTTGATGGCAAGTATTTTTTTGGTTTTTAGCAAAACGTTTCAGTTTTATTGAATTTCTTTGAAAGCATGCTGACCTTCGAATGTCATTGCTTATTACTGATGCCACTGTTTGTCGTTCATTTTTGGTTTTTAGCAAAAAAAACAAGATTCAGTTTAATTTGAGGTTAGTGCTTAATATGGAATACGTGAACGTTCCAAATATGTAATGTATTCCGTGTTAGGACTACTTCCAAATACTGTATTGTACAATTGTATTTCGTGATAGGTATGTATATAGGACCACTCATAATGAAAAATATTTCTTTGTAGGAAGAAAATGTCGTATAATTCGAATAAAGGAAGAAAAATGTGGAACGATGGGAAGATTTTTGTGATTTTTGCAAATAACTTTTTGTTGTGCCTTACAAAATTAATGTCTCTTTTTGTTTGCGAGAAAGTCGTTTTCCAGTTGCTGTATTTAACATAATAAAAGTTTATTTTATATATTTTGTTTATATAATAAGGTATTCCATATTAGGCTCAATATATGACAATTATAAATACGCACATTTTTTATTTATTTGCTCGTAATTTCTGTTTTGAGTAATATAGTCTCTTACAACTTCAAAAACGTCTTTGAGCTGATCCTTAGTAAAAGATTTTAACACTATAACAAACCATTTTACACCAAGGAAAAATTTGGACGTGAATAATTAAACGGTATTCCAAATTTGGTCACTTTACCCTAATTATTGATACTCCACATCTGACTGTATTCATTACATAATGCTTTAATTATTTCCAAACACTTTACCTGTAACGCAAGAAGCAACTAGAATAACTTTACAACTTCACTTCCAGTTCGAAATTGTAGTTTTATAACTTCACTTCACTTTTAGCCCATGTGCTAAAAATAAACAGCTGATTTCTTTAACCACTGTAAACTATCTATAAAACGTCATTTTTAGTGAAACAAGCTAGTGCTAAAAGGCCTACTTTTAGTAGTGGTTGTAGATAATAGCTATTTATGCAACAAGTACTAAAAGTCGACTTTTATGCACGAGACATGGAAATTATGAAACGACGCCGAAGGCTGAGTTTCATAACATGTCTATCGGGCATAAACGACTTTTAGCACGCGTTGCATACAATATTTTATCTAAGACCTTAACTATACTGTTAATCCATAAATATCGATTTAACAAAGGTTTGCATCTACGACACTTTTAATTTATGTCATAATAAACAGTAGGCCACGCGCGGGCGAATGTTTGCGAATGACAGTAGTCAGGGTCAGTTACGAAATGTAATTATTAATACTCCAAATCTGAGTGTATTCATTACATAACGCTTTAATTATTTCAAAAACACCCTACCTGTAACGCAAGAAGCAACTAGAATAACTTTACAACTTCACTCCCAATTCGAAATTGTAGTTTTATAACCTCACTTCAGTTTTAACACTAGAGCTAAAAGTAAACAGCTGATTTCTTTAACCACGGTAAACTATAAAACGTCACTTTTAGTGAAACAAGCTAGCGCTAAAAGGCCTACTTTTAGTAGTGGTCGTAGATAATAGCTATTTATGCAACAAGTGCTAAAAGTCGACGTTTACGCGCGAGACATGAAAATTATGAAACGAAGCCGAAGGCTGAGTTTCATAACATGTCTCGCGCATAAACGACTTTTAGCACGCGTTGCATACAATATTTTATCTACGACCTTAATTTTACCGTTATTAATCCATAAATATCGATTTAAGAAAGGTTGGCATCTGCGACGCTTTTAATTTATGTCATAATGAATAGTAGGCCTGCGCCGCGGTGGCGATTGTTTGGCCACGCTCGTGCTGTCAAGGTGAGTTACGAAATGTAATTATTGATACTCCACATATGACTGTATTCATTACATAACGTTTTAATTATTTCAAAAACGCTTTACCTGTAACGCAAGAAGCAACTAGAATAGCTTTACAACTTCACTTGCAGTTCGAAATTGTAGTTTTGAACCTCGCTTCACTTTTAGCACATGTGCTAAAAGTAAACAGCTGATTTCTTTAAACACGGTAAACTATAAAACGTCACTTTTAGTGAAACAAGCTAGCGCTAAAAGGCCTACTTTTAGTAGTGGTCGTAGATAAAAAATATTTTAAATGTAAATTAGGATTACTAGCAACAGGTCGTAATTTTGCGTGGATATAGATATTAACGATGCAAGTTTGGTTATGAGCATCTTAACGAAACGAGTTTTGCGACAATCAAACGAATCTGGTTAAGTGCCATAATCAAACATGTATTGTTCTATATTTTATCTTTATCAATAACTCCTGGTTTAATGTATTTTTTATATAAAAAGAGCAGAAAACTGCAGAATCCGGGGCACATTCCCCTGCTATTGTTAATATTAATTATCATTAAGCATGTTTCTCTAGTAACCAAAACCAAAATTATAAGGGAAACAAGTAAAACGAGGGGAATTTTCCCCGGATTCTGCATTTTAGCCAAAAAGAATGCGGCAATATCCATTACCGCACTGTTTTGGGACAGACTGACGCAAAACCTAAACTGCTAACCTCAAATTTGACATAGACTTACAGTACCACCAACATATTATTCATACGTTTGAATTTCCACAGCTTTTTTAATGAACATGTTGTACCATGGTGGACAATAAATTTAGGCCGGAAATCGAAATTAAGGTTAGTTGGACATACGTAGTAGTAATAGTAGATCTCAGGCGAATGACGGGCCAGCCTAAATTTACACTTGTAGCATGCACAATTCATTATATACAGTCGTTGCAAAAAAAAAACCGCGGCACTCTTTTTTACCTAATTTTCAAAATGAGAAAACAAATGCTGACACTGACAATTCTAATTAATATGTCATCAAAAGTCATTTTTTAGATCTGAATAATGACTTGATGACATTTATTAATTAGAATTGTCAGTGTCAGCCACTGTTTTCGCATTTTGAGAGTTAAGTCAAAAAAAAAATCTCCTGTGTTTTAGCCGCAACTGTAGTGTGTTTAAAAATTAGTTTCGTCTAGTATGGCTATAGAATAGTTCGGAATATGAATCTAACTATGTATAAGCCATTTACAAATCAATGTCAAGTATGACATTTAAGTATAAACGTAGTTGCAATTTAAATTAGGAACTATTCCATAGCCATACTAGATGAAATAATTTTTGACAATTACTATTTTTTAGCGACTACTATTTAATAAAGTAAAGTAAAACGGCCACCTGTCAATGTCAATAGTTATCAAAATAAACGTCAAAATAAATTTCATCATTTTACATTAACTGAAAACTGTACAAATAACAAAGAGAAATTTATTCTTAATACATTACGGTAATAATAAATCTTGATATAGTTGATTTCATTTTTAGAGAACTTGGGCTAGATCTTGATTTAACTTTTTCTTGACAATAACCACCTAGTTACTTTACAACACATATTACGTTATTTAACAGGTTAAATTAACTATATTGGCATTTTATTTGTTTATTAACTAGGAAGTCTTAGAAATAATTTATTATCTACTAAATAAATGACAACTTCACTTGCTGTAAAATAAAGCTAATCTACTTTTCCTTCTAGTAGCTCTAACTTATGAATATGTCAAATGTCATTTTGATATTTTTCTAATTAAGTGTTTTACACTGTTAAAAATTCGTTCAATCACGCACTTCTGTAAGTCCCTACAGAAATAACAACTGTATTGAATACGCAAATAACCTTAAAAAAGCACACTTCGGAACTATACAATTTTTGCAATGACAAATTGAAGATCCTAATGTGTCAAATTTAAATGTTATTGTAAACAAAAGAAACTCGTCTGCAGTGCAGTTAAACATAAAGCTTTATATGCAACTCCTACATATGTAACTACATGAGATAAAAAAATAATTCTGTGCAGGCCTTGATATGTATTATACGTTTGGCAGTACTGAAGTGTATTGTCAGTCTATGTCAAATTCAATATTAAAAGGTTAGGTTTTGTTTGTTGTTTCACATAGACTGACGTAAAACTTAACCTGCAAATCTCGAATTTGACATAGACACTTCAGTACTGCCAAACGTATAACATATATCAAGGCCTGCTCAGAATCATTTTTTTTATCTCATGTATGTACTACCGGGTGTCTTAAAATGAATTACATCTAGTATGCTTTGAATTTCCCATAATGCAATCTAAAATTTTACTTGAATTTGGCAAGTCTATGCCAAATTCAAGGTTAGTAGGTTAGGTTTTGCGTCACTTTTCACACAGACTGGCGCAAAACCTAACCTACTTACCTCGAATTTGACATAGACTTACAGTCTTGCCAATTTCAAGTAAAATTTTAGATTGCATTATGGGAAATTCAAAGCATACTAGATGTAATTCATTTTAAAACACCTGCTAGAATTCCTAAATATTATAAGAGTTTAGCCAAGTCGGGAATAGATGCTAATAGTTGTGATCCATTGCGCATGCGCAGTTTCGTCTGAAATTGCGCCAGATTTAAGTCCTATCAGGGCATTTTTAAGATATAATTGTGTGTCCAAATGGACACCCAATGATTAAATTTGGACACCCAGTAAGTCTTGAATTGGACAAGGTAAAAAGTGGACGTGACTACCTCCCTGGACTTTCCCATACTGGAAACTGTTCATATCGTCTTTATTCAACAGTCTTTACAACATATCAAAATTTCAACTCGATGACTCACGTCTTCACCGTGATAAGCGTTTACACTTCACGTAAATTGCCGGTAAATATAAAAGAATGTGTAGTTCAAAACGTGACCACCGAGCTTCTGTAGATGGCGCCAAGTGGACAAGCCGCCACTGTGCTAGTTTATGTATTATTTTCCTCAAAACGGCTGTAGCACCGAGGTGAAATTTTCTAAGTACCTGGAAATTATATTTTCTAGGGCATACAAAATCGATTTTTTTATTTTCGCGGAAAAAGATTCTTGACGGAAAAATATAACAACCGTTAGAATAAAAAAATTATTTTTCAAAAATAGAGGGGGGAGGGGGCCGGTGCGCTTACATATATCCACGAGTGTAATATTTTTTTGCATATTCATATGCTCCATTATGCACTGAGCAATTCAATGAAAACCCCAGCTACCTATCTTGTTTTGTTTATTAATTAAGGGGTTTAAATTTTCAAACTTCAAAGATTCGTAGAGGGCGCCACAGATAATTCATGAGATTCTTTAAAAAACAGATCGATAGCCCTTTTCGGGGTCTATCAGTGTATGAAGTTTAAACAAATTCCTGTTGGCAGTTTTTGAGAAATGATTTTTAGAAAATTTCCAAAATTTTGAAAATTGTGATTTAGGCCCCTTAATATTTTTCAAAACACTTTTTATATCACCTCATGTTAGCCTTCATATACTATTCAGAAAAAAAATCAATTGAATCGATTCATCCGTTTTTGAGTAATAGGGCGTTAAACTCAAAATTTTCAAAAAATCATAGCGCCCTTCATTTTAAACCTAGCGAGTTCGGGCAAAAAACTAACAGATTTGTCTTATGACCCTCTATCGTTATCCGCGATAAAATTTTCAAATTTTAATCACGAAAACAGTGATACCAAAAAAACATGCGTAACTTCCGCTTCCGGTTTCGGATTTTTTTGAAAAGTTTATTTTGTCGATGAATTTTCGATACACCCCCGCATTCCAAAGCGCATCAAAATCGGAGCAATACTTTCGGCTGTAGGAGCGTCACCCACCCACACACCCACACACAGACAGACATTTTTAAAAAACCACTTTTTTGGGTTCCTAGAGGCCCAAAACGGATATTTCTGTGAAAATCTCGATTTCCAAAATTTCATGATTCCAAGACTTCCCCATGGGTATGGGAAAGTAAAAATAGAAAATACACTAAAATGCACAAAACATTAATTTATAATTTATAACATAAACAACATTTACATTCAGAACATTGAACAAAGAACAAATAAAATATTAAACAATATTAAGAAATATCAGTTTAAAGAAGATAAACAAAAATATTATTAAACGCCTCCAGTTGTTCTAAAAAAATTATTGGCGAAATCCCTTTGGGCGTAAAGTTCCAAATCTGGTTCTCTAAATCTACGATTTTTGTTTAATTCGGCCACAGCCTGACGAGGATTGTAATGTGCAGTGTCAATTCTATTCAGTGAAATAAACAATTTGTAGTTCATAGATTCTTCCATTAGAGAAGTTCTATGTTTTGATTTTATTTGATCGTAATGCGATATTACCGTTTCTGTGGTCATAGAATGTGGCGATGTGATTAATATTGCACAAAATAGCTTTTGGACAATACCTGTGGTTTTTGCAACAATATTTTTTAGTTGGACACTACATTTACAGCCAACGGCTCTGGTGTCTAATTTTGCTAATTCTCTAATAGTAATCCAGTTATCACAAACTCTATCAGCAAAATTACTTACATTATCCTCTCAAAGAGTGTTCTTACTATTTTTCCCAACTCGGCCAGCATTTATCAACTCTGTTGGGGAAGACGCGTCTAACAGCGATTTCATAGTAGAGATGGTGGAGTCGTCCTCCACATTTAGTCGCACATTTAAAAAATTAATAAAAGCAGTGCCGATTTCTTCTCTTCTTGCCGACCATAATCGTCGATTTGTGGTGACACGCTTATTTGGTGTTCGTTTAATGCTAGTAGCTCACAAAAATAGTATATTGTGTACATAGGCGCCGACTTCGTAAAATTCCATGTGGGGCCATTGGATATTCACGAGCGGGTCGGGAGGTGGGGGTACGGAGTTAGATGGGCGGTCCGGGGGCCCTCCCACGGAAAATTTTGAAAATTTTGAGTTTAAATACACAGTTTTGACGCTTCCAATTGACTATATTTTTGCTACTGATTTATCAAGTTTAAGTTTCAGAAATATAAAAAATAACGCATAAAATTTAAAAACATAGACAAGCAGCACTTAGATACTATTTAATGACAAGAATATAAATAGGTATGCTAAACAGATTTATTCACAAACACATTATACAAACAACTTAAATATTTCTCTGTGAAAACAAAAACAAATTCTACTTCATAAAATATAAAAATAAACTAGGCAAAAGACAACTCCAACTAACAAAGTTACTCCATAAAAAATGTATTTTGAATTTAAACACAGGAATTTTATGTGGGGCCCAGCCCTACGTCTATCATTTCATGTGGGGCCTGGGCCTAGCGGCCCCCATTAAGTCGGCGCCTATGATTGTGTATCCAGGCCGTAAAAGTGATCTTTTTTTGGTCGAATCTGTTGTTTGCGGCCGAGGCGTTAGCCGAGGCTGCAATTCAGATGAGGCCAAAAAAGCACTTTTGGCCGAGGTGCACACAACATTTTTTAGGCGATCATCACAAAAGAATTCAAACATTTGGTCACAAATTTTTTTTTCTGAACATTTTCTTGAAAAACATAGATACATCAGACAACTAAAAACAAAAGCATTTAGACAACTAAAAATAAAAGCATCTCCTGTCAAATTTTGGGGTTATATGTTCTGATATGCGAGAAATATTTAAAAAAAATTTTTAAATCGTCAAAAAATATAACCGGCAACGTTGTTTAGTGGAAACATATCAGTGACGATTTCGTTTTCGAGGTTATGTTGTTTTTGCTTTCGGATTTGTAAGTTAATTTGTTACTAATAACTGGTAATTTTTATTTAGATCAACAGTTATTGGGTGGCGCTGGTTTTTTAAATTTGCTTCCGACTTTAACTGGATTAGATAAAATAAAATAAATGTGTGTAAAGTAAGAGCTTCTGTTGTTGGTTCATAAACTTGTTATACGATATTTTACTAAAACCCTTTTTAATATTTTATGATGTCATATGAGATTTACTTCGGTGGTAAAATATTTAAAAGTGAATTCTTAAAATTCTCGTGTAATGGGCAACCCAAACCACCCCAACCAGTATGTAGTTACTCATCCTTTATTCCACAACCTTTATACCTTATCTAAAAGCATCATACCTCCTTTCAATATTCGTGCACATCACCTCTTTATCGACCTCGAACTCCAACCACTATTTACCCAAATGCCGACATCTCCACTTCCATATACCATCAGTACCCCTTTAATCAACCTAGAATTAGCAAATTTTCCAAAAACCTCTACAAATCCCGTCGTATACCGAAATTTCTTATACGATATCCTTAATAACTCCCCAGATAAGGAAGTCTTATACACCGATGGTTCTAAAATGAATGACGTAGTTGGATGTGCCTTCAAACACAAAGACGTAACCTTCCAGTTCAAACTTCCAGACCTCTCGAGCATATACAGTGCAGAACTATAAGCCATAAAAGAAGGTCTTAAATATATCCTGGAGAATAGCCATCATAATTTCGCAATCATCACAGACTCTCTCAGTGCCCTTCAAGGACTAATTAATACCCACTCCCAAAACGAATATGTGAAAGAAATCCACGCACTCAGACAAAAAATTGAAACCAAGAACAAAACAATAAATTTTATATGGATCCCATCACACACAAAAATCCAAGGTAATGAAGAAGTAGACCAACAAGCCAAAGAAGCTGCATCGAAGGGACACATATGATACCTTGTACCACACGAGAACAGATCTAAAAACCTCGTTAAAATACAAACTTTCCACTAAATGGAATCAAGAATGGATGCGAATTACAGAAACCAAAATTATTATACACCACTCCCTCCTGCTAAATGGACTAATACTAATTTAAAAAGAAATGAAGAAACAGTGATAGCACGTCTCAAGATTGGCCATACCAGGTTAACCCACGACTACTTACTACAACGAAGCGAACGTCCAATATGTGAACAGTGCAACACAAACTTAACAGTAACACATCTTCTATGGATGTGCCCTAAATACGAAGAAGCACGCGCAAAATACCTACTCGGAGGAAACCTACACACGGCATTCTCCAAACCAGACCAGCTACTGTTATATCTTAAAGACATACAAGTGTTTAATTTGCTGTGATGTATATAATTATAATTACCTATTGTAACCTAGTGCCATAAGACCTTGTTGTTGAGGCACTCAAATTTCTTAATAAAAAAAAATTCTCTACTATTTCTAATTAAAGTGCATTTTGAGCTTAGTATAATTGATGCATTTTCACACTGTCATCCCGTCCATAAGTTGAAGTTACTTTTTTTCTTTTTGAAAAATTACAATGCGATACATAATTTATTTTATTGCATACGCCGCATGTCACCATAGCATATAAGTTGTCTTCTTTTGTTGTTATTATTGCGCTTCCATTTTCGTTCTTCTTTTTATATCTTTGTTTAAAATTTATTTAAAGATTTAGGAAATGTAGCACCGTTTGGGTAGCAAAGTGATGATGTTATAATATTAGTCTGCGAAGCAATGGTTTATTAACTGAAGACAACATGTGAAAGTGACGATTATTTTTACTAATATTTGAAATTCTATTTTCATATACTGAAACGACGAAATTAAAGAAAAAACTAGTAAAAATGTATTACATAGAAATTCAGTGAATGAAAGTACCAAATTACTCTACCAAACCAGACCTGATAACAAACTGAAGGAAGGTACTATTAGGATTGAAACTATAGGTAAATTCGCAATACCACTATCTTAAAACCTGTATAAAAAAGGCAACATTTTAAGCTTTCGGACTAGAGTAACTCAAAAAAGCTAAAAATATCTAAATGGTAGAACTCCGGAAGTTCTTGTAAATTGCAAAAAAAAACTCAAGCAAAAATTCAAAGATTATACAAGGAAAGAGCAAACGCTCGAAATCAATTGCAAAAAACACTGATACGAACATTGTATGCTATCCAGATACAAAGGCATGGAAATAGCTATTTGTACAATAAGTTAGGAAAAGTGATGTTTTTCCGTTTTAGACGTGAGATTATTTTTCGAGGCGTTAGCCGTCGTAAACGGAAAAACCTGCTTTTTCCAACGTATTGTAAACAAGATTTTGTTAAATCCGGTAAAAAATTACTCATTATTTAATTACCCTATAACATAAAATCGTTGCTCTCTTTCTTTCTGCCATTCTTTCTGCCTTTCTTTCTATGTTTGTTCGCTATCTCCTCCGAAGATACTGGACCGATTGAGTTGTACGATGGCTTAAAAGTTTGCTAATTTTTAGACTTAGATCGTAGGCCGGTTTTATTTACAAAAAAAGTACGAAAAAGTTTTAATTTAATTAAAGCCTCTAAGCAGCGGAGCGGAGCGCCTGTCGCCGTGGGCTACGGTGTGACAGCTGCTGTCGCCGTGTGCTATTAGTGGAAATTGTTTTCCATTCTAGTTTGAAAAAATTCAACTTTTCCGCATCCAATGGAGTATTGAAAAATCGAAGAATTCCTAACCGGATTTAACAAATTATATGTCATAATACAGGTAAAGAGTTATTGACAACAATTTCCCTCAAACACCAGAATAGATATTAACGATACAAGTTTGATTATGGGCACCTTAACAAACAAGTCTCGTTAAGTGCCATAAGCAAACGTGTATTGTTCAATATTTTATCTTTATCAATAAATTCTGGTTCAATGTATTTTTGTGAGTGCGACAATGAAGCTCTTAACGATACTAAAATTAATTTGGTTAATAGTCTATAACAACACTGATGAATATAAATACTATTAATGGAAGTGAAGTAAATGATATCCTACAATAAGGATTTTCAATAATATTAAATTGAAAAATTCACAAAAAGGATGAGGAATAAAACATTTTTTAGAGTTCGGGAATATCAATCAAATTGCTAAAAAGTGGACTTTTAATGGCTATTTTTGTATCTAGAATGCGAAATGCTACTTTTGCGTTCGAGAATGGAAGTTATTTTGCCGAGCTTTAGCGAGGCAAAATACCCATTCGAGAACGCAAAAGTATTTCGCATTCGAGATGCAAACAATGATTTTTCGAAAACTGCAATAAAACTAAGTAGTATGAGAATAAAAAAATTAAATAAGGTAACTGTCAACGTTAATTGACAATTTTATATTTCATAAACAATTAATTTATGTTTGAACCAAGGCCTGCTGAATTGTTTGACAAACGTCAAAGTGACGTATAAATTTAACTGACCGCAGTATCGGCACCTTCAATTTACATGTAGTACAACATAAATTAGTCATGTTTATAATAGTTATTAGTATCTATTGAAATTTTAAATTACTTAATAAAAAACTAATGTAGGTTACTTAATTAATAAAATCACAAATAAGTTCCTAAAAAATGACAAATTTTTTGACATTTCTTTTATGTTCTAGAACGCAAAAGAGTTTTGCGTTCTAGAACATAAAAGTATTTCGCTGTTAAGTGACAAAAAAGAATCACTTTGCTTACTGAGAATTTAACGAAAATGTCAACATTTGATGACAGTTTTCGAAAAATTTATTTATCTATTCCAGTGGGATAAGTAACTCACTACATCATTACTGCATCATTAATATACCTGTGTGCTTACATAACTCGTGCTACGCACTCGTTTGTAAATTACACATACGTATATTAATGATGCTCTTATCCCACTTGTATAGTAAATAACTATTAATTTTCTTAAAAAAGATATTTAGATAGGAGGCGAAATTCCATTAGAATGGAAAAAGGCGTTTATCTCCGGCATTTATAAAATGTTTTGACAGACTGGCTTTGTTTTGCTATACTAAATTTCAAATAAGCATGCAGTACTTGGAACTAAATAGTAATCATAACTATGGCCGTGATTGGTCAAAACAAAGTCATCATTACAAACATCTGAAAATCAAATATTTTTTCAAAATTGTCAATTTGACATTTGTTATGAATCCTAAAAATATAAAAGCAAAACCCATTAATAGTGGATAAAAAAGTCTGGCCTACAAAATTTATTTGAATTATATAGGACGAAATTATTGTAAACACCAGTAGTCACACAAGTTTATATTTTCTTAGTGTAAAACTAAGTTTGAGTTCGGAGCGCCATCTACTGCATTCTTATTTGAAATTTAGTATAGCTCAATACGCATTCGGAAAAACAGGCTAGGAAATTATTTAATTAACAGGGAAAGTCCTCAAGGCTATCAACACAATCTTCCCTGCGCATTCGACAGGGATTCAGGTGTTTATTAATAATCTTCAAGCGCATCAACACGATCTTCCGTGCGCATTGCGCTCAAATGTGAATGTAGCTCTGGATAGGATGCTAAAATCAGGTCGACTAATTCAAATAGGAATGAGTTTCAGATCAAATTAAGGTTCTCTACTCAGGCAGTTAAACTTCTCAGATAAAAGCTAGATATAAAATTTATTTTACGTGAACGCGGTTGCAGAATAAAACACTAACGCGATCGCTCTCCGGTGGTATTTCAAATATCGAATTATGCAAATTAAAAAACGTTGGCATTGTGGCTTCATGTTGTGCAATGAGTATTTTTTTCGCAGACAAACTATAAAATAAAAGGAACATTATGTGGGGGTATATATTAACTTACAGCTCTACTGCTCTACCGCCCAATCTTGCATTCTCTCGTTAGTCGATTTTTTTGATATCGGTATTGTAGTTCTATACAGTATCACTTTTTAATTTGCTTTCAATTTAATACTACACTTTTATACTTAAATATTGATATTGGTGGCACAATTTTGAACATTTAAGGTTATGTTGACTTAGCGGAAAAAAAGTGAAACTGTCAACGATGCTGTTTATGTCAACTAACAACACCTACGCCAGTGATGAGCATGCCAGTGACCTACTCCTATGCATTACCGGTGGCACTACACAATTTTACTCACACGTTGAAGACACAGTACGAAAATATAAACAGCAGTTTATTGTGTTGCATATGTATAAGGCAAATATTAATTTTGTAAATGCAAAAAAACATTTTAAAAAAGACTATTCTATATTTAAAGAAAATGAAAAAAACTTATTTTAGGTAGGTTAAAACAATGAATATTTGCGAAATGCAAAAAATAGGCAGCAAATAGGGCGATAGGTCTTATAATCGCTAAAATAGGTATTTAGGTGATATCAAATAGGCATCTAAATTCTAAATGCATAGTTTTTATTGAAATGAATTTATATGTATCTAAAAGATATCGCGAAAGACTAAAAACCTAAAATTCGCTCTCTAATGATCAGGAAGTTAATTAAAGAAGACGAAAGTTGAGAATTAACCTTAAATCCCAAAACACACATAGAGTATGTAAATACTTGTGGGTAAAAATTGGTAATAACAAATAAAAGGCAAAAATAGACAGTGTCAAAATTTTAATTCTAAATTATGGAGTAAAGATAGCACAATCGAAAGAAAGAAACAGATGTACGCGACCATAATACGAAGCATTTTCACCTCATGATTGTAACGCCCCGTTTCAATAGAGCGTTCTAGCAATTACCATTTTCTTTCGGACCACCTTATATTCAAATATTGTTGTAAAGGAATTCAGGTTCATCGCATAAAGCGTCTGACGATAGAAATAAGGCACCTGCAAGGCTTTTCTGGTCGAAGCACGCTCGGTTGGCTTTTCCTAAGTAGGCTCGCTAGCAAATAGTCGAGCATCTCGATTATTGAGTTTTCATGAAGCGCCTTCGAGGGATCTGTAATTCTAGGAGCAGGCCAAGACCTCTCTTGTTTAAACAAACGAAAACCTCCAGCGGCGTTGTTTTCTTCACGAACGGCCGTAAATAACTTTGATAAAAATGCCTCTTCTAGTTAAATTTTGCATACTAATTTCAATATCAGGGCGGTTCCCATGCGGCGTCCTTAAAGTTATTCTACAGTTGCTCAAAAAATTACAGGGCTTCTCATTTTTCGCTTCTACGTACAAGCTGGCCAGAAATTCCATAATGCCTAGGTCGCTTTTTGCCGCAGTTAAATGCTCTATTTGATAGTGGTGTATTTGGATCCTATGCAGTAGACAGCCAAATCCTGTTTAGAAGTTATATTTGTCAAGATGCAACATACCAGGATCTTCCCCCTCAGACCGCTGGACATGACATCGAATTATAAATGTAAGGACATGTATTTGTCAATGTTTTATCGACAAAGGCAGTTGACACAAATATAATCAATTCTTGCTAAGGCCTTAGAAAATCAAATTGAAGCGTGTTTAATTACGTCATTTAATCAATCCAAATTGCGGAAATACGTATGTACCCAAAACTCACTTCCGCCGCGTCTCTTGGACGTTGTGCCCACATGTCAAATGCGATATCACAGGTGACGATTCTGAGTTGTAGCTATTTGTGAGCTATTTATTGGCATATTTGAGACTAAAATACTCAGAAGTTGATTCCTATTTATGATTTATTTATTTGTTAGACCTACAAATCTAAGTTGCTGTCACTTTAGCCTTTATGGCTTATGTATATAATTCATGTGTTACTGCGATTATTTGGGTTTGATTAAATGCCCATATTGCTGATAATATTTTGTGTTCTTTCCGCAACCCGTTCACCTGTACAATTTATATAGGTATGCAGCGAAGCACTAAAGGTAGGTGGTGTGTTATTAATTAACTAGATTTGTTTTTGATGTTGTGATTAACGACAATGCGCTCACATTTGCATAATTCTAATGTTCAGTTTAAAGCTTGAAACATTTTCTTGCCTAGTCCTTACAGCACGCCATATTCTACCGAGATTTAATGAGCTAGCCCAGAACGGTGTTCACCCTCGTCTAAGGGACCGGTACATGATTTGAAGTTTTGATTCCTACAGACCCTCTAACAGAACATTACTTTATAAAAAGAACAAGCGTTATCATAAGACAAAAAATTAATATAGTACATAGGTTGATGACATTATTAGCTTGATTTGGATATTAAGGAAAAATGCCATAACGGCTGTTGCCACAACAGAATATGTGATTGCAATACCTTGGACGATGAAAACGTGAAGCCCAAGAAGAAATTAGAAAGAAGGAGTATATAGCCAAATGCAAAGAAGAAGAACAAACTAGAAGTTCGATGTCAAAAGGCAGAAGAAGTTATACACTGGCGAACATATTTCAATTATGATGCCTTGATATCAATTTCTCCTTTAACAGGGTACGGACAAATTTATTATCCTTTCTCACTCTAAAGTATGTTGTTTGTTTGTCTTTTGAATAAAACATATAATTTTCTTTTTGTTCAGTTTAAGTAAGAATAACTATACACTTGACACTACTAAATTGTAGGTTATGTTTCAGAGTCGTAAATTAAATAAACACGATAACAATTCCTCCTAATTTATTTGCACACCCTAATACCCAGCACTTTTCATTATGCAGATTCTAAAATGTAGCCCAATATAATAAAATAAATTCCAATATTTTTTCTGGAATGTTTATGAATATGTCAATTAAGAAGTAATGTCAATGTAACAATCATTTATTTCCTATACGATTAAAAAATAAGGAAGGTAAGGTCTACACATTACCACTTTACTGTGACGTAACAATTTTCTCTCTTTATTTAACAATAAGGAACTGGGCGACACAAAAAATCTGCAGTTTTTGGTCAGGTCCGCTTTAAGTATGGCTTGTTTTATAATACTGTCAGCGTGTTATTTGTCCAAAATGACAGTAAAATAATGCGCAATAACAAGCAAGCGAGCAAGCCTAAAATCTTATTTTAAGCGTTAGGGTCGTTAGGGACTTCTTTGAAGAGGAGAAACGTCGGATTACATAGGTCAAGAATGTTTTAGTTTGAATAATGTGCTATTTAGAGATATTGTAATATGACCCTAGCTCAAAATGGGGTTTTAAATAAAATATAAAATTTATAATTAGTGCAAGGGATACTACACTTTATGAAATTAAAGTTTCAATTGAGAATTGCCTGTCAAACGCAGGGCAAATTAAAAGAATGTAATAATAATTACCAAAATAAATGGTTTATTGCTCTTTCCTTATTTTATTTATTTGCAATAAATTGGGGCTTAGCTCCGCTGAACATGAAACAATTCTGAACTCAGGGGGTCGGTTCATGAAATAGGTAAGTAGAAACATTTTTTATGACAAATAATTCGTTGTATGACAATTACTTTCTGATATTAAGGCAAATGCACTGTTACCAACTGACAGTTAAATAACCTATAAATTTAGTGCAGCAAACAAGATGATCCGTCAGTGCAAAAATAGCGTAAATTGAATTTAAACACCAACATGGCAAGAATGCACCAGGTAAATACTATTAATTTTGTGACGCAGCAACGGCTAACCTCGTTTTGTTCCTAGTGTGATGTAAACCCACGCGTGATTCACTTTTGTTCAATTTCCGGCAAAACCTGCAACTGCCGCCTCAATTCGCACTTTTTAAGGACGCCAGCTAAATTATTCGAAGCTCGATGGATGTGGGATTCTGGAAATACGTTGAACTTCTAAGCAAAGGTCTATTCTCGACGAATCCCCCGATTCTACGAGGCTGCTGCTCCTAGTTTTTTTATGGAATCCTACATTTTTTTAAGAGGTGCTCCGTTGTTGGTTGGCACACTGGAAGGACGCCACGGCAAATACTCGCTTGGAAAGGGCTTGCTGGTTCCAATTCCTTTACCCAAGGATAGCTGTAGGCCTGCTCTCCATGTAGCACAAAAATATCTGCCTTCCGATGTCTGGAACTGCCTCAAAATCGTCACCGACGTCGACTCGCACTCAACGACGCACCAGGTGGAAACTTGCTGGCCTAATTGCAGTATCTGTGGAACTCCTGCACTTGGGAAAATTACACCCACAGATGCGGGGCAAATTGGTGAATAACTTTACATCAATTACTTTGTATTCACAATTTAATACAATAAATGTGGAGCTCAATTTTCCCGCCAACATGAAAGATTTTAGCTTGTT
This sequence comes from Agriotes lineatus, assembly GCA_940337035.1. Classification (NCBI taxonomy): domain Eukaryota; kingdom Metazoa; phylum Arthropoda; class Insecta; order Coleoptera; family Elateridae; genus Agriotes; species Agriotes lineatus. The sequence goes on along the minus strand of OW679198.1, from coordinate 101,146,215 downwards.
TGATTCATTATGACAATTGACTGTCTTTTTTAAAGAAATTAGGTTTTATTACATGTTTAAACTTATGGATTATCATTTTGATGTCATGTCTTTGCTTTCTCACTAAATTGTCCTTTTCTTGGGATAAATGTCACCACACTTTGCTCTGCTTGTAATTTTTACTTTGGTTTATGATGCACTGATACACTTGAGTTCTTTTAGCATCTCACTAATTGTCTTTCGATTGGTGGCCATTGCTGTATTGCAATTATTGCTTTGCTAGCACTTTTTGTTTACCTTTTAGTTAACTTGCCGTTCGCTGGCTTATAAACCTCAATATATAACGCTCATACAATTTATGTACTTAACAGATCATTCTGTATTATTTTATTCACATTATCTTTAACGTTAAGTTACAAATTAAATTGCATTGGCCCTTCCGAGCATTTATCTTATCTGAAACTCTGGACGTAACCCTTCTGAAACCTGCCTTATCTCATGCTAACTTTTATCCCTCAAATTATTAGTATTGTTGCTCACAGCACGTGCACTTATTAATGTAAAGTACTGATTATCTTGCAATAAATAAAATATTTAATTCTGTACTCATTTTGACCTTATTCATTTAGTTACTTAGGTAATCAGAATTGCTGTGAGCAGTAAACCATTACATATATCAAATTCTTTCGTAAGTCTACTACCTGTGATCGTAATGATCTCTTTGAACTCCACTGTAATATAAGACATGCAGACCGCGCGACGTAAGTAAAATTTGGATTGCGCAGCTGATCGGCACCCGATCGGCAATCTAACAGTAGCGGCGCGTGTACGAAATGCCTTGCTTTTAAAGGAGCAATTCGACTTTCGATAAGGCGAAATTTTCGATATATCGAAGCATTTTACATGAGTAACAAACGACTTCCGGGATTGGACCGTGTCATGATTGAGATCGAAGAACTCAACGTTTCGCCCACTTTCGTAAGGGGCTTCATCAAGAGGAAAAAAGCAAAAGAGCACGGTAACTCAACGTGTTAATCATGCCAGAGGCGAAACTCTTTGCAGGGAAGGGACAGAAGAGCACAGTAACTCAACGTGTGAACCACGTCAGAGGCGAAACTCGACTGACTATCGGAAGAAGAAAGTAGAGAATTTATAGGCAACCGCTGTCGCGATTCAGCAAATGCCGTCGCGGTTCAGTGGCGGAGGGCGGGGCTTAGAAATTAGCACTTTCCACATAGAAGGAAGGGGAAAGCCTTCGTCCCGATTGAGATTATTAGGGTGTTTGCAAATCTCAATGGCTTCGCGAATCTTTCTGCTAAAGAAGAATGGGGATTTGCAGATGATGGAAGTTTCATCAAAGAGGATCTTATGACCAGTATCGCGTTGGTGTTCGGCGATGGCCGATGATGAAGCGAGACCTGAATTGAGACAGCGCTGATGCTCAGAGATGCGAGTTTTCACTGAACGACCTGTTTCACCAATGTATACAGCATTACAAGAGCACGGAACTCTATAAACACCTTTAGATGACATAGTGTTTAATTTATCTTTAGATGAAGGAAGAACCTGTGAGATTTTGCTCGGGGGTTTGAATACTGTTTTAATGTTTTGTTTTCGAAGAAACTTTCCTATGCGGTCGGTGAGTTGGTGGATATAGGGAAGAAAGACTATTGCTGCAGGAGGATCGGGTTTTAGAGGTTTGGGTGACCGTGGATGAAGATGGCGATTGATGGCAGACTGTATGTCCTTAGCACGGTAACCGTTATTCCTAAGAGCTTTCCGAATGTGATTTAATTCAGCGTGGATATTATCGGGTTGGGACATGGAAACAGCCCGGTGTACAAGCGAATTGATAACTTTTTGTATTAGGTTAGGTTGTTTTCAGTTTCAGGTTATATTTTCTGAATAGGTACATTGTTGCCGGATATTCTCTAGTCTCCACATCGACTCGCGTTCTTTTAAATTTGGTCTGACCTTTTTAAATTGGAAGTAGCATCGTTTAATCGAAATTTTTTGTTGTAACAAAATTATTTTGGGCATTTTGACGGAAATTAAAATTATTTTTACACATTAGATAAATCATTTATTTTCTTAAGAATATTAAAATAATAAATCTGACAATGTGGTGGCAAGAATATGTCGAACAGACACTGACAGAAAAAAAAAGTTGCATCCGCTACATCATCGAATCAGTTAGTCCAACATGAAAAGAAAAAATCATAGCCAACTCTGTCCCAAAAAGGTCGTGAACGGCTTATAATTCATTCACAATATTTCCTCCTCCCAGTAGGCTATATTATAAGGGTCACATTTTTGTTGATACCCCTGCAAAATAATCAGACGTGACGAAATTGTATTATGTTGTTTTCATTTTGTGGTTATGATTTTTGAAGGCTTGCAGTGTTGCCAATTAAATGGTTGACTGTAATTCCGTATCATTTTTCGGCATTTTGAGATTATAATTGCAACAATGTCAATAAAGCAGTTGTAAAAATGTCATAGTTTTTTCATGTCTAAGTTTGATTTCCATCACAATTCATGCATGCAACCTAATAAAAACATATAACAGCTTACTGGGAGAAGGAAACATTGTGAATGCATTATAAGCATTTAAGTAACGTAATCGACGCAGTAGACAAATTCAAATAACGAAATTTTATTGAACAATATAAATCTACTATAAGTTAGGTAGCATTATAGTGACACTATTGGAATAAATAATAAAATTTAATATTATTTAATAATCCCTTCATTTAATCAGTTACCTGTTATATTCGAAATAGCACGAGGCAAGCGTGGTGAAGAAATACGTATTGCAAAAATGCCATAAATTTAGCTGGCGTTCGTCAACTAAAACACAATTACTTAAAAATAAAGCGCGTTGTACCGCAAAAAGTATATGTACCAGGCGCAACGGGTTTCCCGCAACGAAACCGCAAAACAGGAGCATACTACGTAATTTCTTTGTTTACCTGTGATGGTCGGCTTTGTAGAAAAAGATGGAACGGCCGACGTGAACGCCCATAACAGAGTGACTGTGGCGAAGAACAGACACGGTAGCTACATTAAGACATATTTAGCCATCTAAAATAGCCACAACTAGTGAGCAGCTTAGTAGAGCGTGCAATGGAAAGAGAAAGCAATCATTATTATACCTGTATAACGTATAAACATCTTGTACACGTACTCTGACGAGAATACTGAAAATGTGTCCTACAATGTGCAGAAGTTCCAAACTTTTTGTTCTTGGATGTCCTAGAGAAGGTTTTGTTTTGGAGTAGGAGTTTGAAGACGCTGCTAATTAGTATCCTTATCAGATAGACCGATAGAGAATTGCTTTGAGCAACCAACCAAAAAATAACTACAGATCTGTGGGAACATTTTTAATGGAACCGGAACTTAACGAATACAAATGGAACGCACACGTTCACATATTGACATGCACTTATATGTCGCTAAACGCATACTATTAAAATTATACTACAATATGCAGTTTTAAACATTTTGAACACGTACGTCCTATATATAAACACATGTTTGTTTTACAGATTGCCATTTTAAATAAATATTATAGTTGCTATATCTAATAATTTCAAAATTTCATTTAGCATAGCTTTATTAGAAAATAGGTCAATATCGTTTCTCTGTTTCTTAATCAGCAAAATAAATTTAATAAAAAAGTTTTAACCGTTATTATTTTTAATATCCATCATATGCATACAAGTAATGTAAATTGGGACAATATATACTACCTATAACACAGGAAGTGAAATAGTTATTTACGTCATTAAGTCCTGAAAATGTGTTTTTCTTCAAACGGCAGTAAAATGTGTCATTATCCTGCTGGATTGATGATGCTAAACTGTCACTTTATTGCCAAGCGGCAAATAATATTATCTGCCGCTGACGAGACATAGTAATTTTCTTCGGATTTTGTTATAAACGTTTGAAGAAAAATGGTATATGTTATTCGGAGCAAAGTATCTTTATGTGGCTCGGCTGTACTTATCTGCCTCGCGAGCTCGGCAAATAACCCGTCCAGCCTCGCCACATAAAGTATAACTTTTGCTCCTAATAACATAATATACTATTACACGATACGAGGGAAATGTTCACAATTTTGCATGGTTGAACTTATCATAAAAAACATTTGCTAAAATTGTTTGAAATGATCGGCTAAAATGCATGCTGCAAAAGTAATTTCAGTCCGGGAAATGCTTTACAGGATGAGGCAGCTGCCAAATTCAGTAAGGACGCTTTCCTGACGTAATACCGTATGATCGAAAACTTTAACCTCTAAAGGGCTGTGGATTTTTTTAAATTTAATATATTGTAGTGATCTGATACAGGGGTATAAAAATCAATTTTAAAATAAGATTAAGGGATTACAATAGTTGAATATTATAGGGATCAATTTGAATATGAATTGGAAATATGAATAATTAGTATGTAATTAGAAAAGAAAATAGAATGTATAATTTAATAAAATATGGCTAATTGAGAAACAGATGGATTCGAATATATTGTAATATCTAAATATAAAATTTGAAGGTAACGACAAATACTTAATCGAAATAGATTATTACACATAGTAGGTAGAAATGAAAAAATAAAGAAAATATGATATCGTTAAGGACTTTGTTTTCATTATTAAGATAACAAATTTTGAAAAATGTAAAGCTGTAATTAATTTGGTGTAATTTAAAAGTGTGAAATAAACCCTAATTTAAAAGTAAAATGTTTGGAAATTAAGAAAGGTTGATATTAAGACTAAATTTGCGTCGGGAAATAGAAATGGAATTTTAATTTAAGAAGAAGAGATACAAAACGGAGAAAGATAGCAAGTATATGGTGAAAAACTAAAATTAAAAGCAGAACTAATCTACAAAGGAGAATAAATAGAGAAAAATACTAAGTTAAGTTTATTGAAGAATTACATTTGACATTGTATATCACTGTTAGTATGAAAGGAGAATTCTGGAGGAGAGACCGTGATGGTCAGTGGAGTAATTTGGAGGAGTGTTTTTGGATGCGATGTTGGAGTTGAGTGGCTGCAGCTGGGGTCTGTTTGGGTCCATGCTGTGAGGGAGCTTATGTTCCTGATTCTGGGCAGTTTTGACATATTGGGTGTCATTGGAGGCTTTCGCTGTGTTTGTTGACTGGAGCAGTTGTGGTTGTTGACGGAGTGGAGCAAGTTGGTTAACATCAGGAACATTGATAAGTTCGAGTGAAAGGTGGTTAAGTTTAGGTATTTAAATATTTTCTGAACGAAAATAAAAACTAAAAATGTGAATTCATTATTAAGGAATTACTTACTGTTTGATATTGTTATGTGGCTAGTATAACGATCTGGTATTTGTCACTGAATTTTCAAATTTGTTTGACATAACATTTGACAGAAGTTATTTTTGATTTGTAATAAAAGCGCCAGCGTGGCTCGGTGGTTAGAGCATTGGACTGCGGCGCGGAAGTCTGGAGTTCAAATCCCAGATCGATGCCTGGCGAGTGGCCTACCCAGTCGCTGTAAATAATTGGGAACCTGCGTTCGAAAGAACAATGGGTAATAATGCGGTTGTCTAATGAGTGATGCTCACACATCACCACGTGTCATGAATTTGACACGCGACAGCCGGGTGTGAGAGCGAGGATACGGAAGCTCTGACCTTCCGCCTTGCAGGCCAAGCTCCTTCAAGGGGTGTTAGTGCCTCACCATTATTATTAATAGAATTAAAATCAGAACATTAAATTTCAGAATAAGGAATCTAGATAAAAGAAATCCACCCCTGATTTTCAGGAGCTAGCACAAAGAATAACTATTAATATGCAAATAATATAAACAGAGCAATTTAAATTGATTAAAATATAATTTAAAAAGATATACTAACAGGTAACAAAAAGTAAGAGCTCAAATCGTATCAATATGTTGGCAGTGATGAGTAAAGGTACTTAATAATATAACCTATACAATGTTGACAGAATCGCTTGACTTTTACAGAATGTTTAATACCGAACACTAGGTGGTGCTGTGTATGGAAAGTGCAGGAAATAATTTTGAACAGCTGTAGTTGTTTTTGTTACTAACATTTTTATGTATTCAACAAAAATGTTTGCATTTGTTAAAATTACATTCCTGACACATTTTTTTACAAAATAATTCCACAGCCCTTTAGAAGATAAAAGTTTTCGATCATACTTTATGTATCTTATTCTTCTGAAACCGTTTACATTTCAGTAAAAATCAGTAATTACAAATAATTCAAAATGTTTAAGTTTTTGGTAAGAATTATGTTGAAGGTTTAATAATGTAGCCTATATTAATACTACTGATAAAAATTAATAAGAAGCTTGTTTAATTTAGTGGTTATTTATTTGAGTCGGGTAAAATATTTTATTGACTAGTCAGTGAAGTATTTTCATGGCTGTCTTTGTATAGATCTAAGTTGTAGTATTTATTTGAGTCAGGTAAAGTATTGTTCTAACTAGCCAGGAAAGTTAATTCACGACTGTTTTCGTTAAGATCTAGTTTCCATACTAAAAAAAGTATCGAAAAGCTTACTTTAAATAACGTTTAAGAAAAATAGTATTACTGCACTGGAACAGAGTACCATAAAATTCTATTTCCTGGACTGAAATCACTTCCATTAAGGTAAAAATACAGTACGAAATCAAACATGTTTAATAAATACAATTCTTCGTTGACGAAATGTAACAGTGAACCAACACAAGATTCAATAAAACAATGAATGGTAAACATTTTCCAAATATTATAACTTTTAAAATAACAAATGGTTTTTCCAGCTGAAAATGTCTTGCATCATCAATAACACAAGAACTCGTTTTTTTATGGACTAACATTTCAATTATTGTCTGTGGACTGTTACCTTGTGGGCTGGGATACTGTCAGGCGGTGAGAAAATCCCTCTTGGACCCATTTTTTCCTTAATTGCACTATGTTCGTAGTATTATGCATTAATTGTAGTATTGCGTGACATATAATCTCCCAGAAGCAGCTCCTGATTATCTTCCCGGCAGTGACCTGTGTCTTGATTTTTTCACTTGCTTCGTTTTGGGATCCAAGTGAAGATGCCATGTTTCATCCCCAGTCGAGTACTCGGAACTATAGACCGTAACGGTTGAGAAGGTCGCGTTTTGCTTGCATTCTGCATGCTTATCTTGAACAGAAAGATTTCTAGACACATTTAGAGAACTGGGTTACATCCTTAAGAACAGCGAGATACCAATATACCTGAAGAGAAGAGTGTTTGATTCATTACTTACCAGTGTTAAATATTTGGTTTGGAAACTGCCACATTAACGAAGAAGAGTTCTGCAAAATTTAACTCAAAGGAAAATTTAAAAAAGGATATTGGGTATCATCTTTAAAAAACAGAGTGAGAAATAAGAAACTAAAAAAAGAACCGCTGTGATATAATTATGTTAACGAAAGCATAGCCAAGATTAAATGGAACTGGGCGGGCCACCTGTGAGAACAGAACAATGAAGAATAAACTGCCAGAGTAATTCAGTGGCGACTAAGAACAACGAAGAGAAGTATGGGCTACTAGAATGGTTACCCGTTTTAGTAAGAATTTTTATTATTGTTAATATTTGAGAATCCACAACCAGTTTTAAGCAAAGAAAATATTAATGGAGTAGGTCCAAGATAACACATGCATAAACTGCGTATGCCATCAAAACATCCATGGAAAATAAAGCAACAGTACCATCTACAGTTATCAAATATTTCTCGTGAATGGCCCAAATCAACATTTCTATACTACTGAAAAAAGCAACTGTAAATAATGCCCAGATTACGCATCACTCGTTGAAAATCTTACTCAAAATAATTCATAGCCATATATTGGAAACAAGACGAGACGGTGAAAACTGCTTATTAATACTGCAGCACACTGTTGGCATAGAGAGGTTTTTGCCATGCGGTCTTTGGGACGCCCGCTCCTTACGACACATTCGTAATCTGTTGAACCGGAGCTTTCAAAGCGATATAGCCGTTATCATATGATTATACTACTATGAGCATACGCATGGTTGGGCCATATGTGCGACGACCTCAGGTAAAGGTAATTCACAAAGAAGGTGGGAAATAATAAATTATTGCAAGGGTTAATAACTAGACGCTGATTTACCAATACTGTTAGGGAGAGCGCGGATGGGAAGAGGTCTAGGTGGGTGAATAGGTTTTGTTTAGAGATGTATAAATAAGGAAGGGCGCGTAATAGGTTTTATCGATTATGAGAATACGGTTGACAAGATGCACCGCGATCCTTAAAATTGCAAGTCTTGATCTCAAAGATAGTCGATTAATTAAAAAACTTATTAAACAGCATGAATACCGGTTAATAAAAAGCGACGAAAGAAATTGAGAATAAAACAGAAGTTAGACAAGGTGTGTCATCACCGGTACTATTTAATTTGCACTATCAAGCTATTTTTAACGAAAATATTAGGGAGCCTGAGCCCAGTACAGTGGCCAATGGCAAAGTAATAATAAGAAGAAAATATTTCGTCTTCCCCTTCTCTTGCAGTAGGCGCGATGTCCATTTTGCTTCACCCATTTATGGCGTGAAGGCTGTTGGTGACTTCCAGCATCTTTCTTGTGGCCTTTTTGGATCACGGCGCCGGCGTTTCTGTGGCTTCCAACTAGTTCTGATTTTAATTAGCCTTTCATTGCTTGTTCTACTAATGTGTTCATTCCAGTATTTTCTTCTCTGTTTTACGAACCACCCAAAGAAAAAAATATAAAAAGTTTATAACATCTAACAGAGAGAATAAACATAATAGGTAAGCGAAGAGTATGGTCGGAAAATCAAAATAAGAAAGACTAAATACATGATCGTAAGTAAATATCCTCCAATAAAATATAATACCACTATAAATAACGAACTCCTTCTTCTTCTACTTCTGCTGCATGGATTAAGGGGTATAACCTGTTCTGATATCCATGACCTTCGTGTCCTTCCGCCATCTCTTTGTCTCTATGGTTTGTATTTCATAGCATCTTGTGGGATTTTATCTCTCGATATTCTGTTGACGTTATTACTCCATTATTACTACGAATAGTATGTTATGATATCTTATACTAATTTGAATATTATAAATAAATGAGTTAATAAATCTCAAAGTGGAATAAAACGACTAAAATGACTCTTATCTCATGGGTCGGGTCTCTACATCCTAGCAAGTATTATTAAATTATAGGAACTAATTCAAATACATTTGTTATCAAATTCAACATTTGTGTCGTTTGATAATACATTTTAAAAAACTAAAAGCTTTGAATAATAGGCATTTAACTACTGGGATCGTTTCTATGCTAAAATTATAGCTAATGAGAACTGAAGTAGAAAATAATGGCGTTCCAAGCTAACAACTTGTGCCAAACAAATCCGCTGCAAGAAACAGTTTAGTTCTACGTCATTACACGTTTCCTAAGCGACAACAAAAGCATAAGTAAATAAACGCTAAAACAGCAAAACACATAAGGGACGCTCTTGCCGGAAGTTGATATAAAATAGACGCCATTTTGCTGACTTTTTCTGCTGCTCCTACAATGGATAATAGGGCTTCAAAGAACCCCTCAGTAAATCCCACGTCGCAGTAGGCCCCTACGATCATTAATATGACTGTATTGACCCACACATCTCGCTTTGTTGCCGCTAAAACTTTCTCGGCTGCTACTCTGCACCACTCAGTCTTTTGCCCAGTCCTAGGGCAAGCCAAACAGAACAGCCACCAAGCTTGGATTTCTCTCCCCAATTGTTTTGTTTACAGATGTTATTGTTGTCATGGCAATCCAAAGCTTACCTTGATTACATTGTTCACTGCAAAGCTAATATGATCTCAATACAGTTTTTAACAAAATTATTGTCACATCCATAGCAATATAATACAAAGCAGAAATCACAAATCAGCATATTATGGAACATTTTTAGATATTATTTGACATTCGTGAAATGTTATTAATTACAGTAATAATCATGGATGCTTAAAATTGTGTACATAACAATATATATTTAAATCGTGTCTGATATAGTCATCTTTTATCATATCTAATCTGGCGCAACCTTTCAGACTAGTTAGATAGATATTAATTTTTGCCGATTTTCTGTTTGATTCTTGTTTCTTAGAGAGAGCACATGCTTCGCTGCCATATAGAATTATTAGAACTGCAATAGTTTTCGTAAAACTTCAGCCGCGTCTCTTTTTTTGTTTTTTTCCTGAGCGTTTTATGTATTGCTCGGCATATCGTTCCGAATTTTGACACTTTTCAGGATCGCGTTCCGACATCTAATATCTCGGCTCACCGCCTCGTTTTGGCAATCAAACTCGTTTCGTTAAAATGCTTATAATCACATTTGTATGGTTAATATCTATAATGATTAACCGAAATTTATACATGTGTCTGTGACATTTTAAGGAGGAAGACTGTTACATCCTAGATGGTTTGGTTAAATAGAAATAACTGGTTGGTTTAAATTATGAATGTATTAAACGCAAGGAAAGGTTTATATTGGTACATTCTTAGATGACAAATATTTAGTTTGTAACACCCCGTTTCAATTTCATTTTTGAAGCGCGTTAATGTATTTGTCAGCTTATTTCGGACCACCTTATACCTAATCGCTGTAGTAAAAGAATTCACGATTATCACAGCAGGTGGTGCGACGAGATTAGCAACTGCAGTTTTCTTGCTAGGACTGGTCTATCATTTCGATTCGAGTTGGCGCTCAAACAGCCGAAAAGCTGACAGAGTATTGATTTTTTCGCACGCTCTTGCGAGTATCACGGATTTGAATTGCTGGGATAAGCTGAAACCGTTTTATTTGTTTTCCTAAGGCGCATTCTGTGTAAATAAGGAAGCTCATCCCATTGTATTCTTGCGTGCTGATTTTAAATATGTAGGCTGGGTTCCCTTGCGCTGCCGACGGTTGAAATCGCTGCGAAGCATCGTCTGCTATAATTAGGCCGAGAACACCGTTCGGTAAGAATCCTTTTGAATGCTTATTATCGCAATTAATTTTTAACATTTAGGCTGGCAGGTACGGGCCAAAATCTAGCAGTTACGGCCCAAAATCGGCCTAAAATCAGGCAGTTGGGCTAGAAGAAGCTAATATTGTTTAGTGTGGGTTATGGTCTTGCATGAGCTAATTGGGCTAAAACGAAGGCTAAAAATTTAGCTAATTCAGTTCCCCGATTCTGCCTCAGCATGGGTTAGGAATTCCCGACATGTTCCGCTACCTTTTGTGGTTTGCTGACTTCTATCAGTGGCGTCTTCGCTTTGGGAGTTTCAGAATTTGGCAGCCACATCTAGCTTAGCGTCTTCATGGAAGGATGGAACACAGCAGGATAATTTCACTTGCGATCGCTGGACTTCAACATCAAGTTAAACTGTAAGTACATGCCATATCAGCCCTCTTTTTCCGACAAAGGCATTTGCCTAAATTATCTCAGTTCTTACTAAGATCTTAGCAAATCAAACTGAACGAGTTTAATCAACCTTTTTGGCTCAAACCTTAATAACGTTAATGAGCGAGAATTTCACAATTTAAAATTGCTGAAATAAGCATGGGCATTGTAACTCATGTACCACGGTTTATGCGTTGTTTTTTAAGTAATTGCGATAGCACATGTGTTGTCTTGGAGTGCGAATTAAGCTATAATTAACGTTTTGTGGATTGAATATTTTTAAGTTCTTTCCCAATTATGATTCATTATTTCATTTGATACGCAATAGTTCTACTACGTTGTGTGTTGTCACATGGCCTAAGGACTAGTACAAGTAATTCATGTGTTACTGCGATATTTGGGTTCAAATAAATACCCCTATTGCTATTATTTGTTTGTGTTTTCTTCTGCAGCCCCTCTAGCTGAACGAGTAATCTAGGCATGCGGTGAAACACCAAAGGTAGGTGGCGTATTTTTAAGTAGCTAGTTTTGTTTTTATAGGTTGTGAGTAACGACAAGGTGCCCAATTTGTATTTATCCTTCTGTTCAATTTAAAAGCCTGAAGCATTTATTAGCCTGATTCTTACACCACGCCATTTTCTGCCGAGAGTTAAAAGAGCTAGCCCAGGCCTTGTCAACCCCTTACTTTAAGGATGGTACAAGCTATAAGTACTTATGGTAGTAGGAAAATAATGCTTCATCGCAATCATGGTGCTAACCACATTAACCAGTAGAGAAATAAGTAGTGCACGAGCAAATTTCGAAAAGATCATTGGAGTTCAGTTTTACTTTTTTAGTATTAAGAACTGCGATATGAATAAACAAATACAAATCTACAGTAAACATTTGGATACTGGTACAAGCTTCTATGTGATTATTTCGTTTACGTGGCTATGAGATTGCTTTGTTTAAATACGAACATATTTGAGCTGAGCATAACTCTTTCTTTTAGCGAATTAGTTTTGAGTTTATCTTTTCATTGAACACATTTGAAAACTTACAAAACGAAATCATGTAATTGAATTTTCTTTCATTGCAAATTTTATATTGTTAAGCCATGCACCCGCCTAAATACGTTTAAATCTATTGATTGCGATTGTTATAATAGGTATTGCTTAAAAATTCAAAGGATCCTAGTTTGCCCTTTGAAACTTGTAAGATAAATAAAATGCTATAAACTGTAGGTTTATCTTATACCGTAGACTATAACATGTTTAACACAGCAATAAAATAGAATAATTTATAGAGAAAATGAAAGAGGTGATGAATAAATAGATTCTGTCAGGAATTAACGACTTAAACCCACATTGTGGCATAGGTTTAACAGTTGCTAGAAAGCGAAGGCAGTTCGAAGTTTTAGGTGTGTGGCATATTGGATACAACCAGAAACTATTCCGAAAATATATTTCCGTAAAAATAGAACATTAATACAATTACTTAATTATTATTGTTTTAGTGTCAATCTTCAATCGTTTTTGTTTTATATTTTAGATGACCTATTTAAAGTAAAATTATCCTAAATGAATACTGACTAACCCAATGCCCTATATATTCAACATCGCATACTCGTAGATGAAGGTATTTTGTTAAATTATTATTTCCATCTATCGTAATTATATTTTATTAATAAAAATGTATCGTTATTTTCGGGGAATACCATCGTAAATTTTTAAAAATTAAATAATTAACATTTCAAAGAATAGTTATTGTTTCTGTGGTCGGATAACAATGCACATTAAATGAGACCGAAATTATGTCAGACTATATGTGAATATACAAAGCTAGATTTACAATATGACAACTACAGAGACATAAAAAAGATTAAAGATCATGTGACCACGTAGTATAGACAATCCATTTAGCTCAGTTGGCAACAACATTTATAAAATGTAAATCTAACAGTAGCAGTAGCGTGCTACATATATTATATAAATGTAGATACCCGAAACAATTCAAAAATAAGTAACAGTTCTGAACAGAACTAGTGTTGATAAAATAGGAATAAAGTGTCTTAAATTAGAACATTAGCACTACGTGAAAATTCAAAACTACACCACAAATGCCAATGCTCAAAAATGTCAAATCGGCGGTAGTATGCAATATTAGATAGAGTCCCTGTATATTAATAATTATTTTAATATTATACAGGGACTCTAATATTAGAACATTGCTCGTTTGTTTGTCATTTACAAGGTCTTTAATCAATTATGTTGTGTCTGTACTACAAGCGGTCATGACCAGGCAGACCTTATATATGAACGACAAAGTCTAGCTCCCATAGCATCTTCAATTCCAACAACTATCCCCACAATCTTCTACCCCCACTTTAACTAATTAGAATCATCGACTTATATTTAAAAATGTCCCCTTCCTGGTAATAATAATCGTAATAACTGCCTCTGCCTCGCTGTAGTTACGCCTCTGCGCTAATCGCATTTCCATGTTGGCGAATAGAAGTACATCTGTTGCTTTCCGCACGCAGACTTCGATTTGTCAAGGCTTTAGGATAGCTTTATATTATCTTCTGCATTAATAATGAAATGTCATGTTTACGGAGCACTTTCTCCTTTTCCTGATTACTATTAATTATTTTAGTTATAGGGTTTACATAATACCTGCAAGATTGTAGATTTGTAAGTTTATGGTTTTTGTTAATTTAAATTTCTGTGCTGCTGATCTGCGCGCGCAGATTTGCAACCCTTAATTTAAAACCAGTGGCTCAGCGAAATTACGGCCACCTTCCCCTAGTATTTCGTAACAAAACAATTTAAAACTATCCAACGAGTTTTATGTATGGGGTTAAGCCCATAAGAGAAATTATTCTTGGGTCTCGAGAAATATCTATCTGAGCAGTGTAATAAGTTCAACTAAAATTACCATTATTCACAACAGTTTTTGCTCTATGATTCTGCATTTCCTAATGTATGTAGATTATAGCTTTTGAGCCCACCATATAGGTGACCTGACTCTAAATGAAACAGTGTTTGTATTTTTAAAGTTGTAAATAAAAGATTACAGAAGAAGTATTTTAACGTCTCTAATATAAAGTATGATCAAAAATTATATTCATCTAGTATGGCTATGGAATACTTCCTAATTTATGAATGCAACTATAAGTCACTTAAAAATCAAATGCCAACTTTGACATTTAAATGTAAGTGTAGTTACATTCATAAGTTAGGAACTATTCCATAGCCATACTAGATGAAACTAATTTTTGATCATACTTTAGAAAGAATATTCAAACTTATGTACAAAATAGATAAAAATATCTTAAAGGTGCTAACAATACGGAAACAGTAAAAGGAAACGTTTAACAATGCGAATTACATTTATCCTCAAAGAAAAAAATTAAATTTGGATTTTCAGTCAAACGTTTTAACCACTTGCCTACGAAGGCGTGCATTTTATGCTTACTCGTCGCTGCCCTGTAAAAAACACGCGAGTCGACGACTGATCGCAGACGAAGGGCGCCCGATGGTTGCCAATGAAAAGGTCACGCAGAGACGCACGCAGGGAGAACACATGTTTAGTATATATAGGGATGGTTCACTCACATATATTTTTTTGCTTGCAATAAATTATTAGCATGGAATTTAAAAAGTAGTAGACAAATCCACTACAGAAAAAGATGAAGGAAATAAGCACAACTGAAAAAGATACAAAGAAACTAGAAAAAGGCATAACAACAGCTTTGAAAGAAATTGCGTTACAAATTGTAAAGAAAATCACCACTAAACAAACCAAAATAACGGGAAAACAAAAGAAGTAATAGAATAAAGACGAACTTTGTATAAAATGGGACAAAAAATACGGAGGAATACCCGAAAGCAAGACGAGAAGCAAGAAGGATGATACGCAAAGACCTTGAAATACACTATGAAGAAATGATAGAGGGTGTCATAGAAAACAACAAAAAGTTTAAATGCCTAAGAAGAAGAATGAGAAACATCAGATAATAAAAGACAAAAATAGGGATAAAACACGTAACAGAAACGAACTGTTAAGCACAACAGAAAAATACTGTAGAAACATCCACATATCACAAGTAGAAGAATCGAAGAAAAATCAAAAATATGATCTAAATAATGAACGTAGGCTCGGAAGACATTTCCGAAATAACTAATCATGAAATAAAACTCACATTAGAACACGAAGTACAATAAATCATCGGGAGAAGACGAAATACTGAAAGAAATTATAAAAGGAAGCTGAAGAAGAAGTAATCCCAGTTATGTGAAATATTTGATCAATGCATAGAATGAGAATTCACAAGAATTATAACCAGCAGAATAACTCAAAAGCTGGAGAATTACCAACCACCAAAGCAAGCAGCTTTCCGAAAAGGCTACAGTACGTGCGACCATCTGCTAACAGTAAAAAATCTGTAAAAGGCTTTACCCAGAACTTCACACGTCGATATTGTGACACCAAATAGTTTAAAAAATCAAATTATGTTAGGAGTATAAATATATTCACGTTTCTAATACATTAGATACATTTTTAAATAAAAAAATGAAGCCCGTTGGGGGGATTTGAACTCCGCCGCATATGCGTAGCAGATTGTAACTACATCGATTTTTCGTCTGCGCTATCGAGACATTGGGGCGCGCCTCTCTTGAACAGCACAGTCTTATTGTTAAAACGTTTCGACTCTTTTGCGACATTATCCTGTATCTGTTAAGTCATATTTTCGGCAAGTGTAAAGCCTGACCTATGTCAAAATTATTACTTCCTTCTATTTCAAATTAACGCAAAAATAAACAACATTTTATTTTTTTACGGTGCTCGCCATGTATATATTTGTCTGAAATTTTAACGGTTTCATTCCAGGTATACATACAATCATAATGTGTACGCAAAATATCATCTTCCTTGGACAAATAGTTTTTGAGTTATACCTCCAACAGACAGACATATAGACAGACTCCGCTTTGCGTCGGGCTCTTAAACTCGTCGCACGTGCTTTAAAGGTGTATCATTTGTATCATAATATACTATTTTATTCTACTGCTTTGAAAGCGTTTTTTTTTAAATTATAAAATGGCGGTTTAATCGAGGAAGTCGGGAAAAGTCTATTTTGATTTAGACCAATGGAAATGGTTGTTAGTTTTTGTTGCTATGGTTATTACTGTCGAAA
This sequence comes from Agriotes lineatus, assembly GCA_940337035.1. NCBI lineage: Eukaryota > Metazoa > Arthropoda > Insecta > Coleoptera > Elateridae > Agriotes > Agriotes lineatus. The sequence goes on along the minus strand of OW679198.1, from coordinate 101,129,630 downwards.
AGTAAAAATTACTAGTATAAAAAATTGGAGTTTTCGACCGCTAAACGCTGCCGAAATTGATAGCTTTTCGATGTAGTAGAACAAAAATTAAATTCAGAAAATAAATCCACAGCTCTCTAGAGGATTAAAGTTTTCGATTATACGGTACGGCTGGAAATTTAGATACATTCATGCAAGATTCACACCCGTATTCATAGTCGTTCGCCAGCGGCTCGCCGGCGAGTCGCCGGAGTTTCGTTATGAATAGTATGTTGGCGGCACTGTACGTCTACATCAAATTCGAGGTTATCAGGTTAGGTTTTCCGTCAGTTTTGACAGAAATTGACACAAAATCTAACCTGATAACCTCGAATTTGACATAGACGTACAGTGCCGCCAACATACTATTCATAACGAAACTCCGGCGACTCGCCGGCGAGCCGCTGGCGAACGACTATGAATACGGCTGTCAGTGTTCCAGTATCGTCATATTAGTAGAGAGGCCAAACTAAATTAACTCGTCAAATAACGATTTTCGTGGGACTGAGTAGGTTTATACCGACAAGTGGTATCTTCTCAATAGCTGCCCATAGACACACGTTTAAAACCGCCACGAATGTAGTACATCCCTGCCGATTTTGAACGTGTGCATATGCGCAGCCATAAGCTGGACATAGACACGCGTTCAAAACTTCCACGAAAAACTACATTCGTGGCGGTTTTAAACGCGTGTCTATGGCCAGCTATTCGCTGGTGTTTCCTGAGTATGAAAAATCACGTTGTCGCTTTCTCAGCCTGTGGAGTGAGGAGCTATGATGTCACAAAGATGGCCATTCTCGGTTCCAGGTTTTAGTACAGAAAACCAGGGTTTAACCAAAACTTCAAAAAAAAAGTTCTACCCAGCAGCAAACTGTTTAGTACCCTCCTCTTAGTAAGTGGTAAAAAGTTGCACAACATTGCGTGTCGGTTTAGGTGAGAGGGGGGTGGGGGGTGGAAATTTAGAAAGGTGGTAAAATGGTAGGTTTCAACAGTTTTTCTATATTTAATTTACAATAAAAATGGTCTTATGCATTTTTGACTTCTAGACGGAGATATTGAGGGGGCAATGATGTCATTATTTTCTAGTTAGCTTGGGATTCATCGTAATCATTTGAAAATGAATATGTTTTGTTATAAAGAGTATGTTTTGTTATAAAAAGTACTTAGTAAGGCATCATTAACATAGGAACATTTGTATGTGTCTATGTATGTATGTACGCCTATGTGTATTAATCTAACAATATATCTACATTGCTCCCTTCCTTTGTCGTTTTTATCTGCATTTTGTCTATTTTTCCTTTTAGATAATTCATCATATCGTTTTCCTCTTTCCCATTTGAGCTTTTATAATTAAAGCTACTTAAATTACCTCCATTTTCCTAAAAATATAAAATCATGTGGGTAGCATTGAAACAAGGTTGACTACAAACTTTATCTAATAAGCTTTAATACAAAAAATAATGGATTTTTTTTTCTTCACAATACATGCTTTTCAGTCAATTCAATGTTCTTCAATGGAAAGTGGTATGTACAACGTACATGATAGTTACATAATAATAAATTACAGCAATCAGTAACCTAAAAATCGTTAAGCTCTTTTTCATGTTGAAGATTATCTTCATCGATGCCGTTGTGGATAATTAGTGCATCTCTGTTGGTGCACCTATGTCCGGAGCAATTCTTGCACATAGTTGAGCATTTCTAGCCACTCTGACTACGCTCACAGTTTCTGACACATCCCGTATTACAAATGCCAACAATGAGGGAGAGTAATTTTTCAGGATCAGCTGCCTTGTGGTTGCAACTGGACGCACATAACCACCAATCCTTTTCCAATCCCCTTTTAGTGAATCTTTATTGACATTGAGCCATTGCTGCACTTGATGGTAAACTGTATAAAAGTGTTTATTGTCCAGCTGCTATAGTGGGGGAAAGTACAGCCAACCTCAAATTTGTGTGTACAGGCTCCTTTGCGATGGTCTGCAAGTAACATTGAAGGCGCAGAGTATCCAAATTATCTGCATTTGTTGATGCAAATATCGAAAGGAAGAAATGGTTTCAGCATCAGCTAGCGCATCTGGGTCTGCATTTGGGTTGTTAAAAGTCAACAGTTTGTGTAAAGCTCCTTGTCATTTTGCACTTTTTCCGAAGGCGTTATTTTCCCCTTCTATAAATTGAAGAAACGGTATCACATCCGGCGAAAGTGTAAGCTGTCAAGAGAACATCCTTGATTTCCCCGATACCACGCTGTATGCACCAGTGCAGTAAACTTTTTCTTCTTGGTTACCTTTCTTCAACTGTTTGTTGGCTGGAGCATGAACAACCAACAAGACCAATAAATGGTTATTATAAAGCGTTTTCGCAAATTAATAAAAATAGTTAAATATAATTTCTCTCTATTTTACTAAAAATCTTTCTTGGGGATAGACTTCTGGAGAGAAGGTTTAAATCATCAGTTTAGTTTAGTTTAGTATGGGCATTCAATGCGAGTAGTCGCTTTTGCACGTTGCTCTGGTTTTCCGTAGGTGTTCATAGTTATTATTAAATTACTGCGAAATTTGTTGTCATGATGGTTTTCACATAAGGGCAGAAGAATGACATTCGCGATATTGCCGTTAAAACTTTCAGCGAAAACATTACAGATGATAAGTTTTTGAAAGTGATTGCTACAAAACTTTCGAATCTGGTCATGGCTAAAATAGAAGATAAGTTGCAGAAACTAATAGATAAATGTATGAACTAGAAAAAAGTAATGTTCGCTTAAGGGAAGTTAATGAAGAACTAACCCAAACGGTAGACGAGTTGGAGCAGTATACCACAAGAAATTCCATACGTAGCTTCGACTTAAAAGAACAAAAAAAAACGAAAATCTGGATCAAGTCGTTACGAAGTTATTTAAAGAAAAACTGGATGTTTCGCTGAGTGAAGTTAACATAGACCGATGCCATCGTGTGGGCCCGTTCAACGCTGGATCTGTGGAAAATAGAGCGGTTATAGTGAAGTTTACCAGCTACCGTTTTCGTGCTCAGGTATTTAATGCTAAAAAAATTTAAAAGGATCTAGCGTAGTGATACGGGAGGATTTAACAAAGTTTAGGTCTGATTTGTTGCTTAACAATTTGGTTTCCAAAACGTTTAGTCGCAGGACGGCGTAATAATTATAAACAAAAACAATCGTAAAAATCGTATCAAAACGGTGCAGGAATTGGAAAATCTGAAGTAACCTTCTATTTTCAATAATCAGTTGCAAGTGCATGCTAAAGGAAATATCGTTTATTTGTTTTGGTCCTACATTTAGTTAGCGTTTTTGTACCTATCTTAGTTAGTAGTTACTTAATATTTTTGTTTTTAAGTTACCTAATACTATGGACTAGTTGAGTGCCGCACATATTAATGCACATTCTTTAACTAATGATTTTTATATGTTTCGTGATCATGTTCTATCATATAGTTATGACATTGTTTCTGTGACTGAAACGTTCTTGAATGCTAATACTAATGATAATATTGTTGCACTATCGAATTATACACTAATCCGCAAAGATCGAGTAACTTTTGGAGGTGGAATAGCCGTTTATATAAAAAATTCTATACATTTTAAGCGTATTGGTACAGCAGATTTCCCTGAATAGGAGCAGTTGTGGATAAATATTAATGTTAGTAAAAAACAATTCTTTTGGGGACAATATACTAACCTCACCGAAATAGATACCGTACTTTCACTGATACATTCGAAGTAACATTCAGTAATTTATTACCCTTGTTTGATGACGTAATCTGTGTAGGGGATTTTAATATCAATCTGCTTGAACCATATGACACTGAATCTATAAATTACACCTCAATGTTCGATAGCTTTGGCCTTAAACAAATAATTCAAGAACCTATAAGAATTACCTCAAATATTTCTACATTGTTAGATCACATTTTAACCACCAATTCTGATCTGATTAGCAGTTCTGGTACTCGGAATCTACATACTTTTTTGATCAACTCATTTATTGTAATATTAGCATAAATATACCTAAACTGCAACCTAAAATACATACACATCGAGACTTTTCCCAGTTGAGCAATAATGGCTTGTTATTGCTGATATTCATAATATTTACGACATGGTCGGCTTTCTTAATGTAAATATTCTAAACATTTTTGACATTTTTGCTCCACTTAAAACTTCTATTTTTTGTAAACATAAAGCCCCGTGGTTAACAGATAATATAAGATTCATGATGGGTTTGAGGGATAAGGCCTTTAAATGTTTTAAAAATTCTCAGCTTATTGAGCACTGGAACTACTACAAGAGTTTACGCAAAAAGGCATATCTTAATTACCGATTTGCTTATGAAAACCCTAAATTTTTGTGGAAAAATTTACGACAGAGTGATATTTATTCTCATAAAACTCACAATAATATTCCACGTAAATAATTTAAGTGACGTAGGCATAATCAACGATCCAATTGTAAAAATAAATTCACCTAAAGAATTAAACGATTTAAGGCCAATTAGTATTCTCCCAGTCTTATCTAAGGTCTTGGAAAAAATCATGGACAGCCAAATTAGAATTTACTTGCAAGACAACAAATTAATACCTAGTTATCAGTTAGGTTTTCGAAAAAAATATAGTTGTACAACGGCATTATTAAAAATTACCGATGATATATTAGAAGCTACTGATAATGGAAATTTAACAGTACTGGTCTTGTTAGATTTTTCCAAGGCCTTTGATACGATCAATCACAAATTATTACTAGCAATATTGTATCACTATGGTTTTTGTGAAATGGCACTTTAACTACCTGAATCTTATTTAAAAAACAGGAAGCAATATGTATCCCTAGAAAACCAGAAATCTAATACTCGAGATATTAAACAAGGTGTACCACAAGTTCAATCTTGGGTTCTTTGCTTTATACCATCTACTCTTCTAACTTATGTAGTTCTACTCTAAAATACTGTCAGTACCATCCCAAGTAGCACAAGACATTGTACCAATATTGGTCAAATGTTAAATAAATGTCTTTCATTGGCTCAACATTTCATCGTACAGTATATGTCTTTTATATGTTACACCAATATTGGCTCTACAACATTTACTTAAACATGTTGGCAATGCATTGGTCGGATGTCGTATATCTGTTGTTGGAGATCCGACTTAAATCCAACATTGAATAGACATTGTAAATTCGACAGTAGGATGATATTAGGTAGCCAAAGTTTCACCATCATAAAACCAACATTCTAAATAAAATGAAAGATTCCGATTTAAAGCCAATATTTGACCAGCGTTCGAATAACGATAGTAAAATGATATTGGTTGGCCAATGTTTAACCAATATAAAACCATTATTCTAAATAAAATGGTGATTACCTACTTGAATCTTATATTCAACCAACATTCAAAATACAACAGTAAAATGATATTCGCTAGCCAATGTTTAACCAATATAGAACAATCATTCTAAATAAAATGCTGGCTACCTATTTAAATGGTATATTCGATCAACATTCGAAATACAACAGTAAAATGATATTGGTTAACCAATGTTTAACTAATATAATGGCATCATTCTAAATAAAACAATGATTACCCACAATATTTAACCAACACTCGAATTGGGACAATACAATTATATTTGTTGACCAACGCCTAATCAATATAAAGCCAATATTCTATGTAAAACGATGAGTTATATTATAACTTAAATGCAGTGTTTAAACAACATTTTAAATACAGCGGTAATATGATATTTGTTGGCCTATGTGTAAAAAATATAAAACCTGTATTCTAAATAAAACGATGAATTCTTACTAAAATCTAATATTTAGTCAATATTCGAAAAACAGCACTAAAAAGATATTTGTTAGGCAGTGTATCACGAACACAATCAACGCACTTAGTTAGGCTACTTAAATAGGAAATTTCGAACTTCATTTTTTATTCAAATACGAGTATATTTTGGTACAATTGTCTCTGCTCAGAGATTATTAACGACGTCACAGAATGTGTACAACTAACTCTCAGGGAATGGAAAGAATTATTATAGTGCAAATAAATTACCGAGTGATAAAATACGTCGCTTATTTATTTCTGGTCCCACTTCTCTCGTAAAAGTTCATTCCCCATCTCGCCGTGTTTATACAAACTTTAATAGATTTAAAATCAAAACAAAGGTAAATAATACTATTGACGATCTAAGCAGTAATCACGTTTAATGTTCTGACTTACCCTTACCATTTAATTTAAAAAAAAAACTGCATATTTTCTGGCGAGTTTATTATACGGACAGTGAAAGAAAATCGTGTTTTAAAATCGGTAGTTTGTGTTCGAACTCTAAAGCTTAAAGATTCTATATTAAGCATTTGTGAAGCACGCAAAGATTTATGGACAGCAAATTCATTTATTATTCCCCACAGTTACGTACGAAATCTCACTGTGGACTTTAAGAGAAATTTATTTACCTGACAAAAATGCTATTACCGCATTTTTGATTCTAAAAAAGCATGCTATTACTTTAGAAAAGATTATTGGGTTCAAAACTATAATAACGTAGCACCGCAAAAATAGTCTGTTTTGAGCTTTGGTGTTCATAACTTTTATATTTCTCCTTGGCTTCGATGTACAAAAGAAATAAAAATACAATTTTAAATAATAAACTTTAAAAAAGCATAAAAACCAAAAATATTACATTCCTTTATTAGCATTACATACACACAGCGTGAATTATAAATAAGAAATTTGTTTGAACAGCCTCATCCCTAATATAAAAGATATCTAGAAATAAGAAAAAAATCGAATATATAAGCATTAAAACTCAAAAATGCACTTTTCATTACTGTGGTTACACAAATAGCTATTATTATTCCCAAAATCTTTCAAGTTGAATACCGCCTCACGAAAGCAAATTTGGATTATATTTTTTAAGCTGAGCCAGTTCGTGTTATTTTGGTGCCGAAACACGACGCGGTTTACATAGCTTTAGATTTACAATGTGTAATTAATAGCGTAATGAAATTAATGTTGTAAAGAACGTTTCCTGTAAATCTCGTTCACGGTTTGAATAATAAGATTTTGTTATCCATGATTTCTTCTTTGCGGGATTTTTTGGCAATCAGTTGTTGATTGATTAAAAAATAATTATATTTATGTTCGAAAACTTCTCGAAATTTAAATTTTTCCAAAATAAGGTTAACTTTCTAATTCAAATTAAGCACTAAACTGTGGAATCAAATCACCATTTGAGACACACTTTTTACGGTTTTGGCTATTAAACTTTTTTATTATGAAACCTCTTAAATATTTTCAGATTTTTTATACACTTATTAATTCTCTGGTATTGGTATTGATTCATCATAAAATTTGATACAAATAATGAAAATCGCAAAAATAATTTCAGAGGATGCTGTAATAAAACATTAAAACAGGTTGCTTCGTAGCAGATACGGAATTTTCCATTGTTAGAAAGAGCAGGTAAATGTGGCATTCAGTACCAGGAAATGTAAAGGACCAGTACCTACAACTACAATAGCTTTGCTTATTATACCTGACAATTCAGTGGCGGCGCTATATTATATCATTCAGCCGGGAATATCATTACTTTTTATTTGAATATTTAGCTTCATTTATTTGCCGTTATTAATAAGTAGGCAATAGCTTTGAACAATAAGTCTGATTTCTTTAAATATAGTTGCATATCTGATAATGTGTATGTAATGTAATCTGTAACCTCGTGATAATATACTAATTAAATTTTGAAAAATCAACATGTTTTCCTATTTTGCAGTATTTAAATCGCAAACAAAATTTTGTCAGGCTGTTTTCCTCCTAGTAGAATATTTATAAGTAGAACGATATTTTTTGAAATATCAAACCAAGCAATTACAGTACCTAATGTACAATTTGTTAATATTAATATGTCTACATTTATCTGTCCCTGTTTTAGATTTATTGAAATAGGAAATTGGTTTCTAACTTTTTAAAATTTGTATTAGCGTTTTTTTTTAATCTTCTATAAAAAATCCATAGCCTACAGTAACATCATAGTCATAAACTAATTTAAACATTGTTCTTTTTGAGGTCAAATAATCGCTAATATGATGAGTTGATGACATTATATCAGTTTCCTTTTTTTTATTGTTTTTTTTTATTTTGATGTCACTCGAGCTGCTGCGTTTAGTGTTTCGCGAGAGCGAGAACGAGACAGAGAAATGATCGTTCTTGCTCTATTCTCTACCTCGCTCTCGATTAGGAGATCGAAGACTAGAGGTCTTAGTTGACTCTATAGCTGTCGTGGACCAAGAAACTAATAAATTAAAATTGCTTTCTATGGAAATTCTAAAACTGCTTTAGCATTTTTTTTTTTTTGTAAACCGAGGGCGATAGTTAGGTCAAAATTCTCGGTCTCGGCCATCCTACTTCTCGCTCTCACACTCGATTCACTAACGCCGCTCTCGTTCTCGGTGCGAAAATGAGAGCGAGAACGAGAAAACGGCCTCAGTTTACTTTAGCTCGATGGCTATCGAAGTTCTACCGTTGAATGAAGCAATAAGCGTTCTTCACTACTTTGTCAGAAAAAGAAAAGTTTAACTCCACTACAAGTTATTACCTATTTTTTAAACACAACTTAAGTTTTTTGTTTCGGTAACAGACACGCATAAAAGCGGGAAGTATATTTAAATTGTTATCGTAACGTACATAACCCCGAATTACAAAGGCGATGGGATGCTATAGCGACGCAGCATGGAGGATGACATTCAAATAAAAAATAATGAAACGAAACTTTGAAAATGCACATCTTTATAATCAGTTTTTAGTATGAAGAAGTATAAAGTAATTTATAGTAGTAATTATTTCACTGTATATATTTTCAGCTGTAGATTACAAAATAATATTAGAAACTTGAATGTAAAAAACGTTAACCTCTGATTTTTTAGCTCTATCTACATAGCTTTGTCATGTTTTTAAAAGCGGCAGTTATTACGAGAACATCTAGTGCGTGGTACGCCACTGCGTATTTGTTCGTTGGTTTTTGGTTTAGCAACCTAAAGAAGGGCGTTTGACCGCTTCCAAGTTCCATTGCAGCAGAATATGCAGATACTGTTCGTACTTGCTTCCTAGCTCCTACCATCCTAGTAAAGTGTATCGTTTTTAATCACGTTTGCAGCGAAAAAGGTAAGTTGAACCCATTTTTCTCTATACCTATATAATTTAGCTAATTAAACGTTTGTAGAAGAAAATGACTGGTCGAGTTCGAAAGCATAAAAAAGTGGATAAAATATACAAACATTTTATTAGCGCAATTTTGAAAGACCGACAACCACAAATTAACGATTTTTCTCTGGCGAAGAAAAACCACACGGCGGGCAAAAAAAGGATGCCTTCAAAGATCTGAGAATATGTGCTGCGTTGACGGGTAAGATTTGCTTTGATACTTTTAAAACAATATTTATTCTAAAAACGCATACGTATTTTGAAGAAAAAATCACTTTTGTTTCATGAAAATTCAGAACTGTACCTATGATTTAAAAAAACATGGTTCTTTTTGTACTTAAGGTATGGAGAATTCATTGGCTTTCTATGACAATGCGGATTTCGTGATAAATCATATAATAATTTCGTTATTTATTACAGGAGCGATTCGACGAAGGTTCCCTAATACTACGAAATCCGAGTTCAAAGATCGAGTAGGCACCTTCTTGCGCACGGCCAAAGACAGGGACGGGGGAAGAAAACGCCGAAAAACGAATCTGAATATTATGTAGGTATATACTCGTATTAGTTTAAATGTAGTGTGTAAATACTAATAATCTTAATCTTAAGTGCCAGATTTTGTGGATTTTACTTTATATTGTTTTATTTTAGAAATTTTACAGGCGGATTCATAATTAGTGAACCAAATTGAAACAGTAAATTCCTCATGCAAAAAAAGAGAAGACTTATGGATGAACAATGAACATATCTACTTAACCAATAGGTTACCGAGATACGAGGTGTTGGAATTTCCTTTTTATTTATTATACACCGTACTGATTTTTTCTGAATAGGAGGGAGGGATGTTCATTAAATTTTCAGAGAATTTTCTGTGTGCATTTTTGAAATGTATATTAAATTTTCAAAAAAAAGAAGGGGGCAAGTTAACCGTTATCCTGCTATTTCAAATTTACAAATGTACCGTGTTGGATAAAATAAAATTAATGTCTGTTTCCAATTAAAAATATGAGAAAATTTCAACACCTTGTATCTCGGTAACCATTTGGTTAAATCCACATATTGATATAAACTTTCTGTGTTCTTTATGCCTGAGGTTTTGTTCACTAATTATGAATCCCGCAGATATATTATATAATCTGTATAAACTAGGTGATTTAAATGTGTCTGTCATCTTGTGTATTTTATTTTGAATTATGTATTATTAGTATTATTGATTTTTTCACGGGTTCTATATTAGATTACCGGGCTACATATTATTAAAGTTAATCTTCAGGTCATAATTTGTTTTATAGATTTACAAAATTTAAGTGTTGGAAAGGACTGATTTTTGGGTAGATGTGTGTATATATGGGGGTACATTGAGTGTTTGTAGGCCTTGTATAAACCATTGTGGAGTTATGCCAGTGACTGATACTATTATTATTATTATTAATAATAATAATAATATTTTTTTATATATTATTGTTACTCAGCAATTTTCAGCATTTTCTTTCGGGTAATAAACAACTTTTTTCTAACTCTGAAAAGTTTAATAGCAAGAAAAACCGCCATTGCAATATCGGGAATCCATTTTCTGTATATCCACAAAAACTAGTTTTCATGGATAGGCTTGATGTTATAAATCCTGGAACACGATGCTTATTCTTTGTTTCCAACTTTAGTCATATGGTGTATTTGAACATTTTTTATTAAAAAATGTAATTCTTTATCGAAATATGTCATAATATACAGGGTATTTCATTTAAAAAAATTTGTTTTAAGAATATCTCGTAATAGTCGTAATCAGCGTAAAAAATTACATACTTTTGTTAAGTTAATCGACCTCGTAGCTCCAATACTAACAAAGTTAAAAATAGTGAGCACTTAACTTGCAAGAGGCTGTATATCTTGTATTGGGAGTTTTTTTATTATTATTTTTATTAGAAGTATTATTATTATTAGGAAATTTTATAGATATAAGTTCATATATACTCTGTAAATATTATTAATTAGGTATGTATCTTAAATGCGATTCTGTATATCTTCTATTTTGTATTATTATTATTTTCTTTTATTATTATTAGTGCTATTATTATTATTGTTAAAAAACTTTCACGCAAATAAATATTATTGAAAATACTCTTGTAGCTGTCATTGTCTTAAATAAATAGTAATGCATGATATGCATATTTACTATGTAGGCGAGACAAATGCAGCTTATATTGGATATATGTTGGCAGTCAATGTTTATCCAGCATTCTCTTTACTATGCAGGTATGACAATTATAACTTATATTGAACGAGTGTTGGCAGCCCATCGTTAATCGACATAATATGTTGATTAACGATTGGCAGCCACATACGTCCAATATAATAAGTTATAATTGTCATACCTGCATAGTAAAGAGAATACTGCTTAAACATTGGCTGCCAACATGTATCCAATAAAAGCTGCAATTGTCTCACCTACATAGTAAATCATATGTTGGTTAAACATTGGCTGTCAACATGTATCCAATATAAGCGGCATCTGTCTCGCCTGCATAGTAAATGGTATGTTGGTTAAACATTGGCTGCCAACATGTATCTAATATAAGTTGCAATTATCTCACCTACATAGTAAATCATATGTTGGTTAAACATTGGCTGTCAACATGTATCCAATATAAACTGCATCTGTCTCGCCTACATAGTAATTGATATGTTGGTTAAACATTGGCTGCCAACATATATCCAACATAGGCATCATCTGTCTTACCTACATAGCAAGTGGTATGTTGGTTAAACATTTGTTACGAATGTCTTACCAATTTAACAAAGCGTTACATTTCCAATATACAGCCAATAATGGAAAGCCAATGTTGGCTCAACATGTTTGTGCTACCTGGGATCAGTATGCTAATGACTTTTTCTTCTTCTTCTTTTTTCTTTTTCAGCCGTTTTCTACCCTTTGGGTATAGGCCTCCCTAAAGCTTCTCTAAGTAGCTCTATTTTGTGCTACCTGGTACCAATTTAAGCACCAAGTTCTCTTGAGGTCGTCGCTCCATCGCATTTGTGGTCTTGCTACGCTTCGGCTGTTACTCCACGGTCTCCATCGTATTATCTTGCCACTCCATTTGTTTTGTCCTCTTGCCACGTGACCAGCCCAGTTCCATTTTAATGTCGCTATGTGGTTAACGATATCTAAAACCTTTGTCTTCTCTCTTATCCATACATTCGTTTTGTGATCTCTCAACGATATGCCGAGTATCCTTCTCTCCGTTGGTTAACTGTCAATTTGTTCAGTATAGATTTAGTGAATGTCCAGGTCTGTGCGCCGTAGGCTGGCACTGGCAGAATGCATTGACTATATATTTCGGCTTTCAGTGGAATTGGAATATTCGTAGCTAGTACGTCCTTTACCTTGTTATAGGCAGCCCACGTAAGTCGTATCCTTTCGTTTATTTCCAGTTCTTGGTTCGCCTTTCCTACGGTTATGGTCTGTCCTAGGTATTTGTATTTGGTTACCCTATCGATCTTGTTTGTTCCAAGAGTGACATATTGATTGACGTCTTCATTCTCTGTTGTCATGTATTTTGTTTTCTGGAAATTAATTTCAAGGCCAATACTGGCGGTTGCTCTGTGAACGTCCTCGATGAGGCTCACTAGCTCTGATTTTTATTGAGCAATCGGGACTATGTCATCAGCGAATAGTAGGTGATGCAGTCTCTCTCCACTGATATTGATGCCCCGGTTTTCCAATGAATTAATCTTAGCGCATCTTGCAGGACTAGAGTGAATAGCTTGGGCGACAATATATCACCCTGTCTTACTCCTCGTCCAATGTTTATTTTGTCAGATGTGTCATGTAATTTTATTTGTAGAGTGGCTTTATTATAAATGTTTTTTATTGGGGTGTTGTATCGATGGTCAATTCTTGCTTCCTTGAGAGCTTGTTCGATTGCCCATAATTCGACGGTGTCGAAAGCTTTCCGGAAATCTATAAATGCCAGCCAAATATACTCTGTTGTCTTTTCCAAGAGTGTTCTTATGGTTTGTAAGTGTTCGGTAGAGCTAAATTCTCGTCTAAACCCTGCTTGTTCTCTTGGCTGGTAGAAATCCAGCTTCGGTGTTAGGCGGTTGGTTATAATTCTGGAGAATAGCTTGTAGATTTGAGATAGTAGGCTAATAGGTTTATAATTCTCCAGGTCTTCGGTGTCTCCTTTCTTGTGAATCAATATTACAAGTGCATTAGCCCAATCCTCTGGAATGTCTTCTTGCTGCAGACATTCGTTGAAGAGTGATTCTAGTTTTTTTATAAGTGAAGCTTCTCTGAGTTTCAGTACCTCTGCTAGGATTCCATCTTCTCCGGCAGATTTCCCGTTCTTCGTCTGTCTTATTGCCACTGTTATTTCGTCTATATTAATTGGTGGTATATCTTCAGAGCCTACGTTTGTAACTTTTCTTCTTGTGTTTTGTTCGTCTATGTCGCTTTTTACCTTTGTTGTGTAAAGGTCTTGGTAAAAGTTTGTAACTGCTCTCATAATACCTTGTCTGTCATTAGTCCAATTTCCTTTCTTGTGTTTCACTTTTACAATCTTTTGTTTTGTTGTTGTTAATCGTCTTCTAAGAAGTTTCATACCTCTGTGATTTTCGAGTACTTTCTTCGTTATTTTGGTTTTATGTTCCAGTATGTCTTCTTTTGCCATTCTTCTGACAGTTTTGTTCAGTTCGGTATACTCTACTGCAGTGTTTCCCAACCTTTTTTCCTGGCGTACCACTTCACAAGACAAAAATATTTTGCGTACCACTTAGTCACGTGGAGGTAATTATGGATGGAGTATGTTTGTTATTTTACTAATCTAACTAACCCATTTTATAACCATAAGTCTGAAAAATAAAATTCTGTGTAGTGTTACAATATTTTATTAATTGATATGAACAAGGAATTCATACCGTAAGTTTAAAATAAAAAAAAAACATTATACTGTAAGGAAAATACAACAAAAAAATAAAGAAAACTTCAATGAGAAGGCTGAGCTTGAAGATTAGAAGCCAGCTTGGGAATGTCTGGTCTAAGATTGATCAGTCATAAACGAAGATCATTTTCCACACTAATAAGTCTATTCCGATATTTGTTCTTAAGATACACAAGTGAAGAAAATGTTGTCTCGCACAAGTAAGAAGTTGTGAAGGGAAGTAAAAATTTAACTGCTTTGTCAGCTACTTCTGCGTAGTCCGCACGCTTTTCAACCCAGAAATGCACGAGCGACATTTTTGAAAATTTTTGCTGTAGTTCTGAGTCACAATTTAGTTCATACAACTGTTCCTTTTCTTTCGTAGTAAAGATTTCTGGTGCCACGTCTATATCAGCAAACGGGTTTTGGATCCAGGAATATTTGCTGAAGTCTTCAGGGAAATATAGGTTGTAGCTTTGAATCAAACTAAGACAGTGTATTTTGATGTCTGTCAGAAGTGCAGGACTCAGTTTCAGGTAATTTTCTTCAACAAAATTCTCGAGCGTTGGAAACAAAGATACCTTTTTCTGTTCCGCTTCTTTTGCTGCTTGATTCAGCTTCTTTTTCATAGCACTTATTCTATCATGAACCCGAAAAGGAGTGTTATAATTTCCTTGCAGGGCTTGGTTGAGCTCATTAAGCTTTGAAAATATCTCTGCCAAATACGCCAACTTACACTGCCACGATTAAGCAAAATTCTTGTAACATTTATTTTTTGTACTTACACAAAAAATAAGTTTTGTCAATTCGCATTATCATGTCGATATCAGTTGCACGAAGGAATGCAATCAGTTAAACATTTATTTTGTACTTCAAAAGATTTTCACGAGGAATATATTTTTAAAAATATTGCCGAACTAGCCCTTATTATTTTGTGTATTCCACACAAGAATGCTGATGTTGAAAGAATATTGTCTAATATTACATATATTGAAACTAAAAAAGAAATAAGCTTTCAACATCACTTTTTGAAGCTGTACTGCGAATAAAAGTTGATCAGCATGGCAAGAAGTTATGTTGCCATAATTGTCGAAGTGTATTCTTTTAAAAAATGTGTTTTTGTTCAATAACCAAATTTGAAAACAATTTTTTTCCCCGTGTGCAGAGCAGCACGTACCACCGCACTGGCCTCTGCGTACCACTAGTGGTACGCGTACCACAGGTTGGGAAAGACTGCCTACTGTATCTCTCTTCTGTTCCTTTATTAATTGTATTCTTTTCTCTAGCATGTTCAGTGTTCTTTGTGAAAGTTTGTTTTCTCTAGTTGTTTTCAATCTATAGGATTTAGTTGCCTGGTTTACTGAATTTACGATGTTTCTGTTAATCTCTGTGATATTGTCAGTTTTGGATTCTTGTTCGCTAAGTTGTTTTGTGAGGCAGGTTTGAAATCGATGGGGATTTTCCTTTAGTTCGTCTAAGTTGGCACGTTTAGATAAGGGTCTGTTCATTTTCTTTTTCCTCTCAAGTTTCGTATTTATGTAGATATGTGCTCTCACCAGGTGATGGTCGCTACCCGTATTAAATCTGTTCAGTACGTCCACGTCATGTATCATATGGATGTTGTTGGCCAGTATGTAATCTATCTGATTTCGAGTGTTCCCATCTGGGCTGCGCCATGTCCATTTACGATTAGGCCTTTTCTCGAAAAAGGTGTTAGCATTATAAAGACGTTGTTCCTCCAGAAAATTTGCCATCATCGAGCCCCTATGGTTTCTAATTCCAAGTCCTTGTTTTCCGACATATTCTTCAGTTTCGTTTATCTGACTGCCGATTCTACAGTTGAAGTCCCCTATTACCAATGTATAGGTTGTTCTGTCTTCTTGTAATCCTTTGGATATATCTTCATAGAATTTTTCAACCTCATCGTCATCTGAATTGCTTGAGGGTGCGTATGCTTGAACGATCTTTAGTGATATTAGTCTGTTTAGTTGTATTGTTCAATATATAACTCTTTCACACACGGCTTTCAATATTTTCACATTGTTGACTAATTTTTTGTGTATTCGAATACCCACACTTCTTAAACTTGAATAATCGTGTCCCTTATAGAACAATTTGTGACCTGACTGGAGTTCGGTATATCCTTCGCCTCTTTTCTTTGTCTCGCTGATACCTAAAACATCCCATTGAATTTTATCCAATTCCAGTTCTAGTTTTTCAATTCTGTCTTCCGTAGCCATAGATCTAATATTGTACATAGCAATTTTCATCTTCGTATGACATCCTAATCCATCCCAGCGATTCTTCGCACCCTCTGCTGTTCCATTACGCCTACAGCTGCCGTTGTAGGTGACTTTCCAGCTGCTGCTACTGACACCCAGATTTATTTGTCATTCAAACCACAAGACACTTAAATGCCTGCAATCTCATTAATAGTGATCTGAATAAACTTGTAGAATTGGCAGAACTTCATGCTCTCAAAATAAACCCATCAAAATCTGTTGTTATCGTGTTTGGAAGTCCAAATAACAGAAATGTTTATTTGCCGGATATTAATATTAGAATTCAACAGTCTCTAATTCCATGTTCGAACTCTGCACAGAACCTGGGAGTTATTTTTGATAGCAGTCGGAGGTTTTGTGAATATATTAATAGCTGTATACGTAGAGCTTATAATAATCTTAAACTTATTTATGGCAATAGACAAGTGCTGAGCGGAAATGTCAAAAAAGTGTTATGTAGTTTGTTAGTGCTGTCTCAATTTAACTATTGTGCATTGATAGTGCAATAAAAACATAAATTCAGTTGGTACAAAATTCGTGTTTAAGACTTATTCATGGCATAAGAAGACGTGAACACATTTCCCATAAAATTAGTTAAACTAAATGGCTCAACATGTTAAATCGGCGTTTTCTTCATGCTGCTGTACTTTACCATAAAATTATTACCTTGGAAACTTCTCCTTATCTCTATAATAAAATCAACCACCGCACCGATGTCCATAATTTAAATTTGAGGCATAGGGCTTATTAACTATTCCATTGCACCACACTGAACTTTACAAACGGTCTTATACGTACAACATTACCAAATTATATAACCAAATTCCAATGAATTTCAAAAATAAACCCCTTGGCTCGTTTAAAAATAGTGTATTGTCATGGTTGCAGAACAAATCTATTCAATAATCTATAATGTAATTTCAATGTTGAAGATTCGTATATTATTTCATTAATCGAGAAAACTTTCGCGATACTTAATTGTTTCATAGTCTAATGTTTCAAATGTTTCGTGTTCAGTTTTTTCCATACATTTTGATAAAACATGTATGTTGTTGCATGATATTTATTGCTCTTAAATAATTACTTATTTAGTCGATGTTATTTGGTTTCCTTTATTGTATTGTGGGTAAAGAAGCAATGTATATCAATTTGGTAAATAAAAAGTATTATTATTATTAATAAAAATGTTATTTAACTTTTTTATTAATCTGCAAAAATCTACCACTTGAACCGCTTAAATGTTGCTAGCTACTTCAAGATGTTATTGGTCCCCTAGCAGAATTGCACAAAAACTCATAAAAAGTTCGAAAAAAAGGCCTCTGAGAGGGGTAAATCAAGAGTACCTTTTTTGTGGGGAATTGGGTAGATAATAGTAAACACACTTTTTTAAACAGGGTTTTAAAAAAGATTGGTTTAAAAATGTATGCTTAAACTCATGATTCTTCGCCTCTGGATTATTACAAATTAGAAAAATTAAGTATAGTAATTAAGATGTAATTATTTTGAAATCAGTATCTCTATCTCTATCCTGGCAAAAAGGTTTTTATTAACATATGTATTGTTTAAACTCTTTTGATCACCCTGTAGAACCCAAGGGAGGAGGTTTAAGGAAAAATTGTATTTAGCCTTTTTTATAATATTTTGGGTAAATCTTTCAATCTTCTCATTTACCGTATATCCTCTATAAAAAATATATTTATTTTTTACTGTATTATATTAATATATTTAAATTCTGAGTTTTAATTAAAATCAGAAGGTCCACCATTATGCACGGTGCATTATGGTAAACAGAGTAATAGTCATCTTCTGTCATTACGCAATAATTATCTAAAATATATTTCCAATTTTCTGTATGTATTCAGTTGAAAAATTAGAGTGGCCATTACTATTTTAAGAACTCTATTGGCCAGTTTACTACTGCCTTAGTATAAATTTTTGCTGAAAGCTATTGATCTTGGCATTTCATCTTCATATAATCCCATTTTTTTGTTTACTTGAAATGATACAGTTTTAACAATAAAAAATCATGGGATTGTAGTACATTTTTGATAACATCAGGAGCTGATAAGTACGCAGTTCCAGTTTTACCGATGCATTCTTTATGTTATGCCGCAACGCTTAAATCGGCCGTGATCATGAATGACAATAATAACTGAACACATAGCCTGAATTACAAATACAGTTTCTATTGAAACGATCCGATAGAGCACATTTTATGTCATTCCGAGCGCGTCGTGCGGCCATCACCGCTCAATCCAGCAAATGTGCAAAATATGCAAAGCGTTAGATAAAACTGGCACAGCCGTAAAAAAGCAATATAACGCTATAGCGTTACAGCGCGAAATGATGCTTCATATAACAGCGCAAGTAGGCTAAGACTTGCATTTTCAACTGCTGGTTTTGCTTGTCCCGGTTAGTGATTCCTGTGACACACTTCCTAGCTGGTTCCTTTAATGACGCCTGTGCTTTACTGCTCATTTATCATGCACAAATAATCGCACTTCGCTCATTGTTCATTGTTTCAGTTGCTCTATTCTATTCTTCTGCACAAAGTGCCATTCTAAACGCAAAATTGCTTCTCATCTGCTACTAACCGCAGTTTGCGTGTGCTTCGCCGATAGCTGCGGGTTTGTTTTCTAACCGCTCGTTGAAACTTCCAATTGCAATGGCTTGCGTTTTGTACTACAGTAATTTACACTGTGTACTGATAACAAATCGCACTAAATACTTTGTTTTTTAGCTATTGCAACAATGTCGGCCTTTGTACTAATGCGCATGTGTGGTATTAAAGGATTTATCCCTTGTTCTGCAGCCTTTTTTGTACTAATACTGAATATCAAAATTTTATTTTAGTATTTGTGCCACTAGTTATAGTTATCATTTTAACATAATTAATATGAAATTGTTACACTGGGTACAGCATCAATAAATGAGTAAATAAATATTAGCGAATTGGATTATAACCAACAGTGGCTCCGCAATATCAAATGATTTGATTGAAGACATACAAATATTTTATACAGTTACACTTTCTAAGTAGGTTACAACATTAATTCCCGAAAAATGACAACAAAGTTGTTTCTACAACACCTGAAATACAGTATCGAAGATAACAAAGAAATTCATTATATTTTATTCCCTAGAAACAGGTTCTAAGAGGTAAATTTAAATTACCAATAAATCTATACCAAAAAAATAAATTACGTCACAAGTCAAAACATACAAACATATGTTGAGGCATTTAAAAAATCAATTGCGCAATTTTCTTCTTATGAAATTAATTTAGTGGGTTCTAAAATTTTTTCTGTTGAATATCTGTCAACCTTCACAATTGATTATAATTTTTCCATCTGTTGCATACATACTTTCAGAGTAATTAATAAATCCAAAATATTGATCTGCCATACTTTGCAGTTCTTTATTCGTGGAAAGCAATCGCCTTTTAAGACTTTTAAACCCACATCGTAAGCATAACATTTGTTAGGTAGGCTCCCATAGCTACTCTTATTGAAACCCAAATAATTGACAATTTATTTGGCGTTATAGATATTAACGATACAAGTTTGATTATGAGCATCTTAACGAAACTAGTTTTATTGGCAGAACGAGGCAGTGAGCCGAGTTTTGTCTTGTTTTATCTTCCTCAATAAATTCTGGTTTAATCTATTCTGTTTTGTAAAAAAGAGTGCGGTAATATCTATTACCATACAGAGTGTGGTAATATCATCTATAACCGCGGTACTGAAATTAATTTGGTAAATAGTATATAACAACACCGATGAAGATAAAATTCATTTAAAATGTAATCCTAGAATTGCACCTACAAGAAATTCATATATAGCATGATCAAACATTATTTTGATCTAGTATGGCCATGGAATACTTCCTAATTTATGAATGCAACTATAACTTACAAAGCAAATGTCAAATTTTGACATTAAGTATAAACGTAGTTGCATTCATAAATTAGGAACTATTTCAGAGCCGTACTGGAAGAAAATAATTTTTGATCATACTTTAGCATCTGTTCTATGTACAACCATTGTCTTTGCTGCTATATTTCAGAATTCCGATTGGAATTTTAACTTCTTGCGGCTTTTCTCCAGTTTGACATTTGTAATTTCTACAAAACCCAACTTTGCCTTGAAAATAAATAACACCAAAACGGTAAGAATGTTTGGATTTCTTATTATGTTATTATCAAGTGTGCACTGAGATTGAATATGAAATATATTAAATGTTATTTATTAAAATTAATAATCGTCAAATCTGCTTTCCTCATACCAAAACCTTGTGAGTGAACTTAAAATTAACTTATTCTTTCATTTGCAAATTATAATGGTTGTGTACTATTTAAATCGACCGTCTTCATGTATTACTAGCTCTATTAATGAAATTGGAGACATGAAAACCCTAACCCAGGTGAGATCATGCATTCAATCGTGGCTTAAAAAATAAATGTAATGAAATTTTCTTGTTGTTCTATTCTATTTTCTGGTAAAATAGATTTCACGAGTGACAGTTGTAAAATTTTATATATAGAATTAACCTTACTTATTATCCAAACAAACATCACTTTGTGAACAAAATATCACAATTTCTCAGGCAAATATTTCTTGTTTACTTTTAGATATTAGATTATTCGCTTATTAATATTGCATTTAGAAAGAGTTGGATCCGTTTTTAACTTATATAAATGGTTTAATCTTTGACGATCAACTCTATCGCTCATCAATATGAAGATTCCCTGATGCTGCTCTCCCACATTCAGGTGAGTGAAGAATAATGCAAGAATTTTGTTGTATAGTTTCAACTAAACATAAAACGCGCGCATCTCTTACAAAACTGCAAATACATTTTCTTAGTACAAATAAACAAATTTGTTAGGTTATGGGCCTAGTTACAGTCATTTGAAATAGCAACCACCATTGTTGAACGAAATTTATATATAATTAATACTCGCAATTTTTGACATAATTAGAAATTAAATAGTATATTATATCATGAGGGACTAAAGTGCACCATTTAATCCCGCGAGTGGAGTTTGTTGCCTCGAGGGCGAAGCCCGAGGGCAATAACCACTGAAGGGATTTAGGCACTTTAGTCTCGAGGTATATACGCTATTTTTAGCACTTTTGGGAACATTATCATCAAATATTTCCAAAATTTGGAATCTGTCAATTTGGAAACTGACAATTATAATTTATTACAAACTGAATTGCAGCAGGTCCTGGATAGCCTGAATCAGTTGGCAGTATTGAAGTGTATTGTCAGTATATGTCAAATTCGAGATTTGCAGGTTAAGTTTTACGTCAGTGTGTGTCAGATGACAAACAAAACCTAACCTACTAACCTCGTGTGTACATAAATTTACCATAGTTACGGTATCATTTTTACTTTAGTCCCTAGGGATTAAATGAGTTACTTTAGTCCCTAGGGATTAAATGATCTACTTTAGTCCCTGTTTACGGGGACTAAAGTATCAACTTTAGTCCCGGAAGTGCAAAAAATTTATTTTTACACAGCTTAAACTTTACTTTTCCAAAAAAACAACGTTATATTTGCTAACGTCCATTGGATATTTCATGGTCATTTCTTATTGCATTTTAACACTTTTTGTAAATTAGCGTAATTAAATGATTTTATCAGTTTTAGGGTGTCTCTTCAATTTTCACATACTCACATTTTTTTTCTTACTCACAATAAGTCTAAAGTGTCAAGTTAAATGTTTTCTTTAATTGCACTACCACTTCCATCTTATTGTTTCTGACTGCTACCCTACATAACTGGCTGGCTTAGAATTCCCCAAGTGCTTATTAAAATCTTTTCCTTTATAAAATTATATTATTCTTGTTTTTTGCAGGTTGTACAACTAACTTTTTAATACCTTGCTGCTTCGTCTACCTACCCACTGCTATTACAAGAAGATACAAGAAATATAGTGGCTAAATCGTCACTTTCTAATAAAAATAATTGAAATTCCGTGTAAATCGATCAAGCCCTACTATGAAATAATGTTCCCAGTATTAGTTTTCTGTATTAAATTATTAAACAAAATAAAATAACGTTTATGCCAGTATAGTATTTTTTAACTAACAGTTATAATAGCTAAGCCGTCTCCAACCTTTAATAGTTTATATTTGTCTATATGGGGTGAATACATCAAATATAGATGCTGAAGCACAAACGTATGAAAACAGGTATATTATCTTATACCTGTATTTAGCGCAATTTTTCAAAAATTATTATATTTGGTACACGCCCAAATTTATAAGTCATAAAGTTATGAACATTCCTGCCTACTGCGTAATTCGCTTCATCTTTTTAGTATTTTTTCTTATATATTTCCTGTTGTTTGTGGTGTACACTGACAACCTCGTTACCCGTACTTGATCGTTTTTCGGAATCCCGACGGTGAAGGTCGTCGACTAAATCTGCCTAGTCCATGAACGTTTCTTTTAGACCTACCATCCAGCATGGTATGTTGTTGGAAACTGCATGCATTTTAACGAAGTAAACAATCATTACTAATAGTTTTATGCCTTTTTGGGTTTGCATACCATTTTATATATTGAATTAATTATTATAGGTATTTTAATAATTTAGTATCCTTGACTAACGTGCCAATCTATATTCATCAATATCCTTTGGTGGATGGCTTCCTTATTTTAGTTTTCCATATTATATACGTTTTCCTATTCTCCTTTTCTTGCACGGTCTCCACGCCCAAGTGTTTAGCGGTAACATTTCTTTTTTCATTATGCACCATACTAGAGTAATTTCATTTTATTTATGTTGTCCCGATATGGCCTCGATATTCCACAACTTCCATCGCCAATGCCCTTAAGCTGTGCTCATTTTTTCGCGTTATAGTTCACACTCTTCTCCATCATAGGCAGTAAAGCTTTTCACAGTTGAGTTGTGTATTTTCTTTTGTATTTATTTTAATGTTTTTTAAGCACCCATCCTGAAAAGCATGCATTACTGTTCAATATTTAGGCCGGAAAGTGTATCTTTACAGGACGATTTTGGAAAATTGACATTCTGATTGGTTTACAACATTTGTTGACCTTGGTTACTAAAGAAATCAACTACAAATCTCTCTAGATTTGTATGAAGGTGTAATGCTTGTTTGTTATGTAATGTTCCAATATTTAGGTAAAATTAAGAAGAAACGCGAGAGCCTAAAAACCGTTGGACGTAACTCATCTGGAAACGCCCATTACAGGACTTGTAGGCTTTCAGGCCTCGTCTTCGGCATCGGCCTGAAATTTGATATTAATTTTAAATAGTCCAAAGTTAATGTGTTATACATAGGGTCTCAGATGGAAAGCCTCTGCTTCTAGAACAAAAATTCTTGATTAATTCAATCCCCAGAGACCTCACTTGCTACTAAAACCTAGTGCCGACTCCAATGTAATGTTCCAAATAAATTTTGGCAACCGTGAGGTCTTGATCGCGTTCACCTCCTCAAAGAGTAGATTTTTCGAAGCTTTACACTTTAGTAATTTAAACAGGCTTTAGCAATAATTTGTAATAAACATTAGTACTCAAGCAGATTTACGCACTTACCAAGTTTTAATAAGATCCAATTTTTTTTAATATTTATTTATTTGACAAGTATATTACTTGGTCAAAGAACAGGTAAACACCCAATTACAGGTTGACTCTAAATTACATAAATACAAGTGTGGAAAGAATGGCATTGGAAAACACATGTAAAAAATTCAACATGAATGCTAACGAGTATTCCATTCATGTAAGTTTTCCAGTGACCTTTGCATACGGATTTTACATTCAATTTTTCCTACGACGGCTCTTATTCTAAAAAAACATATTTTTCAATTTAACATGTTAAAAAAATACATTTGTCAATTGTAGCCAGTCACATGATTATCACTTGACAATAGAGTGTAGAAAGTGTTGACATTAGAGTGCAGCAAATGGTCACTTTCTGCTCCAAAGTAGGAAATGTTGTTACAATACTGATAGCGCAAATATTAAAGATTTTGCATAAGTAGCTTTTTGAATTTAGGAAAAGACATGGAGAAAATATCGGCACACCCAGCATATTCATTATACATAAGATCATTTTATCTTTCAAATCGGCGAGTTTAAAATAATATTGGTGCTAGAAAATTCCGGTTTAAATATTTCAAAATGTTTGGTATTACACTGAGGTACATTAAAATTGATACATGAAATTAAATTCAAATAATTTAACACACTATTTAAAATATAAGTAAAAGAACAATAGCATAATTAAGTTTTCTACAATTTGCCAAAGTTATCAAGTCGACAGTTGCCAATCTACAAACGTAATTGAATAAATCAATAGTAAGTCGTTTGCAAGTTATTCTTAAAAATATTTGTTGATTTTTACTTCCCTTGTCTAAAAGACGAAGGAGGTATTGTAACCGCGAAAAAATCACCTTTCGAGATTTCTCCAGATCTTTACATTTCAGGGTCCCTAGATGACGAAAAACAGGTTTTCTCAATTCCGTCAGTCTGTTTGTCTGTCTGTTGGCTGTATAACTCAAAAACAATTTGTCGGAAGAAAACAATATATTGCATACACATTATATAGCTACTTGGCATGGAACCGAGAAAATTTCAGACCAATATATACAGGGTGAGCACCTTAAAAAGATAAAATGTTGTTTAATTTATTTAACTTAGCAATAAATACGAGTAATAACTTGTGCATAGCGCAGGCTTTATTCTTACCAAAAATGGGCCCCAATAAATGTTGTACGATACAAAAAGGAGCAACAAATTAGTGCGTTACTTAATATAGCTGCAACGCAGGAATTCGAAGGATCGGTACTCCGTAGCTCAGATAGAAATAGCCCAATCCCTTGCAATATCCCACAAAACGTTGGGACTGCATACGCGGTCCGCATGCCGTTCGAATTCGACCACCGGTAAGGTTTTGTTTTATTTGAAAATGTATTTAATTTATTAGAAACGTGCAAATATTTTTGCTACTAACTTAATTTGATTTTTAAAATTATTTAGTGTCACAATGTCGACGAGGGAAGTTCTGGGTAAAGCCTTTTACAGATTTTTTCCATTCTATTTCAATGGATTACATAAGAAAGTTTCTAGATTGCGCTTGCATATTCAAGATTTGACCTAACGTAAGCAGAATACGACACCTTATATCTTCTCGTATTAATAATTATAAATGGCATGTTGTTAATAAATACAAATAATACACATTTTATAACTTACTACTTCAAAGTTTTACATTCCAAAAGAATATTTATTTAAATAATGCAGTGCATCTTCCATGATCTTCCAAGAGTATTTCAAAGAACTGTTAGTACCTACGTTCTAGAGATAGAAATGTCAATAATTTTATTTTAATAGCTATGTAACAAACAAGTATGGTAATGAGAGCGATTAATAATCCAGATATTTTAACGCGCGAGCGCGTTAATTGTAGAGATTATTAATCGCCGATTAACACACGAGTTAGTTACAATATTTTTTCGTTAATGGTATCTTATTAATTTGAAGAAAATCTAATTTTATTCCATGGAAATAATTTGACACTCAAAGTTTTTACAGTAATGGTATCTTTGATCGCCTATACCAAAATCGTCTATTAATTTAAAATCATTCATTAATAAGGGTTGTTAAGTCATTTTGCTGTTGTAGATGCTTAATTGCATTTCACGCCTTTAGGGCAACTTGTTGCTATGTTAAAACCATTTTCAATCTTTGCGCACAAGTACAATCTCATCTTCCGCACATTTGATTCAGGTCATTTTGGTATTTTAAATAGCCACCTAGGCTTTAGGGCAGCGTGCCCGTATGCTAAACCCTTTTAGTTACTTATTTGGCTCCATCGCCTAATTCCAGAATCATGATTTTGCACATATTTGGCCCCAAACGCAGTATTTCTCGTCGGTTGGAGCGCCCCTCTGATGGCGCTTTGGCAGCCGAGCGTTATCGCTCGCAAGAATTCCGAATCTTTTAGAAAACACGCCGTTGCGGCGTGCTACCATTGTCGCCGGCACTAATTTGTTTCATCTTATCGCCTCGCCATTGGCTGTCGAGAGTCACGTGGCAACACCATTTAGCTCACGCCACTTCAAGCGTCCTAACGCTTGTTGCGGGGCATTCAGCCGAGAGCCGTCGATCGAATAAGAGGTCGGATAGTGTGTGAGTTCGTGCGGCGCTCCCGCCCTTGGCGGAGGCGTCAGTCTTTTTCCCGTCGAGTGCTGCTTCAGCAAGTATGTGACAAACGGTTTCGCCTTAAGTGGCAGTTGATCGCAGCCCGTTGCAGAGAGCGTTCGTGTGGTGGTTGTGTGGGAGTTCCGATTTGTTTTCGGCGTAGCGTGGGTACTTCTTGAGCCCAGTTCCTGCTCCCGTAAGTAAGGGATCGTGTCCCTTCATCTCGACCTTCGAGGATCTGTCCCGCAGAACGAAAGTGGCCCATTTTTTGTCGTCCAGTTGTACGCGTCCTGACGCGTCTCACGTCGCCATTATGGCGGATGTCTACTCATCCCTATAGCCGTCGAACATCGAATGTACCTGCCACCTAAGACTGCAGCCTGTCGCAACTCAACTGTACCAGGCTCCCCAACCGCCTACATATTAAGGTATGTGTCTTTGAACTGATTACCGCTGTGAACGCGAGTGTACCTGTCCCGCGGAGAGCATTAAGCTCCGCGTACGAGCTGTATTGGGGCGCCGCGAGCGAGCCCGTCACATCTCTTGTGTCTACAGGCACTGTCGTCATACTTGTACATTCATTCCAAATTACAGACTGTCTATGTTACAAGTGCTACTTTGTTCATTACTGTTCAACATCTGTCGCTAGGTTTAGAGCGCGCGCCAGCTGGTGTTTTCTTAGATATAATCTATTTATAGATATAGGGCGACGCACTCCGCTGCCCCATTGTAACCCGTGAGTCAATACATGATTTGTTAGTTAAGGGAACTATTGTTTTGTTTCAACTTGTGCATGTTCTGTTTCAGATAAGCGCCCCCTTAAGTGTACTGATTATTGTGCGACGGGACGAGGGAGCTTTGAGCGTAGAGGTGGGTGAGACAGCTGCGTAGTCGCGGTCGGATTGGCACCTAATTACAATCCTTGCATAAGGCAATCTCGAAATTGTTATTTGACCTTGCAACTCTTGAGTAATCCTATCGTTGGAGTATTTTGCGTGCTTCGCTCCCGTCTAACCGTCCAGGCCCGGTTAGTCGGGTTAAGACAGGCTTGGTGGCGCCCTCATTATTTTGACATACCCTATATATATATATATGCCGCAACACGCTTGCCCAGAACGTATCGTGTGACTCACGCCCGACTCCCTGAGCGTTCCAGCCGTGGCCTTTAGCCTATTTTTAGCCGATCTCAGGGCAAGTGTGCCAGTTTTTCAGGACTGATTCCGTGGTGCGATGCTCACCTTGGGTGGGTGTGTCGTAAAGTTCTTTTAATACCGTAACAGGGTTATTAATAAACGATTTTTAAGAATCGTTCATTAATAAAAAAAACATTCATTAATAAGGGTCATTAATAGACGATTTTCTATAAATTAATGTAACCCATAAATAAAGATCAACGGAATTAGTAATTTATGATACAAGACGATAAAGTTAAATTTATCCAGGAGTGAATCGTTTAACGTCGAGACGAAGTCGAGACGTTACTGATTCAAGAGTGGATAGAAATAACTTTATCGTCGTGTATAATACAACATTTTTTTCTATAGCAAAAACTAACAATTTTAAAAGAAAATAAGGACAGGCAATCACATTTGAAAATGTCAGTAGCTAGATTGGGTTGCTACGATAATACGAAGCTGTCATATTTAATTTAAACAAAAGTTAGAAAATTAAATTACTTTACCTATCCTTGATGTTAAAGTACTACTTTTATCTAACCTTGCTGTTAAAGTAAAACTTGACCTTTTGTTTTGAGTTGATAAAAGCACACTTTAACATATGCTATAGAAAATAGCTATTTAAGTCACAAGGAATGTAAGGACCTATTAACATTTGAGGAAATGTTAATAGGCGTTACATTCCGAGTTATCTTATTATATTTTTCCCGCTGCTTATCGAAATGTTAATAGATTTTTGAAAAAATCGTTTGGTTTGTCACCTGTCACCAGGATTAATTTTCGTGAGTCGTGTTACTTATGAGTGTCACATGTCACATCAACACTTGCGATTTATAAACAAAACGTCTCAATCTGCATCTTGCGTTGCTAATTTTATTATCCTAGGAACTTAATAATAGTATTAAGTTCCGTTGTCAAGAAAAAGCAGCAAACAAATATAATCACCGACTTACACGTTTTGTTACTAAGGCTGTATCACTGACTTACATGGTCAGCAGCGGGAAAAAATATATTATTTTACACTTACCGTATGTTACATATTAATGTCATCATTTTAGTTGCGCTTGCGATGAAGCAGAGCGAGAAAATACTGAGCGTTACACCCAAATTCTAAAAATGGTCAAGCTAAATAATACTCTAGTTACAATTTTACTACAAACTGTTTGACCTATTTTTATTTCTGGCAATATATGCGTCTCTTAAAATTTGCCTTTTTTAAAATTAAGTCCTTGGTATTAAATGTAAATCCAGTATAAAATATAATAATAATAACTAAATAATAAGAATAATAAATAATAACTAAATAAAACTAAAGAACTAAAATAATACTAAATGAAATATTGATATTCCTGCTTAAATTAGTCAATATATTTATAATTATGCGATCATAAGTGAGAGTAGCTTTTAACTCCAGTTTAATTAAGTAACGATTGTTGAACCATACGGCGGTTTTCCCAAAGTGCGGTACACTAAATAAAAATGTACTTGTAATAAAGGAATGAAGCAGTTGAATGGAAATTCCATAAGCCTCCAGCGTTCGTAAAATTAATTTATTTACAGCAGATTCGGAAATAAATTAACAATAAGATTTCAATTTTTATTGCATGCTGTGAACTTTCTTTTTTCTAGACATTTGTGCCGTTTTATGTGTGCATTCAACAACTGTTGCTCAGAAGACTAAAGTCTGATTTCCTTCAACCAGTAATTTCAGTCCGTCATTGGACAATTAGCCGGAAATCAAAAGCACTAGACAAATGATTGACTGCTAAAGAACCATTTAGATCGATCTTAGTGTCTACCTGTTCGATTCGTTTAATGATCAAGCGTAAATTACCCTGGAAATGGTAAAATTTCAGGTGCTTGCACCACTAACAGTCTAATAGTGGCATAGGTTGTGTATGTGACTATTAATAACGCTGTCATTGGCCAGAGTATGTCCGGTTGACATACTTCCGGACAGTTTAATTCCGGTCAGATTCTCAATAAAGTCAAGCTAGCGCTGCTAAACAAACCATCTGCTTGGTTTTATTTTATTTTACGTGGAAACTATTGTGTAAAGGGCACGTTAAACTTCAAGAAGAGCCAAAGCCGTGTATGAAATTGCTATAAAGTACTTTCTATTTTGCCTGGAACAGCTTATAACCGCATGTTTCATGCTTCTTGACATAAAAGCACCCGTTTACCGTCAGGACCTGATGCTTTTCAAAACAAATGACATACGTGCATGCCTACAAGTTTACACGACAGTACTATCTATTAGCTTCAACCTAGAGCATGAATCAATCAGTGAGAGTTTGTTTACAGCAGAATGACTTCGTGCTAATATCAAAGTGGTGTCGACGAACTGTTTTCTTATCCTCTACCTTTTAATAACTTTTAATGCTAGAAAACACTTTTATTTATCAGTTTTGTACAGTTAGTAAATTACGTGATTAACGTATACGTATTTTTTATAAAATAAACAAATATAACGTAGGTACCTATACTCTATATCTGAAGACATTCACAACGTACGGAAATATCTTCCTATCTATATATTGTGATAGTTGCAGATCAGGACTGCCGATTTATTGTTAAAAAAATTTATCACTAGATAAGAAGGTATTTTGGATAGAAAAACTATCTAATTATTAAAAGTACAAGGATGAAATCAATCAGAAAATAAAACAGAATAGCTATACCAAACTCATGTTCTAAAAAATAAATTAAAATTATTATCTTTTAATTAAAATGAATGGTTATTGAAGTTAACAGAGAGCAATTATTTATAATTAAAAGGTAAATAATTAGAACAAACTATAAGTTATTCTCTGAATGTAATTTTTTGGCCGTGGTCTATTATGATATGTTTTTCGGACAGTGGAAAAAGTCCGAAAAACATATCAAACTATAAGTTAGTCTGAAGTAATATGAAAGTTATAAGATGAATTAATATTTGAATAAGTTACTTGGAATTTGTTAGATTGATTAAGAAAATGTACTGTATGTAGTTAAAAGTAATCCAGGATGTTAGTTTAAACCAATGTATTAAAATTGAGGATTGCTATAGTTAATTTTATTATTCAGGGTAACAACTTATTTTGATTTGTGAACATAATTATTTTTGTATCGATTTAAATTAACAAAATAAACCCTGTATAATTAAAAGTTTATTATTAGATGGATATACAAGGGTGCAAAGGACAAAATTAATTTACACAAATGAAATAAAAGCTAATTTTAAACTGAAACAAACTTTGATGTGAGGAAGGGGGCCATTTATCTGATTAAGGAAGAATAACGAATATTGCAACTAGTGAAAGGAGCCCGTTTTAGCAGGGATGATTGTAGGAGCTGTAATAGACATTTTCTGTCAATATGCAGATATCTGTAACTAATTTGAATGGGTATGCTGGCATAAAGTTATTAATGGAATAATTACAACCTGAACTTGGGGTTGCTGGTTCGAGTTCACACATCTGGGAATTGGATTTTAATTGAGCTTGCTGTGACAAACTCATCATTTGGGTCGGTGTTTGTGGAATGGAATTGAAGGATTGGATTCCATGCTTGTTGCTGTAAAGAGGACGACATCTTGGAATTGCAGTTGTATGCAATACAAAGGATCTACCATCTAGGAGAGCTGGGTAGCTGTTGCGATTGTAGCATGACACTTTAACAGTGTTTAATTTATTGTTACACTGTGGATTCTAATTGAAGCGGGGTTCCTGGTTGAAGATGCAAATACATGTGACAAAATAGGTTGGTTATATTTGTGCTGTTTTCTACAGGAGAATTGGATCCATTCAAGAAGGGGAAGATAACCAGGTATATGTAATTAATAAACATTAATTAATATTTTCAGTGGAATAATGAGTTGCATATATAAATGCTTACTCTTGTTAACATGTTGGAACTGATGTGTTGATAAATTCAGCGTAAGCGTTATATTTGTAATTTGACAGTGACAGTTGAAAGATCTAAAATTATTCTGAAATAACTTGTCAATAACCAAATATTTTGTACAATTATTGTGATAGTACCCAAGTACCCACCTGAGATAAGATGTTTGTTGTAACCTGAGCTAGTTAAAGAAATAAATGATTCGATTAAATAAATTGGAATTAGGGCAAATATGTTATTTACAGTATTTTGAAGTGAATGGATAGGAGTAGCTTAGCAGTCTAATAGCTATTATTATAATATTGACTTACAAAGTAGAGTCAATACTATAACTCTCTTCAACCTTGGTCTATCCACAGCTTCTTCCACTTCTGTCGATCCTGCGCTACTTGAAACCATTTTTTTCCTGCCGTTTGTTTGATGTCGTCGATCCATTGTCTTTGCGGTCTTCCTGCGCTCCTCTTAGATAATCTTGGTCTCTATGAAATGATTTTTGTGTCCCAGCGATTTGGATCTTGACGAGCCACATGTCTAAATTGACATCAGAAACGAGAGAAAAAACTAATCCAATACTATAACAATATATAAAAATCTGTAAAGGGCTTTACACGAACTTCCCTTGTCGACACTGTGACACTAAATAATATTAAAAATCAAATTAAGTTAGGAGTACAAATATCTTCACATTTCTAATAAATTAAATACATTTTCAAATTTAAAAAAAAATGTATCCCATTAGGGTTTGAACCCGCCGCATCTGTGGCTCTGCAGAATGCTAATTCCTGGCCGAGGTCCCTCAGTGGATGTAAGTCCGGCGGAATTCCATCTCCCCTACCGAGTCTCTTCGAGAAAAGTCCGGCGCGCGCGTCTCATGAAGAGCGCGGTGTAATGGTTGAAACATTTTTACTCTTTTGTGAACTTATCGTTTATCGGTTGAGTCTTATTTTCAGCAAATGTAAAGCCTGACCTATGCCAAAGTTATTACCTCTTTTTATTTCAAAATTAACACAAAAATAAACAAAATTTTATTTTTTAAGGTGCTCACTCTGTATATATTTGTATAAAATTTTAGCGGTTTCATGCGAGGTAGATATATAATATGTATGCAAAATATCGTTTTCCTCCGACAAACAGTTTTTGAACTATACTACCAACAGACAGACAGACAGGCAGACAAACAGACAGACGGACAGACAGAGAGACAGACAGACAGACACACTGACGGAATTGAGAAAACTTCTTTTTCGTCATCTAGTGTCCTTGAAACGTGAAGATCTGAAAAAATCTCGGAAGGTGATTTTTTCGTGATTACAATACTTTCTTCGTCTTTCAGACGAGGGAAGTAAAAATGAAAGTTAATTTTGTTCGTCCCGCATGCGTTCCTATACCATTCATCCGATTGCGATGAGATTTTGGTAAGTTATTTTGTGCACGCCCGCAAACATACTATTTTGCGATACACCACCTTTAATCAATGTTGAAAGTTGACGCTTATAAAATTATAACAAAAGTAGCCTATCGAAGGCATAATGGCGATATCAAACGCATAATAGTTATTTAGGTATCAAGAGCGTAAAGCAGACATTTTTTGGCCTCGGCGTGAAAGTTATAGCACCAGGAGCAGACTCAACAATGGGCAAAAATACTGGTTACTCCTGAAGTACCCGTATATAAAACTTCATGTACGAGTGCAATTTAATTTGAAAAGCAAAACCATTCTTACAGTAATTTTAGCCGAATAGTTTCTTTGTAACTATGGTTTTTATAAATACGTGTCCAGAAATAATAACTAAAATTACGTCAGCGGGCGAAAAATAATTTTTTCACCCGCTGACGTCGTTTTCGAAGACAGGGAAGAATGTTATCGCCCGAGAACAAAAATGGCTTGCTTTGCGCCTGACAATGAATTATAAAAACGCCTATTGATCGTCCGTACATAATAACTATTTATGTAACAAATACATAATCTAAGACTTTATTGGACGAGTCTATTTTATGGCCAAGCGAGTATTGCAAGCGCCTACAAAGGCTGCTTTTTTACTTAGATAATAAATAAATATATAATAAAATAACATTTACATTTTCTTGAAGTACAGTCGTGTGCAAATAAATCTGGGACAATGGTTTTTTCATATGTAGGTTGAGTTGAGAATTGTAGAATATCTACATGGATTTTCTGCTACCAGAAAGAGCTACATTTTCATTTACTTGTCAAAGTTTAATGTAACTCTTTCTGATAGCAGAAAATTCATGGAGATATGCTTCAAATCTTAACTCAATTTACATATGAAAAAACCATTGTCCCAGATTTATTTGCACACGACTGTACCTAGAATGCCATGATGGATATTGATAGATTATATAAATATTCATTGCCATAATAATTAATCGCTGATTTTATATTTATAAATACTATTTCTTGTTAGATATTCAAATTTGCTATATTTTGATGTTGACGTATTTTATTTTAATTTCATGTACGTAACAGTGACAGTTCAGTCCAATTTACTTTATCATTATGGCAGTGCCATTTTATGAACTTCATAAACAAGAACTTTATGATGTAGTTGAACATAAAGAAATTTCATGACTAGCCCCTACAGTGGAAGGTAGGTTGATATTGTATTGTCAAAAACTATTTTTCAATCTGTCAAAAATTCATATTTTGTTAAGAACGTTTAATTATTTCAATTCAGAGTCCTTGTTTTTTTTGAGACTGCTTCGCGTCGTCCAAAAACGTCCGAACTCAAGCCATAACTATTATTTTTGTATTAAATACGCGAAATTAATGATTTTAGAGCGTAAGAATGTTACTTCTTTCGAGTCATTCGAACGCTCTAAAACATTTCGCGCTCGTAATACAATAGTATAATGTCTAACTAGTGCTAAAAGTTGGATATTTCACACGAATGCGATAGTTGAGCCACGAGCCGAAGGCAAGTGGCTCATTCGCAGAAGTGTTAAATATCCAATCAGCACGTGTTATACACTATACTTTTCTAACGATCACCTACTTGATTTACATATTCGCCAAATAAATATAAAATAAATAAAAATTTACCACTTTTAACCGCAAAATGAAACAATTATTGTTTAAACAGCAACTTAAATTGTCATACTATTTCTGTGACATTAGCTTACTAGATTTTTGAACCGTCTTGTTTCGCGACTTGCTCGCTATTTTATGCCGAATTGGCCGTGACGCTCTCGCGCCTTTAATTGCTACGGGAGACCATGTCGCACTAGTGTTTCAAGGCACAAATTTACGTAGAAAAATGTATAATATCAGTCCTTCTCAGGACTAACCAGGAACACCTGGAGACGGGAGTAGATTAAAACTCCCGAAACGTTGTGTGATTTACACCCTAGACAGTGAAAAAAGTCCGAAAAACATATCATAATAGACCACTGCCAAAAAATGACATTCAGAGAAGACTTTAATGTTCCATTTTTTGTACCATAAATAATCAGAAAAATGTCATTTTTGACATCAGTATGAAATAAAGTAGTTTTATCCAACACATTCTAGTTAGAATGCTACTACTAGATCCATTTTTTATCTCTTAAGTGGCCCATACCCCACTAGTGAGTTAAACCAGAACCCACTAGTGAGATAAAAATCAGATCACTCACTACTGTATTGTTAGTGACACTGTCGAGCTATCTCAAATTTGAGATTTGCAGGTTCTTTGCGTCAGGGTGTGTTAAAAAACAAACAAAACCTAACTTACTAACATCGAATTGAACATAAACTGACAATACACTTCAATGCTGCCAAACGTATAACACGAATCACTGACGACTCTAATTATAAATGTATTTGATCTCTCGGTAATTTCAAATTTGTCACTATGACCTTTCACGGCTGTCAATGCAAAATTTATGTTTTTCAGATATTTATTGAGCCGTTCGATAAAATTTTGTATGGTACGTGTGTGTTATTACAAATAATTCACTCGAGAAATTACCCTTCTATGCCTGGCGGCCTGGAGGGCTCACCTTTTCTTTTGTGGATTATTTGTAATATAACACACCACAACTAACTATTATCAGTTTCGCTCTAACTTTAATATTAAACCCAGTAAAAAATTAAATTAAAAACCCGAAATTTCGATTTTTTAAGGTAACTCAAAAATAAAAAATCATATCAAGGACTTGTCGATGTCATTTGGTTGGTGCTTTAATTATACAACTTTTTTTATATTTAACCAAATTTGTATCTCTTACCATTAGGTAGATCCCCATACTGGTCCGTCATATCTTGGACACGCTGTATATCATATTATTTTAGCAGTTAATTTGAAGGTGTTTTTTTTAATTATTGACAAAGGATGACAGGAGTAGTTTAAGAATGCAATAGCATTTTAAATCTTGTAATAATTGTTAAACTGAAGTAATTGATTTTGCGATAATTCTGTTACTCTATGTGCACTTAATATTTGGCACAGGTTTCAAACAGGATAAAAACTAACAATAAGAAAAATAATAACCCCTACTGGCATTTATAACAATATTTTTCTAGAAGAGTAAGTATCTAACTACTCTAAAATAGGTACTAAAAATAATCGAATACATCTAGGAAAAACTCGCAAAAATAGGCATCTCCGCTATTCGATTTTAAAATAAAAACATAAAGAAATACGGATGCCAAGCTTTACGCTATCTTTAACTATAGATCTTAGTAATGCAATTCTGAGAACCAGGAAATTAGTCTTTTAATTATTAAGGTACCAATATGATAATTTTTTAAGAGACATGCTAAAATATGCAATCAGTATAAACAAATGCACGAAAGTGTTTAAATATACAAAATATGCGAATTGAAATTACTGCATTAAACTTCATTTCGCGGAAAACGTATAAACGAATAAGCGTTTAATCGGCCTAGCAATATTATATGTACTAAAATTTGAATATTTCTAAAATCCGTCCCGTAGTTATAATACGGATTGGGCCAAAATTATACAGATTGTTTGCAGGTACTAGGTACACACAGCAACTAGATACAGAGACGGTTTCTTTGTCTGACAGTCTGACCGTTTCCGTATCTAGTTACCGTGTGTACCTAGTACCTGCAGAAAATCTGTATATAACAGCAATGAGATAACATGAACAAGATAATAGAATGCATTGCTTGAGTAAGAAAGAAATAAACATAGAAGCAAATAATTGAGTAGGCTTGAACTCATTTTAATTATGACATATGTCAACTAATATGCCTACTAATTTTTTTTGTGGGTCATCTCTTTCTTACTCAAACATTCTATTTTGTTGTTCACGATATCTCACTGCTGTTACATATAATTTTGGCTCCATCGGTATATATGAGTATTACTCCTCTTCCTCTTCTTTTGTTTCTTGTTTTGATTCGTAATTTTTGTTTTTTAGACCGCGGGCATGTTATGAATCGTACAAATTGTGATGGTATAGGCTACGTTTAAGAACCGTTATATTTTTAATTTAATGTATTGTGACTTTTTTATAATTGTTGTTAACTCGTACAACACGATAAAAATTAAAAATAACTGTTTTTGTTATTTCTGAAGTTGTGTTTGCTCTTATTAAGTAGTTTGTATGATATCAAGACACATTTTTATTAAAATTATATTTGTTTATAACAGCTGTCTTTTAGGTATATTCTTTAATATAGTTTAGGAAAATTAGTCAGCTAATTATTTTTTTATAAAATATATTTGACGTTTCGTCAGCTTAGCTGACTTCCTCAGATATTACACATTATGTTGAAATACAATAGACTAAAAAGGAAAATGAGATTAAGGTTAGATTACTTAAACAAGTATATTTACTCTTACCATATGTAATGTCGTTCTTACAATATAAGTTGAAAAGAATATTTAAAACGATTTTGTAGATATGCAATGTCAGATGTCAAAATTTGAAATCTAAACTTTCTTATTTTAAAGGTATATACTTTGATACAAAAATTTTATTGTAAAAGATATCTTGATATTAATTGTAATTTAAACGATATATTTTTTTATATTTAGTATAGAAAAAAATTTAGAGAAGATAATAGTAAATGGAATGGAGATTTTTTATGTAAGTTTTGTAATTAATAGAATTTGTAGTTTTTTATTTCAATCATTTCATATATCAGGCGTTTTTGTAAAATATTTTCTTTCTGTAATATTTTAGGTAAGTTAAAATTAAAATTATGATAATTATTAACTGCATAATCAGAGAGAGCAATATTTGCTTTATTTGGGTTTAAAATTTTTATTTTTATAGAATTTTTATGTTGAGTTATTCTTTTTTTAGCTTTTTTTTCGTTTGTCCTATATATTTACCATTGCAATTATTACCATTAATTTGGTAAACAATATTTGATTCACATTGAATTTTTGTTTTATCTTTTAGATGGTTAAAAAGTGATTTCCTATTGTAATTTTTAAAAGAGACATTAAAATTATTTTTGTTCGTTAATATTTTACTTAAACGTTGTGATAGTTTTGGTATATATGGGATTGAAATGTAAAATGGATTTTTAATGTTTTGGTTATTATTGAATTCTTGTCCTAAACAGTTAGGGTATAAGTTGATAGTTGAATTATTATTATTTGTGTTATTATTTTTAAATTTATTTTGTTCTTTTCTTAATGTTGGTGTTAATGAAGTCAATAGGATAATTATTTTTTAATAATATTTTCTTAATTCTTATGATATTATAATTATGAAATTTATTTGAAGTTAATAAAATTGCACGGTCAATTAAGCTATTAATTATACTTCTTTTATATTTTATAGATGTTTGAGATTTATGGTTTAAGTATCTATCAGTATTAATTTTTTTCTATACCAATTTGTTTCAATATTATTACTTGCTGTTCTTATTAAAGTTAGATCAAGAAAATTTATAGATTTATTTTTTATTTTCATTTCCAAATTGTTAATTTTAATCTTGGATGGTAGCTATTAAATGTTTTAAAAATTTTGTTTATTTGGTTTTTACTAGTAAGTACAAATAATTATGTCATCTTACAAATCGTTTATAAAAACTAATTTCGTTTAAATTAATTAAAATTTCAGGTTCAATTTTTTGTAATACCAAATCTGCAATAGTACTAGATAGAGGCTGACCCATTGTAACACCAAAATTCTATTTGTAAAATATATTCAACTAGTTTTATAAATTCTTGTTTAGGAATATTGTAATTTCTTCTATTTGACACCAAAATTGTTCTATGGCTAAAGATATTGGAATGTTTGTATAAAGTGATACAACATTTAAGGAGAATAAAACATGTTCTTTTGAAATTGTTATTGTATCAATAAATTTTTTAAAAGTCTATGAGTCTTTTACACTATATTGTTGTTTTTTGGGTAACATTAATTAGAATATTTGAAAAATATTTGGATAATTCGGATAATCCTTATAATGGGCTGATACATGAAGCTACTATTGGTCGTAAAGGGTAGTAGTTGTTTTTATGTAATTTAGGTAAACCATAAATTTTTGGTAGTAGTCCATTATGAGTTATTAATTTTTTATAAGTGTTATTATCTATATAATTATTGTCATTCCAATATTTTGTTATTTAAATTTTTAAGTTTGTTTGTAGGATCTTTATTTTCTTTACTATAAGTTTCTGTGTCATTTAAAAGGTTAATCATTTTATTCATGTAATCAGTTTTGTTAATTAAAATTGTAGTTTCTGATTTATCAGCTTTTGTTATTAGTATATTATTATTATTTTGCAAAAAGTTATAGTATTATTTATTTTTTTTAAAAATTTATTATTTTGTAAATTTTCATATGAATTTAATAAGTTATTTTTATTTTCGTGGCTAATTAACCTTAATCTCATTTTCCTTTTTAGTCTATTGCATTTCAACATAATGTGTAATTTCTGAGGAAGTCAGCTAAGCTGACGAAAAGTGAAATATTTTTATAAAAAGATAATTAGCTGACTAATTTTCCTAAACTACATTGAAAAACACATTTTTATATTCTTTTTTATACCAAAATGTAATTAGAAAATGCAGATTATAATTTGAGTACCTACCAAGCCTTATATTTTGGATTGGAAAATTCGATCTGAACATATAATACCAACTATTCGTATGTAAAAGAGATATTGTTTTAAATGCAACAATACGACTTAAACCTAAACTGCATTTGTATTTGTATGTATGCATTACCATTTACCAGCAACCTCTTTTCACCTAGCGGTGTAGAGGCTGGTGCTTTGTACGCTTTAACATATTTGTAAAATATAGAAGACTTTGAATGGACTACAACGGCAAACAACTTCAAAAGCAATATTAGCTGCTTCGCGCCAAATGTTTAAAAACCAAATTGGAATACCTTCTGTTTCTTTTTTAGCATCACATCATCTTTCTGTTTTATGTTAGAGCGTCCTAGTTATTTTTGAAAAAGTGGTCATCGTTGAAACATATAGCTTCGTAGTTGTTGTTTTCAATCGTCTCCACTATTATGACTTTAATTGCTATTATGTTTCTTATTTTTTCATAATGAATTTGTTATAATTAGTCTATTAACTCTACAGTGTCATTTTATAAAGTGCCTCTACGTTGACATGCATCCTTTGTAATTTCAGCTCCATATGTTAGAACATCTTTATTCAGCGATTTATAGTACTGTATTCGTTCATATAAGTTTCGTTTTAATCTTCCCTTACAAAACTACAGGATTACAAAACCAAGACTTGGATACCACCATTTTTGGTCTTGGTAGTAGTAATATTTTAATGCTTTTGTCATTTGTAAAGTGTCCTGGCCACGTGCAAAATTGTTACTAACATACTTTGAAATTTAAATTTTATTCTTATTTGATTTCGCAATGACTGATGATCAGAAAAAGATCAATTAATATACCTTTTACACTAAAACGAATTTGTTTTTGGATAGATTCATATGCAAATTACTTGATTAAAAAAGTTAATGTACTGGTCTTATTCTAAATTAAATCTTTTAACCGTGAACGAAAATCCAATCTGTGATCTGTAATTGCACAATTAACTAAATCGATAGTGCTATCGATTCGCATACTAAATATAGTTCTTGAACTGATAGTAAAACCTTAAATTTTTGTAGTTGTGCTTTATCTTGCTCATTGTCGAGTTTAACTAAAGTTGATATTTGAAATTGCCTTACTAAATAATATAATAAAGACAGTACTATCTTTTATAATTTAAAAATTTAAATCAGTCTCTTTTCTAGGCAGTAAACATAAACCGTTAACAATGAGCGTACGTCATAAACTAGATAATGTGTTTATGTAAGCTATTTAAATAAATTGATATTGATACGTAAGATTCCAATCAGACAACTTGCATTAGACACGTAATGGTCTATAAAACGGTTATTGATTTGACACATTTATGTTCCCATTCTTGCGACACCCGAACTTTAAACATTTGTTCTATTACATTTTCGGTATACAAAGTTTTGTCGTATTTAAATTAAGTACATTCTATGAATCTGGTGTTAATATTTCAATTTCAATATTTCGTTTTAAAATGATCAATACTGGCAGTCTTTTATAATACCAAGGTCAAAACGATTTACTTGAAGCAAAATCAAAAGAATAAAACGAAATATTGGTTTAAACAGTATTCAGAATATGATCCGTAATTAAGCGTTTTAAGTATACATGGTGATTATTAAACATGCGGCAAAAATTCTAGAGGTTATTTCTTGGGTTATTTTAAGATTTTTTTGTCCTTGGATGATTTTTGGAAAGACGCTTTGTTTCGAAGGTTTTTTAAATTTTTATATTACATATAAAGATTGCTAATCTATAAAAATTGCTGAAAATGACTACCACCAGCTAGGATGCATGCATCCAATCTTCTCTTCATTGACTGCTGAACTCTTTCAAAAACATCAGGGCTGTTTCTTATTGCACTACACCCATCAATTATCTGATTTCTCAAATCTTATTTATTTATTTTTTATTTAATATAGTGTACAGTGCGTTTTAATGCACTTACCTAAGCGATTTGAAAACTATGATGAAAAGTCCTGGCAATTTTTTTATAGTTAGACTCACTGCGCATTAGAAATATCTAAATAACTTGACGTAAATTGAAAGGTTGCTATTTGGTTTAAAAAATTTCGATTTACTCGAATACGATAGGATTTTAGAGTAAGAAAACTTGAAATGGCTCATTTATTTGAAAATCATAGCATTTACAGTTTAATGATACTTGAGATATGCTGAAGAATTTTGTAATTTAAACGACAATGATTCGTTTGATACGTTGTAAAATAGAATATTATGATACAAGTGGTCGAAATAAAATTTCAACGTTGAGATTAACTCAAGACTTTGAAATTTGATCAGCGACGAGTTGCATATACTATTTTGCTACGATTTTTTAACAAATTAATGCATTTTAGAAAAAATTAAACATAAAGTGACATTTCTCTTGTCAACAATTGAATATCAAACAGTTTGAAATCCCGGTAGTCGGAACATTTTGTCTCGAGTGATTGAAATGCGATTTCAACCACCGGAATCAATGACAAAATGACTGATTTCAATGTCATGAGTAGAAAAAATATATTTAGCACTCGAAAACTTTGTACAAAAGGATTGAAAGACTGTTCAGAGTGGTACAATGATTCATTTCACTCTTTTTCTTCTTCTATATAGGCAACACTCTACCTGTTTTTTTTTTAGTGGGCGTCTAAATTATGAACCTCCAGCTTTCATTCCATCGTTTTCTAAGACGTGCCGCTGAAGGAAGATCCGACGAGGAATGGTTTCTGGTTATTTTGACTACCCTATTTTCATCCATTCTGTTAATGTAGCTGTTCCCGTCTGTCTTCCTTTGCTTTGTTCATTGATTGATGTTCACAACTTTATGCTCTCACTTCTAATCCTGTCTCTAAATGCTTTTCCTTCAATAAGCCTAAGATTTTTTGTTTATTCTCCACGTTTCTTTCTGCAGCCCGTAAAAATCATTATCATTAATTGCGTAATTTTTGTGTGTGGTTTTGTCTCTGCGATATAGCTCATGGTTTACCTTATGCCTAAATTACGGTGGATAGATAGTGTGATGCCCAGATATTTAAACTCCATTACTTGCTCGATTATTCCTCCTACTTCTAATAAGATTATCATGTTGAATACCATATCATAGACCTTCAATTGTTTATTGTCCATCTGATAGCTTCTCATTCGCTTTACCGTATTGATAATCTCATCCATTATAAGGTTGAGCACAAGGGAGCTTAGGGAGTTTTCTTGTCTCTTTCATGTACCAACTTATATAAGCTGTGTTAATTTTAATATTCTTGTTTCCATTGTGTTGTGATAATTTTTTTTAGACCATTTTCAGCATGTCTAAAGGAATACTTCTATTTTACAACAGGTGGACGACGTTATTTAGTCGCACTCTGACAAAAGACACTTTTTCAAATAAAAGAAGCAGATCTGTCATAAATATTCTACACTTTGTACATTTTGTACTTTTATCTTATTACAAAAATAGCATCTATATATAATCTGCCACTCCTGAATTCTTGCTGCTTCTTAGTTAGTGTTATGCTAAAGTTGATCATATTAGTTATAACTTTTATTATTAGTTTCAACGTCGCACTTAGTTTCCTGATATCACAAGAATTTCTTGTATCGGTTTTATACTCTTTTTTGATAAGTAAATATCAGAATACTTGATCTTCATTCTTGTGGTACCTTACAATGTCTTACACCTTTCTTTATGAG
This sequence comes from Agriotes lineatus, assembly GCA_940337035.1. NCBI lineage: Eukaryota > Metazoa > Arthropoda > Insecta > Coleoptera > Elateridae > Agriotes > Agriotes lineatus. The sequence goes on along the minus strand of OW679198.1, from coordinate 101,086,250 downwards.
AAATTTAGTTGCTTGTGTTAGAGATGATCCTTCATATTTTAACAGTTCGTGAGAGACGCTATCCTTTCTTACTGATTTTATGCTGTTAAGTTTCCTGGGTGGTTTTTCTGTTGTTTTTTTGTTTTATATTTAGTTCTATATCTACTACTACTTTTGATATTGGTAATTCGTGAATTTTTCTTTCTTAGTGTATAGAATAGAGATTGCAGGGGGTCTAATCATTTTTGTATTTCGATGTGCCTTACTTAAAGTAGTTCTTTTATTGCGCTCTGATCATTCTCCACGTTTCTTTCTGCAGCCCGTAAAAATCATGTTCCAGCTGTTTCAACAAAATTTCCCAGTGTTCTGTTCTTATTCTTCTGACCAGGGCATGTATTTAATTGCAAATGCTTTTACAATTGTTGTAAGCTTGTGTTGTATGTTGTTTTCTGTAGTGAAGAAAGGTTTTTTTTCTTTATATTTTTTATTATCTCTTCACAAAACCATGGAGTTGATAATGTATTCTCTCTTGCCACTTTCCTTTCTCCAAGTGCTTCCATTGCTGTTCCTTAAAATTAGATTTTACTTTCAGCCAGATTTCTTCTATGTTGTCTTCCTCTAATATTTGGTTTGTATAAATCTTATACGATAATCTTTTCTGATAAAGAGACTCTATAGATTCGTCCAGCAATTTTTCAAACTTCATCTTTGTTGCTGCTGGTACTTTGACGTTCGTATTTTTATTTATTTTTATTTTACATAGAAGTAAACTAAGGCCAGTACCCAGATTTCCTAAGGTAAAGTATCTGACATCTAGTCCTTGAGATGGACGCCTTCCTCTATTTGTTAATATATAATTGATCATCGATCCTTCTCCGCGAGTATTACTGGATGTATACAGGGTGATTTTTAAGTTGATTCTTTCCGTTTACCAGGAAATAAAGCTAAAAAATAAGCTTTTTTTCATTTACCACTTTTGCGAAATATGAAAACTAACGGAGGTACAGGGTGTTAAAGTTTCAAATTAAAAACTAAACTCTGGCGCAAAGGCGGCTGGACAATTTTATTTTTGTTTATCTCTGTTGTCAAGCAATGACCTATCAACTAGTTTTCCATTGTAATTTGATTAATGTTATTGCTACAATAATGATTCAGGTTTATGAAAATAATGAATTGGTGAATATGCTTATTATTTACTGGGAGTGTCCTATGTAAAAGCGAATGGTGATAATTTTGAACATATCATTTAAGTTAGATTAAGTTTAATTTAATTTTTGTTAAGTAATTTTAGTTCTTAATTTGAAACTTTAACACCCTGTACCTTCGTTAGTTTTGAAATTTCGCAAAAGTGGTAAATGAAAAAATGCTTAACTCACCCTGTATATTGCTCTTTATGATTGAAGACAGAGACGGATTTAACTATTTGCCGCCCCTAAGCTAAAAATTGTTGCCGCTTTTCTTGTCTTACTGAATTTAAAAATATATGTGATTATGTGAATATGACAAACAGTAAGAATTAATTAAAGCAAAACTTGCTTATAAACAAATAGTTATTTACTATACAAGTGGGATAACAGCATCATTAATATACGTGTGTGTAAGCACACAAGTATGTTAGTGATGCATTATCACACATGTATTGTACAAAATTTTATCTACGACTACCTAAAATTGAGAAAAGTGCATTAAGAGAAATGTCAGATCTGTCATTTTCAAAAATATTTTAGTAGGCAAATGTCATTATGTCATTCATTTGACACTATTTCAGTTACGTAATGAAGTCATTACACAACTCAGTTGCGTAATGAAAGCATTACATAACTGAGTGGTGCAATGAGCTTCATTACCTAACTGAAATAGTGTCAAATGAGTGACGTAATGCATTACTTATCCCACTGGAGTAGATAAACACTATTATTTACTTGGATAAATAAATTCAAAAGATTTTAACAGTACATGTAATCAAAACAAAAACAAAATAGAAACTCTTCAAATCATGGGGTAAAATTAAAATTATATTTTTATATTATTCTATTCATTTATACTTTTCGAATATATCTTTTGTATAATAACTAGTGGTGTCTCGAGACGAGACGAAACGAGATTTTGACCATCTTGATTTCGATATCGAACTGGAGAATCTCAATTCTCGAATATTATTTACATATACTAAGGGTACAAAATTGAGGCAGTTGGAGACTGTAAAGCCCAAAATAATCTGCTGTCTGATATTAACGTTCTGATTTTTTTTTGGAAATATTGCTGACAATGCGGCAGTCGATGTATAAGGTACCTGATGCTCTGCATGCCTAAGCCCAGTTTTGACAATCAAGAAGTCTTAATGTCTAATAGCCTTATCTAAGAGATGAGCCAATTCTATTTCGTTTTTTATGCAGGTTTAAAAAATACTATTGAAAAACTGTCGTGACTGAAAATTTGGTTAATCTCCTCTAAAATATGCGAGCTGAGACGAGATCCATCATTATCTCTTCTCGGCTGCATCACTAAGCATCACAAATTTGCCGCCCCCACAATTTGCCGCCCTAGGCTTCAGCCTAATCAGCCTGTGCCTAAATCCGCGTGCGGTTGAAGAAAGTATTATTGATTCGTACTTTATTATTGATACAAACATTTATCAATAGATTCTAATTCCGAACTTGCTCCTTGAATGTTTGTTTAATGTCGGGGATTTGATGGTTTTCGACATGAGCGTTAAAGTCTCATAGAACAATCACTTGTTTATTGTTTGGAGTGTTGCAGGTCTTTATAGAATTATTCTCTTATGTTTTCTGGTTTAAAATTTTTGAAATGCATAAACCTATTATGTTTAAGGTGTTATATTAATTTTATCTTTACCTTGCATGCCATTTTCCTTTCTTCCGGGTTTCCTGTAATGTGCATATGTCGATTTTATTAAATATCTCCTGCTCTCTTGGGTATAGCGATTTAATGTTCTAAGTAGCCACTCTTAGTATATTTTCGATTGTCGTTTTTTGAGTCTATTACTCGCCATGGTCGTCATCTTGTTATTCCTCATATTCCAAGTCTGTTCGTTTCTTTAGTGAACTATAATTGGTTTTACAGCTGTAAAACTGTATATGATTACTGTCGTCTAAATTTATGTCCCCTATTCCAAAAGGACTGAAGATAAGATTTTCAACTTTTATCAATAACTTGAAACAATCCAATAGGAAACTGATATTTATTCCAGGGGATTTTTATGTCAAAATTGGCCACACACATAAAGATAAGCAGATTAGACATGTTGTGGGAAAATTCGGACTGCGTAACAGGAATAAATCGAAAGAAAACTTCTGGATGTTTGTATTGACAATTACCATCCTAGACATCGCGACACATGGATATCTCTAAGAGGCAAATACAGGAATTAAGTCGACTACACACTACTTGATGGAAATCAAGTATACGTAGTTTGAAAACTTATCGGACTATAGTGTGTGCAGCAATCATAAACTCATGATGGCCAAAGTCGTAATTCATATTAAAACAACGAAGTCAGGAAAAATATATATGTCACTAAAACCACAACATTTGGATCAATATAAACAGCCTCTACACACCAACATACAAAACGTTACAAAATAATGCATGGATAAAAGAGTTGAAAATTTGTAGCAAACCCTTAACAGTGCTGGATACCAAAGTACAACTAATAAAAAATAACCAGGTTAACAATGACACGAAAAACGAAGACGGAATGGCTATATGGAATACATGGAATACCGTGAAAATAGGATATAATGGAAGAATTATCACTGGTATAAAAGCAGTAATAGAAAAGTGAAGGAAATCTCTATTCAGGTGAAAACCACGGCCAACCAGTAGAACCTAATCCTCTGATACAGGCTTTAGAAGAAGAACCCGAAATACTGAAAGAAAAAGTTATACAGACTGACCAAAAACTGAAAAAGAACAAATCTGTAGGAGAAAACGTAATCAACGAAGAAATGATAATATGATAAAAGTATTGAGCTCTTATGAAAAATCTGCAATAATATGTGGAAGCTTGGGCAATGTCCTGGCGACTGGATAAGATCTCTTTGTGTGCCGATTCATAAAAAAGGTTTCATGCAAAATTGCAGCAATTACAAAACCATTGCTCTCATCTCACATAGCAGCAAAATCATGCTTATGATTTTACTACGCCTTAAATACGTATTAGAATGAAAATACTCAAAGTTTGAGTGCCTGCATACATATGTTTTGTAGACTACATGAAAGCCTGCGAATTGGTCAAAATTGTAGACAGTGTTAGTTTAAATGAAAACTACAAAATATCTTATCTTACTTCTGAAGCAACTATATGAAGGAGGTTCAGCAACAGTAAGACGTGAAGACAAGGCCTACACACTCTTCAACGTACAATAAGGTGTTCGACAAGGCTGCACACTCTCCTACAAACCGTTTAAGATGTATGGCGACTATAGCATACGAAAATATCTCGATAAGGCAAGGTGGAATTACTATTGGCGCCTTGCTGATGACATGATATTATTTGCCAACGATGAAACTAAAATACCAAATTACTTGAAAATATTAAAACCGAAAATGTAACCTTTGGATTAAAATTGAACCGCCAAAAACCAAAACTGATGATCACAGATCGAAGTAGCGTAACAAGTAACATAACCAACATACAAGATATATTAACCGTAAATGACTAGGCTCACATATCAATACAGATGGTAATTACGCCACCGAAATACATAGCAAAATAGCCATTGCAAGAACTGGAGTGACCAAGCTGAAGAAGGTATGGAAAGATTGCAATGTTTCGAACTCCACAAAGAAGAGATTAATTAAAACATTGGTCTTTCCAATAGCTAATAAGAGGCTGGACATTAAAAAACGACGTTAGGAACAAACTGGACTGCTTTGAAATGTGGTGCTGAGAAAGACTCTTGAGGATTCAACGGATAGATTACAGAACAAATGCGTCTATATTGGAAGAACTAAATATAAAAAATCGCTTATCTATCATAGTAAGGCGTCGTATCCTAAAATATACACTAAAGGAAATAACGACAATTTGGAAGGGCTTGTAGTACAAGGAAAGATTGAAGAAGTAGGGCCGCGATGATGTTCTCCCAAAAGATGGATAAACCAAATAAAGAGTATCTAGTAAACCATAGAAATAATCACAGATAGATATATTGTTATGTAATGTTAGACAATCGCCAAGTCAATGTACTATTAGGCAAACACCCCAATACTCAGGGCACTTATATTCAATTTAAAAAATGCAAAACTTGCCTGTCAGTATCTTAGGTTAACTAAAATGAAACGTATTTATTACTCTCCCATAAAATGGTTAATTGCCCCGTTCTATATTTTATCAAATTGCAATAATCCTATGGGCTTGCTCAGGCAAAACACAAGACTGATTCTGTAGAATATTTAACTCGGAGTAGCTCAAATACTCAAAATTTTAGTACAACTGCTCTACTCACTTCAATAATTTATAACCTCACAAAATTTACTTAAACCACAAAAGGTTCACTGGTGTATACAGCGTTTTACTTTGATATTCAAAAGATAATTTGAAAGGAAACCAAATGTAAACTGAATCGAATCTCCCGCCTAGCAACATCTAACTTGTTTTTGTATCAGGTTGTGACGTAAAAACGACGCGTTACTATCTTTTGTCTTGGCTTCCTATGAAAACTGCAAATCCTGGCATAAATTGCATTTTCTAGTAACGCCACAGGATTTTCTGGAACTTCAACGTATCTGGGTGCTCAGAAACACGATAAATCTCTTTAGCAAGGTGTGTTCTCGAAGTTCACTGGCTTTCCGGACTCCAACCACATAAAAACCTGCCAAATCGTACTTTTTAAAATATCGCCGACCTCGCCTCTGGAGCCGCTGCGGGTGACGCCAACGCTTTCATTTGCTGCTTTATTTGTTCTTCTAAGATGTTGTTACACCTCTTCCCGACCTGTACGACTTGAGATTCCTGGCTTCTGATGTTGTAGTGGACTGGTATCGATGTTTGAAATTTCCAGGTTGCTGAACCCACGCCGATCTGGGCTTGCACAATTTTATAAACTTTTTCGGTGGAGAAACTTTTAATAACACTTCCACTTATGCCCGGTGACTTGCAGAATAACTTTGTCCACTTTTTAGACTTTGCAAATAACTTTTATTATATAAAAAGACCAAAATTCAAGAGCATTATTTGCCCACAAGTTGACATTACATGAATTATTTTCTATATATTTTTTTTAACAAAATAGCATCGCGTTACCTAGTAACCGCGATTTAATATTGTTCAAAGGAAATAAGTTTTGGTTACGATTTCACATGAAAGATTAAAATTTGATTAACATGTTTGTTGCTTAAAACTAGAAATTATCTTTATTTCATATACATAAAAATTGTCCTTTCTTGTCACTAAAATGTTATTTATCACTGCTCTGCTATGAACACTTAGTTTTAAATTGCACTGGTACTTGAGTTCAATTTTAACCACGTCACTAATTATTCTTCATTTCAGTTGCCCTCGTTCTCCATTGCTCTTTGCAAATTCTATCTTATCTTGCTTTGATTTCCATCTACCTTTCAGCTTGCTTGCTTTTCACTGGCAAGTACGTTTATTAGTAATTCTACGCTCATATCCATTATGCACATACCCAACCTTTTGCATTAATTACTTACATTTGGCCCGGCTTCAAATATGCTCAAACCTATCATATTACTTATATTATATTAGCCATCTTAAATCTTTCTTTTACTCAAACTTCAAATTTAATCCTTCTGAAACTTGCTTTTGTTATGCTAGCCTTTATCTCCCTAATTATGCTTCTTGAATCTCGTTTCCAATGCATTTAATAACTTCAACTACTGTCTAGATTGCAATTAAATAAAATACTTCAACTCTGTGCTTTAATTGACTTTGTTCAATATTTCTCTAAGCATACAGAATAAAATTGCGAGCATTAAACCATCTAAATATATAGAGAGAGATAGTATATAAGGCCACATAAGAGTAAGCAGTGAAATCGCGTTGCTTTATTTATCAAGCTTACGACTATGAAAGAAAGAAGCTGCTAACACGATCCACCAAACCTCCTTATTTGTGCGGAATTGGAAAATAAAACTGAATTCATATAGTATCTAATTAACAATTGTGTATGTACAGCATAGTTTGTAGCATGTAGATGCTTTATTCTTCAATTTATCATGTAACAGGTGATCATTAATTAATTTAAATTACTCAAAAACAAACGCCAAAATAAAAATCTGCAAAGAGATTGACTCAAAACAAGTGGAAGTTCTGACCCTAAAAATTTTGAAAATTAAAGGAAACTTGGGTAAAAATATCTTAACGTTCCTAATATTGTTGAAACAGTAAAAGTAAACACTTAATATGCGAATTAAATCAGCAAGCAAATAAAAAAAAACATTGCGGGCGGTGACATTCTAACTCAGATTTCAGCGCCAGTCAGAGCGATTTCAACGCGCAATCTGCCCCTTAGTTTCGTTCGGGGACGAAGGAATGTCTCGCGTTTGTGCGATGCGGCTTAATTATATTCGACGCGCTTATCGTTGCCCATTTTTGTCTCTTTTACAACATTTACCCTGTATCTGTTGGGTTGCGTATTCGTCAAGGGTAAAGCCTCAGCTATGTGCAAATTATTACTTTTATCTATTCCTCATTTAAAGCAAAAATAGACAATATTTTATTTTTTAAGTTGCGCATTGTGAATATATTTGATTAAAAGTATATTAGTACCAGCTAGACATAAAATCCCCATGCAAAGTATCGACTTTCTACAACAAATAGTTTTTGAGTTATACCAGCAACAGACGGACAGACAGAAGGAATTGAGAAAACATGTTTTTACGTTAAACACCTTAAGACAATTTTTAACAGAAGGAGTTGTATTTTATAACATGAGCACTTGGGCTTCGGATAATTCTATGGTTCCGGTACAGCATCAGCATCATATAACGTCTAAAGAAACTATGTATGTTAAACTTTGTCATCTTATTTGTCCCAACGCAATCAAACTTTTTGTTTCAATATTTATATAATTAATCGACGTCCGCTTCGGGGTTAGCTAACGGTATCCTCATAATAAGTTAGAAGCGAGGATCCGCGTTGATCCGTCGTCGCAGTCTCCGCGAGGACGCCTGACGGATTACAAATCAGTTCATTTAACATACAGCGGTCAGCATTATCTTTCGATTATGTACCTCCGCTGCATTTGGTCATAAATTATACGATCGCAGCACATGTGATCCGTGCACTGAATGTCGTGTCGAACAGAACGAAGGAGTCGTGCTGGGGGCAGTGGGAGCGGAGAACTGGGGGAGTGGGTCAGTAGGACGGGGCGCCTGGCAGATGTTAGCCTTCCTTCTGCTTCTGCTTCTACTCCTGCGAGCCTCTTTGGACCATACGAAGGTTTTCTGTCTGCCTTCCTGGTCTCATTGGTAGCGGCATCCATCCGAAAATCTTTTGAATTATATAGAGTAATTCTCTACTATACAAATCGTACAATAAAAACAGGCCGGAAGTAACTACGTCTATACTATATCCGGGGAATACCACGAGAGATAACAAAATGTAATAGTGAACACAATAGACTACAACAGTTGGAATAGAGCTGTATATAGTGCCTCAGTTGGAGCACTGGTTCAATACTACAGTAATTGTAGCAGTATTCAATAGCGGCGAAATTTGAATGCTTCAAAAAGTGAATTCTTGGCATGTACATCGTTCACTTGGCTTTTTCACAGTAGGAGGCCATAATTTATTGCTATATCTTCATTTTGCGCTAAAATTAGGGTGGCTTTTAAGTACGTTTCGAAAATTATGGATGTGATTAAACGGCTTACTTTCCGAAATACAGTGTATTCAGATTTTCAAATTATGGCTTTCAGAGGAATTAACAGGGAATACTACCTATACATACAATTATTTGAGTGTTTTTCTTAGTTGAACAATTTCGTTTTTGAGAAAATCTACCGCAAGGTATTCAACGTTTTGAATATGGTCCTAACATTAAGCCAATGTCCACTTCATCTAATTTTGTCAGACGTGACTAGAATATAAGGTATACATAAATAGAATTTAGTATTTTTTAGTGTCATTTCTCTGTACGTGCGTATCAAAGTCTTGTGCACAGAAAATTCTCCGAACAAGAAGCTAGGAACAGCCATTATTTAAAAAAATCTATAAAGGGTTTTTCACAGAACTTCTCTCGTAAGTGGAAGGTTTAAAACTACCAATGTTGAAAATATTAAAGGAAAACAAGACCTTTATATTTTAAGGTGTTCACCTATATCTGTGGGCTCCAAAATATTGGAAATACCTGAGCTATGTGCAAAATTTTACCTTTATTTAATTAATAGTTCTTAAGTTAAAGCAAAACTAGGCAGTATATATTTTTTAAAGTACTCACCTGTATATATTTGACCGAAATTCTCTGGGTTTCGAGCAAGATAGATATACAATACGCATGCAAAATCGTCTTTGTCCAAGAAATAGTTTTGAGCTACACCTCCAACAGACGGACGGACAGCCGGACAGAGCGACAGACAGACGGAATTGAAAAAACATGTTGCTCATCATGTAGGGGCCCTGAAACGTGAAAATCTGAAGTAATCTCGGAAGATGATTTTTTCACGATTAAAATACTTCGTCTTTTGGGCAAAAACGTATAATAAATATTTTCACTTTTTTGAATATTTATTTATTATAGCAATTTTAACTCTATCGCAACGAACGTCATAACACCTTTCTTTATTATAAGTAAAAGATGTTTGGCTGATTCGGAGAATAATACTATTGTAGGAGATAGGTAGCCAAAAACTATCTCCTGCAATAGTATTAACATTTCTCTATGTTTTTTCAAGACTAAAATTAGTAAGTACCTGTGAGTGCTGGTTCTCTTGCAATATACTGATATTTTAAAAGTATTTATTGTTCGTGTGATTAGAGTAATAAAAAAATATAACTGATTATGTAGTTCTATTTCTTTACTGTCAATATGTTCAACACATTTATTCACTTTCCCAATATCATGAAGCCAAATTGCAAAAAACATCAACAGAATACCGAACTATGATAAAGTCTACACATTGCCCTTTTTCTGTGACTTCAGAAATATCAAAACATAGCGTTTAAAACGTATGTCTTATATTACCGTGAAATTCAAAAACATCATTTAGATCTCAGGCAGTAGACTTGAGAAAGAATTTGACATATACCTAACCTTTAATGTAGGGGATGCTCTAAATAGCACATTATTCAAACCAAGACATTCTTGACCTATGGAATCCGACGTTTCTCCTCTTCGGAGAAGTTCCTAATGTTTAAAATAATATTTTTGGCTTGCTCGCTTGCTTGTTATTGCGCATTATTATTCTGTGATTTGGACAAATGTCACATTGACAGTATTATAAAACAAGCCATACTTAAGTGGACCTGACCAAAAACTGCAGATTTTTTGTATCGTGCAGTTCCCTATTATTAAATAAAGAGAGAAAATTGTTACGTCACAGAAAAAGGGTAATGTGTTGACCATAGGTTGTTTGTGTATGTGCAGACAAGTTATTGCTCAAAGTATTCTGCGCCGTTAGTAATTTTTTATGGAAGAACTAGTAGTAAATAATAATTCACCATTGGTTCTTCATGCAGAATTTGCTTGCAAATATTTAGTATATTGAAAACCTTGCAAAGTAAATGATTACCCCTGTCCACTTCGCCAGCGACCGTGTACAATGGAGAAAAGTGTAACGATGACAAAGGATTTGGACTGAAAAAAAGGATTTAGTATGCATTGTGTTTCAGTTACAGATAAATCATCCAATCCAAGCGATAGCGCTTCTCTGCGGGAAAATGGTAGTAATTGCAATACTTTGCCACTTACTGAATAATGGTGGTATTCAACGCCTACACAAAAGCAGACTAAAATTACAGCTTCAAATAAATAACATAGGTAATGACACAGGTTGCCTAAAATTGAACGGAACATGGCAATTCTATGAGTTGAAAAAAGATCAAATGCTATTTTCCATAAGAGTAACCGAAATAGAAAATGCAATAATTACTTTGATAACTAGGCAACAAATAGCTATGGTACCTACTTGTTTCCTAGCTACCAAAGTAAATATTGCTTGTTTTATTTCGGTTACAAAAATATGGAACTTGTGCGAACATATGGACATGCATGACAATTGACTTTTCACGGCAAACACTTTGATGCTATACAAGACTGTCAAGTAGCTGTCACATTATTACATTATTTCTGTTACTTTTAGTGTTACATGCGCTTCAACACTTAGGTTATACTGCTTCCTTACACATATACCCTACTCTTTTTTTGCAATCAACTACATGCATTATCTCTTATGTTACTATAAGGCAGTATTCTGCCTTTTTAAAAATCATAGAGCATTATAGTGTAAATGAACAGTTGTCTTGCACGTCCCTATGTTCGTACTAGCTGCCACTAGGGTGCCTTGATGTCAATTTGACGTATTTGTCGTTTACCAAGGTACGGACAGATCGTTGTCCCGTCTCACTCTAAAGTACTTCAAAGTGAGAGGGGACAACGGTCAGGGTACGGACACTCTAAATTAGTTTAGAGTTGAGAGGAGACGTCCGTACCGACAAATACGTCAAATTGACATCAAAGTATCCTAGCCGCCACCAATCTGGGTATTGAATATATCAATTTATCACAAGCAATCCACCAAGCATCCTAAGAAGCTTTAGGAAAAATAGAGACATTTCCAGACCAACGAAAACCGTATTGGTAGAATGAAGAAGTAGAGAAATATATTGAAAAAAAGACAAGGCTTATCACAAATGGCTTACTTAGCGAACAATGGAAACATTACAAGAACATAAGCACGGAAATAGAATAGTCACGCAAACAATAGTCAAATATAAAGCTCTACTTGGGAAGGTAAATGCTTAGAAATGTACACCCTAATAAACTGAGTACAGTTAACATAGGAATGGCGATGTCTCAAAACAATGAAAAAATAATAACAGTGGAAATACAACCTCACAGTGGAAATAAAAACGTTGACCCAACACTAGAAATAATTGTTAGAAAAAAAAGGCCTCAATGCAACACTGACGACAATATAAGACTCAATTCAAATACAGTAGTAAAGATCAACGAAGAAGATATGGAAGCTGCTCTTAAGAATATCGGCCAAACTGCTCAATCATGAGGAACGCTGTTTAACATCTAGACTAACGAACTGTCTTCATCACAATAAAATACCTGTACAGTAGAAAGTCTTATATCAATTTAGAAAAAAGGTGCAAGAACATATCGAATAATAATTATAGAGGCCTGACCATAAATAACACTTTTAGTATACTACTCGAAAAAATTGGGAGAAACTCATTTGGCCTTCATTGATTTAAAGGAGGCATATGACGATTTTAGAGCGAAGAACTTAAAAGTGCTCTCTTATACTCGTACAAGATTTAGAAACTATACAAAGAATATTCAACAGATACTTAAATCGCGACGAGGTACCATCAGATTGGAAAGTAACATATACAAGTTCCACAGAATGTTTCAAAAGATATGGTCAATACTTTAAGGGGTGATTGATGATTCTAAAAGTACCAAAAGATAATCATCAGAGAATCTTCTTGAAAGCTAATGTGGTATGAAAAATTGCTCTATACATATCGTTTTCTTACTCTCCTCCATACTCGATCTCGACAATGGGTACCATGTAAACAGAATCTCTATTCGTCTGTAAAAAGAAGAAAGCTCCATTGGTTTAAGGTCCAATTTTTGCTACAGTAGTAGCCAACGAATTTGGTCTTCTCAATGGAGTTTGGGCTCAGTAGATGGTTTTCAACTTGAGTTCATTTAGTCTTTTTCGAATTACCGATTCATTCATCTTCACACCATGAACTTCAATCTATGAATTTCTTACCTATACACTGCAGCTTTACATTTGTTTCTCAAACCGTTATCCCGCTCTGACGTAGACGTCTCTGATGTCCAGAATCTGTCCTTTTTGTAAAGGAACCTATCTTTAGAGAACGTTGAATAACCATTGGACCATACAATGGTCGATTCCCAAACTTGGAACTGAATAACGCTAGCTTCTCACGTCCTTATCCAAATCAGCAACCTTCGCTGCTTGTGCCATCTTATCGTTAATTTTCTAGAAACTCTTTTCCAAGCAACAAAACAATCAGACGTAGCAAAAATAAGCGCAGCCAGATTAATAAAACCAACACTTCTTAGAAACTGTCTCAAAATTTACTTTGCAAATTCTTTCTTCATTTTGAATGATTTTGTACTTTGGTCTGGCCTAGTATACAGGGTGTAGAAATGCTTTACGCACCATAGGATTTTCAATGGTAATTTTTTAATATGCAAATATTTGCTTCTCTAATTATTTTAGAGCAAACTTGAATGAAAGTTTTTTGTAGATAACAAAATTCTCTATCCATTTATGCCAGCATTTGTTATTTTACATTTTGGAAAACCGAAAATTTAAAGAAATAAAATTACCATTTTTAGACCAATCAGTGGTGCCTTGAAATTATTGAAGCATCTCAAAGCATCAACAAATTAGTTTGCTGTTTATTTGTTTGCATCTGTCAAATGTAGCGGCAACCATGGCACTTATTGCACCTAATCTGCTTCCAGCATACCACTACTTTAAAATTTGCACTGGTTTTTGAAAAAATTATAATTCTAGTTTCTTTCGTTTCTTTTCTAACGTAACATGACAAAAACGATGGCATAAATGGATGCAGAATTGTATGCGCTACAAAAAACCTATGTACAAGTGTGCTCTAAAATAATTAGGGAAGCAAATATTTTCATATAAAGACATTACCATTGAAATCCCTATGGTGCGTAAATCATTTCTACACCCTGTATACTATACTTTATTACTAACTCATTACAAACCATCACGGCAAATGTAAAGCACTCAGATTTAAATTAAGTGGGTCTTTTCGTCTTCTAAATAATTGCGGTTTATCCATTTCCTCGACTTGTCACTCCTTATTGCAAAAGTTAGTTAGGAAACGGATAGGCTATATTTCCTATATGATTAGAATTACTATTAGCAATCACTGACCGCATAAAAGTAGTAAATTCTGGATTAGTTATTAAGTAAAGCGCTTATTACTGGAGTTCCAGCTAACAGATATAAGGGTTGTTGCGTTGGAATTAAAAATAAGTTCAACAGAAAGTGACTGCTGATTTGGATGGAAAATATGAAGCTTTGATATAGCAATGGAGAAAGTTACAACTACATTTTTTAATTTCATATTTAATTTTTGAAACTTTTAAAAGTTCTGAGTTAAATAATTGTAAATAAGATTATTTAAATAACATGTTTTAGACTAACGAAGTAGCAAAAACTTGATTGTAAATTGAAAATTTTAAGATTCGTTTTTGGATTGGCATCTCGCGATGTTATTAATTCTAGATGTAAGAGCAAGCGCTGTTTTGCAAACGCTAATAAAATTATTTAACGATAAACAGTTATACAGGTACAGTATAACGTCTTCATTTTGTAATGAACTGTCTTACTAACTAAGGTCACTTTTAAATTTAAAATTTTCCCTAATTTGTGTTTTACAGATTTTTTGTCAAACTACGTCAAGTTAACACCAGAAAATGCATTTTTGTGGTTATTAAAAAAGTTAATTTTAAATATAACTGTTATTTTTCAAATATTTACTTCTCTAGATATTGTATAATTCCTACAATATATTATTTTGATATCTATTGACCTATACAGTCTCCCACTTTAAATTGTTTAAGTTAAGTAGAAGACCAGCTTCTATTTGGAGTAAGTTTTATAAAAATATAATTATTGACAAAGCCAAACAAACTGTAATAATAAAAGCATTATTTACTTTTTTACCCCCACTATAATATAACATACATATTTTAGAGAAAGATTATAGATATTTATTTACTAATACGTGAGTTACGTGAATGTTTATTCACGAGAAGAAAAGTTATCTCATAAGCTCGTAATGGCGAATAAGGTAATTCCTACACGTTACTAAAATAAAAATAATAAAAACCAATCAATTAGCGATAAGTAGCAGTCGTGGTTGCTTGATGATTGTTGTACTGCTACTATTTATGTCACTCATTACTGCATTGTTGGTAGCACTATTATTTATTTATTATTTTCTTATTTACTTTATTTATTTATTTACATACTAATTTATTTATTTGTTTAGTCATCTACTTACTTATTTACAACATATTTATTTAATTACGATTTATTTATTTATTTACTTTAGTTAATTTACTTTATTATATTTATTTATTTATTTAGTTCATTATATTAGCTTATTTTATTTTATTGTAAGTTACAACATCCACTTATTGCCTAAGGGCAGATTGTATATACTGATAGGACATTTTTTTTAAATCTACAGTCGTGAACAAAAACCGGGACACTTTGTTTGACCTAATTCTCAAAATGCGAAAACAATTGCTGGCGCTGAAAATTTTAATTAATAAATGTCTTAAAAAGTCATAATTTCTGAATTTCGCATTTTGAGAATTAGGTAAAAAAAATGTCCCGTCAAGCTTTGTCAAATTCGAGATTAACAGGTTATTTTGGTCAGTCTGTGTCAAAAAACAAACAAAACCTAACCTACTAACCTCGAATTTGACATACTGACAATATACTTCAGTACTGTCAAACGTATAACACAAATCTCTGGGTAGTTTGCAAATTGTTATTATGACTTTTCACGGCTGTCACTATAAAATTTATGTTTTTTTTTTAGAAATTTATTTACAACTCACATATTATAGAAGCATAATTAAAGTCTACACATTACCCTTTTTCTGTGACATCAGAAATAACAAATCATAGCGTTTAAAATGTATGTCTTATATTACAGTAAAATCCAAAAAGATCATTTAGATCACATATAGTGCATAGTGACCACGAAAGTCATTTTTTGTAAAACAAAAAATCGTGTAGAAAGTATCACTTTTTTTAACAAAAAATCGTAAAAAAATGTTCCCTTTTTATTGAAATTGTGAATTGTCAATTTGACAGTTGTAAATTCCGAAGTCCTTTTTGACTAAATTTCGAGTTACAAGAGATCACATTGCAAAAAAATAAATTGCACAACTCGTATGAAAGCATTTTTTTACTCATTTGCTTAATATACTGCAAATTGGTTAATAAAAAGGTATGCCTTTCAAAACTAGTTGTTTTATACACGACGATAGAGTTATTATTATCCACTCGTAAATCATTAATTTCTCGACGTTAAACCTGCGCACTCCTGGATAAAATTTAACATTATCGTCTTGTATAATAAATAACTATATAAAAGTGTTTAATTCGCTAGTAGATATATAAAAATCGTATTTCACCCTTCTATACAAACAATTTCTTATGATAAAGACATTTTAAATGCCAATATTTGATAAAACAATTTTACCGCCTAGAATACTTACAGTAGCACTTATTACTATACATTATACAACTGTTTTCAGTGAGAAAATGAAGTTTTACTCACTAGTGAGTTTTCATTATTTATACTAGGAGTAGGGAATTAATTGAAAATAAACGAAGTAACAACAAAAAACTGGTTACTAGATAATAGTATCAGTAATGCAGTGCGTGTTTTTCTTAACTATCAATTGTCCGTTTCGCGACATATTCTAACGGTGCAAACTATTTAGGCACAAGAATTGCTACTGTAAGATAAAACGTCGTATATCACACGTGAGCGAAATGCCATTATAAGCTCGTGAGAAATTGTATCGCTCGTGCTGGGCCACTCGCAATTCAAAATTCTCACTCGCAAATAATTAATAATGCATTTCTCTCACTTATAATATAATCTACTATTTTTCACGATGATAAGTTTTATTTATATAGAATGATACTGTCATTGAACAGTCAAGAGGAGTAGATATGGTAGGTACTAAACAACTTTTTAAATCAATATTTTAGATTATCCCAAATTATATTAAAAAATACCTGCATACGTACTCTATGAACGCCACGATTTAAGCAACAATTTAGACAATACCAATACAGTTATGCCACAATATAAATGCAGTGTGATTGTTAATCTATATTGTTATTTTATACACAAACGCAAAGTAATAATACAAACAGCTAATTTATAACCAGTGATTGGCATCGAATTAATAGTGGAGAGCACGACACAAAATGTAACATAAATATATCAATTGAATTTAAAATAACAAGAAGTTAAAGGTGTTACAATAGCAAAAATTCAAAGAATTAGTACAAAAAGTGTGAATGAATAAAGGAATTTTCTTTTACGGCAAATTGTTATCTTACACAGTAGTAACAGCGCTCTTTTATAAAACTATGGCGCAAATTGTAATCTTATTGTACTCGGCTCAAATGTTGTTTCTACATTTGGTTTTGCTAATCTTCCTTACATACCGGGTGCTGACTTCCGCGACGCACCATAGGAATTTGCATAGTAAATTCTTTATGTTCAATTATTTGCTCCCCTAATTATTTTAGAGTTAAAGTGTAAATACATTTTTTGTAGAGAAAAAAATACTGCATCCATCCATACTGTTGCTAACAATTTTTCATTTTCCGGAACAGAGGGAATGCAAAAAACAAACTAACATTTTCACAAAAATCAGTGATGCCATGGAATTATTGAAACAAGCCAATGCCAACGCAAATGCGTGCGGCGCGACAATATGTGTTGTTTGTTTGTTTTTCATTGATGTTTGACGTTTATAATAGTTCATTATTAATTATGTTCTGCTTAATGTCTCTAAGGTACCTAGACCTTGTTCATAACAAAATGGTTTTACCAGTATGGTGGACTTTCGTTAAGTAAGCTCCGTTTTTATTGTAAAATATCCGTATCGGCAAATTCCAAACAGTACAACCATTAATAGACTGATACATTAAGTTTAAAACTACAGGCACGTTATTAAATAATTGTAGGTGCAATAATGAGGTTCAGAACTTACACCAAAACGAGAAAAACGACAATACGTTCAATCTTTTGACGGCAGTGACTGGATGATCGCCCCGCACGCACTTGCGTGGGCATTGGCTTGTTTCAATAATTCCATGGCCTCACTGATTTTTGTAAAAATGCTAGTTTGCTTTTTGCATTCCTTCGGTTCTGGAAAATGAAAAATTGTTAGCAACAGTATGAATGGATGCAGTATTTTTTTTCTACAAAAAAATTATTTACACTTTAGCTCTAAAATAATTAGGGGAGCAAATAATTGAATATAAAGAATTTACTATGCAAATTCCTATGGTGCGTCGCGCAAGTCAGCACCCGGTATATCATTCCAAAGCATAACTGTTCCAGTTTACTTAAAAATATGCAATTCTTTACCGACTGACGCATTTATATATTTATTATAATTTATTTGGGTTTTCATAAATGACACTAAATTGATGAGAAGATTTCTATATGCGACTCTATAATATCTGTTTTACGTTGAGATTTTCAAATTTCCATTAATTGGAATAAATTGATCTAAAACATTAAGATACATATTTGTTCCATCATTTAAACCCCTTTTTGACACGTTACTGTACTCAATCACGTTAATTCGCTTCAGATAATGATTAAAATTTATTTTGACCTTAAACATTGTTGTTACCATATAATGTCGTAAACACTGAAATAAATACAAATGCAAAGCCTGCGAATTTACAAAGTAGTAAACAGAATATATTAATATGTTGTTACTTGTGATTACTTTATTTTAAAAAAAAAATATTCTGAGAACTTCGTCATTCCAATAATTTTTCCAAACATTATCTTATATTTGAAATTACAGGGTAACGCAAAAAACATGAAAGTATCGGAGATCATGGTATCAAAATTGTAAATTATGTATTTTCAAAATATAAAGAAACTGGTTTAAAACGCCTAAAAACCTTACTATCATTATCTAATATTCATTCGACAGAATTCGCCATTTTGGTATAGTCAGGGACGATATAAGGTATTTTCCTTAGAAATCCGTTCGAATGACATATTACGTTTGTTTGCTGCATGTGGTCGTGTAATAAGGAACTTAAAGAGCTGCAAAACCGCATTTTGTGAAAGCGCCATTATCAAGCTTGTTAGCTCCTCGTGGTTGATTTAAAAGGCTCTTATTTCAAACTATGGATTTATTAATTAAAACTGCCAGGAAATTCTCACAGCAAGTGTCTTTCTGATTAGTCATTTGCAAGTCAATTCATCAATTAGTTTATTGGTATAAATCCACCTGTTTTGAAGCAAATACTGCAATTTTTAAATCAACTCATACGAAGTAACACATTTTATTTTAAATATTGATAGATGTGCTATACAACACACACTAGTGAAGTCACTTAAAATTGCTTGTGATCTGTAGTTTTAAAGATTGCAATAATGTGCGTCGAAGCATTGACGTGTATATTTTAATTTTTACAGTTATGAATATTTTGTCATCTTAAAATAGTTTTTTTTACAAAAAATTACTTCTAGTAATGCATCTGATTTGCTACATAATTAAAATTAAGTAAAGTTACTGGCGCACCCTATTAATACGATGAAAACGACACTACTAACATATTCTCGATAATCGTTTCAGCGCCGATGCCACAAAAAATTAATATATGCCTTATAGAAAAGCATTCTTCTTCTGTAATAAAGAAGTACCGGTACGTCGAATTGCCTTAATGTAATTTAATGAGTCAAATTGAGAGAAGTGGATGTAACTGCATCAAAGTACAACAAATTCCGAGAGTTGATTGAGGATAATAATTTAATTGCCTAGGTGGAATTAGGAACTGTTACAAGAACAAAGGTATGGAAACCAAAATAGTATCGTTTGAAAAGGATGCCCTAATGATACCTAATCCTATTACATGTTCTTAATGATATTCACAGTTGCCGGCTCGTTTTTAAAGTGTAGCAATAACTTTTGTATAGGGAATTTGTTAAACAGTATTTCTTTAAATTGTGATGACGGTTGTTAACATTACTTATGCTTATATAACATTCATCAACATAAATTGCTTATTCTTTAAAATTCTTTCTTTCAACATTTGTATTTACTTAAATATCAAATAATTGTATAGTATACAGGGTGTCCCAGACTTATATAGGTATTACATGAAAACATTTTTTAGAAAAGACAATTGAAAGTTTAAGCATGGTTTGCCATGGAAATCACTGCTTTTTTTGTAAATTTTATCCAGTTGGCGATGAAAAAAATTTCTTTGGCTATCTTATAGACAATTTGCTCCCATTTAAGAATGTATATAGTTTAATATAGTTATTTTTAAAAATAACAAAGTTATAGGCCTGGGGAGTGAAGTCTGGGACACCCTGTATATTTGTGTTTACATACACTTATACTGTTATTAATATTTTATTGATAACATTATATTTAATTTTTACCATTATACACATTATTTGTTCGATGGCATGGTATTTCTTTTTAATGATTAAAATAGCTCAGATTCATTCATTATTGTCAAGACTAGATAATTGGAAGTGTTTATATTCCAAAACGATGTTTTCATGCTGTTTCAAAAACTTGTCTGACTTCAATATTTGTATAGAACATCGCTATATATTTGCGAGATGTGATCGTAACAATCATTTGGGAAAAGTGTTGACATAATAGTAGATTATGTTATTAGGAGTAAAAGTGATACTTTATGTGGCGAAGCTGAAGTTTATTTAGCCGAACGTTAGTGAGGCAAATAATTCAGCTAAGCCACATAAAGTCACTTTTACTCCGAATAACATATACTATTTTATCCGCAAACGTATTCAGGTAAATTTCAGGCTAGCACTGTACCCCTGCGCCAACCTCTGTTGTTCAGATAACGCGCAACTGTAATGATATATGAACATACTGAATCACCCGTGCTAATAGCACACGGCCACAGCAGCTGTCACACCATAACCCACGGCGACAGATGCTCCGATCCGCTGCTTAAAGGTTTATTTAAATTAAAACTTTTTCGTACTTTTTTGAAAATTAAAACCGGCCTACGAACTAATTCTAAAAATTAGCAAAATTTTAAGCCATCATACAATTTAATCGGTCCAGTATCTTTGGAGGAGATGGCGAACAAACATAGAAAGAAAGAAAGAGAGCAATCATTTTGTGTGCTTAGGCAGATAAAGTACGCAAAAGTCGCTATTTTGTCTGCTTAGGCAGATAAAGTGACACTTTTACCTTGTCAATAAAGACAAATAAGTTGTCACTTTTGTGACGTTTGCGGATAAATAAAATATTACATTTTCTATACTTGAAACTATAAATAATGTAATTTCGAAACTTTGGTTAAAGATTGATTCATTTTGAGTTAAACTATCAGTAGGCACAACATACGTACGCTATGACCGTAAATATACACTACCGAAATGATAACTCTAATCTGAGTTACCATGGAAGTGACTTTAACGTCAAACTTATTTTGCCAATTTAAGCAATATGTTTTTACTAATTCAGTACTGTATATTTCTGATCATACGGTATAAATGTCAAATTATCTTAATGCGAAATCGAAACTGCCTTCATTATAATTTTACCTCATAATGATAACATTGTTTCTTTATTCCATAAATTAGATGAAAATTATTTGCAAGAATTTTTAGATACACAGAGTGTTCCTTAAGTCGACCGTGTGGTTTGTGGAGATACCGTCGTGTTCAAAAATGTGTTGTACAGCGACAGTTGTCAGTTTATTGATGGTTGTGTTATTACTCAACAAAAGCTCACACTGTATCATTAACTAGCTAGACTTACATTTATACTTTCAAAGTATTTGTATATACAACACGTTTTTTTTTAACTTTGTGTAATTATATTACATCCATAAAGCACAATACTTTAATGAACACGACTGTACATTATAACATAAAAAGAAGTCGAAAATTTCGATATGTATTTAACAAACGTACAGAGTTAACAGTACATAACTCCTAATGTTTTTTTAATACAAAAGCAAAAAAAATCTCAAATAAAAAACTACATCATTGGAAATACTATCGTGTTTCAAAAAAAAACCTCTTCGCAGTATGCCATGATCAAATTGAAGTTTGTCATAACTTGATACGATATACATTGAAGCAACTGAACTACCATAAGTCAGAGAGAACTAAATTACATCTTGATCTTGAACTATTTTCCTACAAATATACAGAACACTTAATAAAAACAATTTTTATTGACTGTTATGATTAATACACTCGTTGTTGTGTAAATGGCATCTTTCGTATCAAACAAAAAGGAAAATAAGTGTAAACTTTTATTTATCAGACTGCCAAATGTTTTTATAAACAAAATCCAATCTGACATTCAAATACAGACTTAAGTTAAGACTTAACTTTTTTATTTTTCTTTGCAAGCCTGCCTGAAATGAGTCTTTTTTAACACACTATACTTAAGAACTTTTTCTAATTTGACTACAAAGCACGAAAGGAAATTTTACACCAATTTTATTTATTCGAATACTCGTAAATAAAATGTAAAAAATTTGTGGAACAAATTAAAACATTAGATGTTCCTATATTCAAAAAAATATAAATTCCTCTATATTTTGCTGACGTAAATAGAATTAACGATATTCCTAGAATTAGAAATTCAGTTCAGATGTGTAGATAGAGAAACAATAATTAGAATAATGGACAAAATTAAATAAAATGAATTTGGTTATGTTATGGTGCAATTGATATAGAAATGTTTAAGCCCTTCCATTACACATTATACTATATAGGCCATAAGTCGTTACCATTGAAACATTGAATAACATTTATTTTTGATTGCTTTGTTTTTAATTGTCAGAAATATGTAAGTGATAGTTGAGAAAGAAATTCACAACCGAACAATGTACTAAAATTATAGAATTTTTGGGGAACGAATAATTTTGCTCAAATTGGCATTATTGGTTGCCACGTTCACCTAACTAGATTGCACCTGATTATTTTCTGTGGTCGTGTCTGAAAGATACGGTGTATAACAACAAGCCCCAGACAATCCAGCTGCTCAAG
Source organism: Agriotes lineatus (assembly GCA_940337035.1). Classification (NCBI taxonomy): domain Eukaryota; kingdom Metazoa; phylum Arthropoda; class Insecta; order Coleoptera; family Elateridae; genus Agriotes; species Agriotes lineatus. The sequence continues at coordinate 101,063,251 of OW679198.1, read as the reverse complement.
AACAACATCAGCACTACATCCAGAAATATGAAATTTGTAATGGGAAATACTTCGGCAAGGCCGAAAACGGACATCAGTTACATGACATTGTCTTCCATAAATAGATTTAAAAATTTCCCAATTTTCTACTTTTATCTAGACCTTCTTTGATTTATTTATTCCTAAAAATAAATAAGTTTTTCGATTTATCAATGGTAACGTGACTTATGGCCCACCCATTATATCCCGTTTTGTTTAAAAATCTCAAATTGAATAAAGAATAAGCTTTTGCCATCAAAGCAGTCAGGCTTTCGTGGCGGCTGCAATCGTTGTACAACAACCATACTTGCTGTTTTTTGTACGATTAACTTGATAAGAGGCGTCCACGAATGGGGCCCCCAATTAATCCACTGCGAATTCCGGTTCAATGGGATTGCCGGGAACTGCCACTTAATAACCCTAACTTGGGTTCAGTTAGTTGTTGGAGTGAAACAAGACTTAACAAACACGAGTATATTGATTAACAACGATTACAAACGTCACTGATGGACCGATGGTATTTTACAAAAGCTTCAACTGTTGTGACACGCTTGGATTGGCCACGCGAAAATAGCGAATTGCGCGTAACCGTAACACAAAACAACCTGGAAACGTCTTTACCAGGGAGTTAGAACGACCGCAACCCAGCTCAAAGCATAGCTGAACTTGCTTCCTCGAGACTCTGAATCTAACTAACTCTGAATTTACAACGAGCCGAACTCGCCAATTCAAGGAGGGGCAAGCTCAAACACTATTGGCTGAGGCGATCCTGCGTAGCCAATCGGAGCGTCGCACGTTATTTAGGAAAAATGCTTATTCTAAGAAACCTTAATGCTAAGCTCTCTCAATGAGGCAATTGAACGAAATCCATAAACCCATGATTCCCAAATATGCTAAGTCGGCTTAAGTTCTAGTAGAAAATGTATCCATCCGCTTAAAAGCCATTAAGAGAAGCTTACAAATTCCTTTCCAACATTAACAGAGGCAAACAAATACGGCAAGATGCAAATTTGACTTTACCACGACCTTTGAATGAGATAAAACAGTTATGACTTGAATTACATGATTAATTATAATCAAGAAGGTTTTGATGCACGCATCTGTGTGAATCAAACACTTGCAGTCACATAAAAGCCCTATGTGCTGTAGACAATATTAATTGCAGAACCATTGGTAATGACTTCATCGAAATATATGGTAATCAGAAACAACGTACTGCACTGCAGTCTTCTGGAGGAGCAGCTTATAGAGTTGTAAATTCCAGCTCTTGACCAGGTGAAGTAAGTGCACTGTCAGAGCGTTAACTAATGACCTTGACTGTCGAGACTCCCGGAGTAGTTAACCAGGTTCACCACTAACTGAGAGGAGATCGTAAGCTATAAACATATGAGAAGTAAAATAGGATAAGAGCTGATCCTTAAATAGACAGTGGTAAAACATCTTGAAATGTGCTCTACTTAAAGATGGCATTAGGCAGTAATTGTTTTATGGACAAAAAGTTGCCAAGCGTGATTTTACCAAAAACCATAAATTTACCAAAATTGCGTAACATACAGGTAAAATAATTTAGCGATGATCGCAGCAAAGCTAACTTGCTGAAGAGAAAGCTTTTTTCGAATAAGAAATCCAAAAAACTGCCAAAATTACTATCACAAGGTTCATATGAATCACAAATTGCGTACTGGAAAAGAACCACAAAAATTGAATTTGCAATATCAGTTGAAGTTAATAGAGACATGCTTTATGCCTCCATGTTAACACGTGAATGATAATATCTTTTGTAGATGCAGTCCTGAATTTCATTTGAACGTCAAATAAATTATCGGGTGAGATAGTAATTTACCTTATCAACCTTTGATTTTTAGCAACAGCGTTATTGGGTGTGATTTGAAATTAATATATTGTTGTGGATAGAGACCAAGGTAGACACATTACGTTTGATTTTATTTCAAGCTATTATATTGAGAACCGGCCAAAATAATCACACTTTTTGATTAACAAAGGGCTCCAATGATCAACTATATAATGTTACACAAAGAAGCTCACGGAAAATCTTAAGACTCTGGATATTAAGGTACTTTTAAGAATTTAAAACCAACTTTGCCCCACCAAAAACAAAATAATTGCTGAACTGAGAAATTTATTTTATGCAGTATACTTGAAAGTGAGAGTTCCTGATAAATTAATATGATTTTAATATCCATAGAAATTATCCAGCGTGTTTTATTTCTGGATTTTATGAGTAAATATTAAGCAGCTGATTATAATTCTATGACCAGACAAGTCTACGTTACTGCCTCATTTTCAAGTAAGTGGGCACATGCACGTGGCTGTTCGCAAGCATCGCCCACTATTGAATGATACAAAAAGATCGACGATAATCTGCAAATAATAATATAATCAAGTATTCGTAAACTACAATTTCAAAATATCACCGGAAGAAGATGAATTCCTACAGACGTTCCAAGGGACAGCTAACCAGCTAGCCTGAATGTACTTTCTGCAACCCTGAGCTTTTTGAAGAGGTTCTGCGGCAGAACGGTTTTTCATGGTGCGTTCGAAAAGTCAACATTAATAAGCGATCGAACTACTCGACATTAGTATTTGTGGTTGAAGTAGCTCCAAAAACTCACCGGTACACTAGAAGGTAGGCAATTTTCGTTTTGTTTGATTAATTGACATGTGAGTTTGGTTTACTATAGGTAATAATTTTCTCTGACACACCTTGGAGAGGCCACATAAGTGAGTACTTAAATAATCCTGAGAGATTGAGCCCTGACTTTCCTTCAATTTGTGTAGTGCAAGAGCAGCCCAGAAATATCTTTTGTGCTTATTAAATTCTAACAGTCTCTCAAATTATGTACTGTATTTAGTTCCGATTATACGTATGGAAAGTAATTTTGCAATTAACTTATAATTAACGGGTTTCCATCGCAATACATATTTTTATTTTGATATAGAGCAATATTAACCATTTTTATTCAAATTATCTTCTATTCCCTGCCAACGAAAAAGTTTGAGGCGGCACAAGATACCTTAAAATGTTCTTACAGAAATTCAAAGCATACAAAAATTTCGTACACAGTAGACGGTTATTCTTCTTTTAGTATGAAAGGATACTATGGAACTGCCGCTTATTTCATCGATAATACTCAGAAGTTCTACTTTCGAAGTGATACGATGGAGCTTAAATAAATATAAAAGGGTCTTTGAATATCATTTATTATAACATGACATGACAACATGAAAAAGTTAAAGCCAACAGACACGGCAAATTGCAAGTTTGCAAATGCCTAAATAGTTTCAAGACTATTCCCGCAACATTAAAAGTATTGTACACTTTCAATGGTGATGACTGATTTTACTACGATTCTAGATAAACTGGAAAATGGGCTTCTGCACTCCACAATAATCTAGATAGAGATAAAACTGATGAAAAATTAATATATGTACTAACACCATAAGACAAGGAACTGGATGTACTGTGTCATCATATATACAAATGCTAATTTTCAAGACTTTCAGAATTTAAGTCACTGTGTATCACTGGAGCAAAGGTAAATTTTCTCCTTGGTGTTTAATGCTCTCCGCTATGCGTCCGGCATTAAATTCGCACGCGGAAGGAAATGAATACGTTTGCTCTTCTCTACAGCGTGTTATGGAAATGAGTGCAAATAGTTTAGCCAGTGATAGAGCTTACCAAAATGAACAACTTTTCTATTTATCGTTTTTCATTTAATAGCATATTTTCTCAATGATTTATCTCCCCTAAATTTGACGAGTCGCTTGGTAAGCCAATCTAAGTTATAGTATATTAAAACTGCAAAGTTCTTGCACAAAACACATGCGGTCAATAACTTATCTACCTCAATTGATAAGGTACATGGTGACCAGATGTGAACTAAGGGTTGTATTGGTACCTATGCAGTTATTGTCGGTTTGCATATCAAAGAAACGTTTTTTGTGTTTTGTGCCATTAAATTAAAATAGTATTCCATAGGGGGGTATGCATATTTAGAGTAAAATTGTTTTAAATTTTAACTCAGTTTTGAGGGTGTTTGCGAAAAAATGATAAATGGAGAAGTTGTTCAGATTAGCGAGTTCTATTACGGGTTAAAATATTTGCAATCATTTACATAACACCCTGTATAAATAGCTATTAAAATGAGCTGAAACAGTAATGCAAATTAATTGTATTGTGTTTTATGTCTCGGACTATTGCCATCTTAGTCTTCTACATTAAAAGTTTCTTTTAAATTTATTAGAAAAGATTGAAAGTCAATATTTTTCGATCCTATATATAGCTGTACTATTTTCTTTTGCGTAATGTAACCAGCATGTAAAACATACTGTTAAATTTGGTCTGTAATTTATCTCAAAGTGTGTATAGAGATACTGAGTGTACAAAGGATGAATCTCTCAAAGAGGCATTTTTTGTTGCAATCGTCACCTTTAGGATCAGGTTTGCAATTAATTATAATGTGTCACGGAGTTGGATAAAGCATGACATTTTTACTACATATGTAAAAGAGTATAACCTTAAGTTTGTTCATTTTCAAGATAATCGCTTTAACATTAAAAATGCAAGTAAAAATCAAGTTAATTAGAGTGTCTCACGTATTTCTGCATCTGCTACTTCAAGACCACAAAAGTTAACAACCATAGATATAAATCACACTAAACTCGGAATTTATAACCCTTCATAAAATTCCAAGTCCTATAAAAACTGTAGAAAATCAATTCCGAGTAGATTCAAACCTACAAGATCTACAAACACAAATGCAAAAAAAGTTAACTTTAAAGTTTTTCTAGTACCGTCCTGTATTTCGGCTCGGTGCCCAAATCCAAGCAGCTTATTGTACCAGGCTTCTTGGTTTGCAGAACCATAAAATTCGGCTATTTAAAAGCTGACGTCCGACAGCGTATTTAGCCAACAATCGGCTGTCCGCTGACAGCTCCTTTCAAATAAACGTAACTCGGGCACAATGCAAATTTTAGAACGGGACACGCCGCTTGATTTATGCAATTGCGCCGGCTTTGCCAGATTTGCTTAAAAAGGTTCTGTTTTAAATGGCTCAACAAATTTCTGCACTTATGTTTATCCGGTACAATGCTCTGGCATCCACCGCATACCAGTATGCTGGCTGTATCTGTCAAGACCTCATTTTACTATCTTTTACAGAATGTTCACCTTATATTATCTGTTGTATTGGTGCTTTCTTTAAATTAGCAGCTTCGACGGTACAAATAAAAACTAGCAGTTTTGTAAACAGAATACGGTTGACTAAAGTTTTTATCGGCTGATTTTTAATCAGTTAAAACCATTTAAAAACCCAACTCATGTCTTATTAATAAAATTGGTTAAGTTACATGTAAATAAATTGTTTATAAAATATGTTAGAATTATGTATAAGGTCAATAATTTTTAGTGCTGAGCTTGACATGCACTATAAATATTTTTATTAGGAAAAGAGTATTTCTAAAACAATTCAATTCAAAATAAAGTGGCCAATCAAATGCTTGCATTTTTGTGCTGTCAACCAATGGCTACCTTTCATGATTTCTTATCTTGGCAATATGTACGTCAAGTGAAAAACAACAGAAGAATATTGTAACGACAATATTTATGTCAGGTAAATATCAACCTGGCATTCTCCTTTCATTGAATTGTGCTCCGAATACAACCCTTGCTATGAGCTTTGCTTCAATATTTGTCATTCATGCATTACTCGTTGCTGCTGTTTTTGGAAAATAATCACGTCACAGTAGCAACTCGTATTTAGAATGACAAAACTCAAAGAACAAATAAGGCTTAAATGTTTAAACTAAAAAGAGAATTTGAATAAAAAAGTGTTTTAAATTAAGTAATGTTTTCGTTTCATTTTTAGATATTGTTACTTTTACATTAAATTCTAAAAAAGCGTATCTTTGTTGACTTGATTATATTGAGAGCCAGCATTATAGGAGATAATAAAAATCAACAGTGACACAAAAAGTATCTTGGTTGACCTTATTATATTGAGAGTCAGAATTAGATAGTAAAATTTCAAAAGTCAACGTAGAAAGTATCTTTGTTGACTTTATTATATTGAGTCAGCATTATAGGAAATAGTAAAAATTCAAAAGTGATAATAAAAAGTAGAGATCTTTGTTGATTTTATTATATTGAGAGTCAGCATTAAAGGAGATAGTAAATATCAAAAATGAACAAAAAGTATCTTGATTGACTTTATTATATTGTGAGTCAGCATTATAGGAGATAGTAAAAATTTAAAAGCGAACATAAAAAGTATCTTTGTTTACTTTATTATATTGAGTCAGCATTATAGTAGATAGTTAAAATTCAAAAGTGAACATAAAAAGTATATTTGCTGAATTTGTTATATTGAGAGTCAGCATTATAGGAGATAGTAAAAATTCAAAAGTGAACATAAAACGTCTCTTTGTTGACTTTATCATACTGAAAGTCAGTATTATAGGAGCTAGTAAAAATTCAAAGGTGAACATAAAAAGTTACTTTGTTAATTTTATTATATTGAGAGTCAGCATTATAGGAGCTAGTAAAAATACAAAAGTGAACTTAAAAAGTATATTTGTTGACTTTATTATATTGAGAGTCAGCATTCTAGAAGATAGTAAGAATTTAAAAGTGAACAAAGAAGTCTCTTTGTTGACTTTATTATATAGAATCAGCATTATAGGAGATAGTTAAAATTCAAATGTGAACGTAAAAAGTATCTTTGTTGACTTTATTATATTGAGTCAGCATTATAGGAAATACTTAAAATTCAAAAGTGAACATAAAAAGTATATTTGTTAAATTTATTATATTGAGAGTCAGCATATAGTAAAATTTCAAAAGTCAACACAAAAAGTATCTTTGTTGACTTTATTATATTGAGAGTCAGCATTATAGGAAATAGCAAACATTCAAAAGTGAACATAAAAAGTATCTTGGTTGATTTTATTATATTGAGAGTCAGCATTATAGGACATAGTACAATTTTAAAAGTCAACATAAAAAGTATCTTTGTTGACGTTATTATAGTGAGAGTCCGCATTATAGGAGATAGTAAAAATTCAAAAGTGAACATAAGAAGTATCTTTGTTGATTTTATTATATTGAGAGTCAGCATTATAGGAGATAAAAATTCAAAAGTAAACATAGAAAGTATCTTTGTTGACTATATTATATTGAAAGTCAGGATTATAGGAGCTAGTAAAAATTCAAAGGTGAACATAAAAACTATCTTTGATAATTTTATTATATTGAAAGTCAGCATTATAGGAGCTAGTAAAAATTCAAAAGTGAACATAAAAAGTATCTTTATAGACTTTATTATATTAAGAGTCCATTATAGGAGATAATAAAAATTCAAAAGTGAACATAAAACAGATATTTGTTTAATAAGGCAATAAAGCATATGATTTAAAGCCGCGGCTGCAGTTTCAAAGCTGAGACGAAGTCGAGGCTTTGAGTCAGCTAAATCTGCGTTATCAAACATAATTTTTGCATATTTGTTTAAGATTTACATTTTTAAGATCATTTTGAAATATGAAAACTTCAGTTTTATATATTAATTTCAATGTTCATTTCAAACATCATTCTTCTTTAATTTTGTAAAGTTCTAATCTATTTTTTTCAATAAAACAGACACTAAAATAGAATTCTTATACATTTTTAAATTAATGAACATATATGTTTGATTATATTAAATGTATTTTTGAAATTAGAGAAGTAAAATTTAATAACGTTTGCTTAAATAATAATGAAAGTAAAATGTAACTTAATATCAAATTGCAAGTTGATATTGAAATAATAATGAGAAATAGGTTATTCCCAATTAAGACTTTTTCATACTTTTTATTTTACCACTAGTAGATATAATCATTGTCTTAAATCTTCACAGTGATATTGTGATTATGCATTTTTTGCAACCATAATGTAATTTCATATAGTAGACATTGTTTGCTATAGGGTTTTATCAAAATACATGCAGATATGCAAAGTGAAGTTTAATTTCTCCATCAAATATCATTTACTGCGACCTTTTCTTTCCGTACATGCTTCATTCTGCATTGTTATTAGGAATTATAATGATACGTCCTCATTTTCTTTCCGATTACAATTTTGCTCTGAAAGTAAATTAAATTACTTCAAGAGCTTTTTATGGTGTTGCTTTTTATGTAAAGTTAGAATTTTTGACAAATCTTCAGTTTGGTATTCCTAACATATTTCTATTTTATAATATTTCAGTCCAGTTCAACTTCTAAAATCATTTCATAAGTTGTTACGTCACTTAGTCTACAAGTCCGATCATAATCTTCTAATTACACTCTGCCTTGTTCAACATAGCGTAATCACCTATAAATCATCACTTTTTCTAGGCAATCATTTCCATAGACAGTTTGAATTTGATGTTTAACGATGTTCACACCTTTCAGCTGTTTCGTGAGAACCTGAATCAGTGCGTGAACGTCAATATTTTATTTCTTGTTAACTGTTACAAACGAGCTATTGACAAAATACAAATTTAATGACAATACCCTAAAATGATAACTTATCAAGCGCCATACAATCTTATTTCTAAATTGTAGTGCATGGGAAGATACAAAATATTCCGGGCCGAACAATAATTTTTTTTCACTAAATATATAATATGTTTCTGTTATTAAATATCCAGAAGATAACAACTAGATGGACATGGGTTCAAATCTGGCCAAGAATGATCTCGCAGCGGCAAATGATTCTAATTCATTAGTTACGTTAGCTTTAAGTTTGAATAACGTTCGTTGAATGTGTGGTATGTTTCAATGTGGTCTATTACCTTCGTTGCACTTCCCGCATGAAGGTATGAAGGGTTTTTGACTCCGAAAACTAAACGAGTCTACAGATTATCAAAAACAAAAACATCCAAAATAAACTTAATAATGCTCTTAAAACTGTAAGAAGTCTTTAAGTTGAAGCTGTTTTTTGTCAAAGTGTTATGGTTAAGTGAGCGCCAGCTTTATTTCTTTTTTTTTAATAGAATTATGTATATTTTTCACAATAATCATTTGAAGATTTCATACTAAAAGAAAAGTTTGAAAACGTTTTTATAGTAGATGTACTGGTTGAGAGAAATTTCAAATGCGTTATCAGAGGGAAACCGTATCTTGGAATCCCCATAAAACGTTTACGATCTTGTTTAAAACATTATTTAATGTTTACTTATTTAAATACTGGAATATGTTAGTAGGACAGCTATTGCATTTCTGTGGGCAGCTTGAAGACGTGTGGTATTATAATTCGTGGTCTAAAAACTCAATTTTGCACCACTCTGTCTTATATGATATGATAGTTGAAAAACTACTAGACTACAATAAAAATTGATTTTACTCGTCAAATTAGACGCTTTTTTAAATTCTGATTTGCCAAATGACTCCTTGTTTAAGTTATAATTCAAGATAATATACAGTATGTCTGTCGGAATTAGCAGCATAGACAAGTTTGTTAATTGTTGTTATAAATAAAAAGAAAATGGCACTGTATCCGTAAACAAATGATGAATTATACTAAATACTGAGCTTCTATTAAAACTATATTGTCTCTAGTGCTGCCAAATGAACTTCATCGGCGATCGATGTCGCGACTATCATAATCGAATCAGTTTGCTAGTAATCAATAAATGGTACAAAAAATAATGGTCCTTTAGCTGATCCCTAAGTAACACGACTACTTAACTCATATTCTGAAGGCAAATTTGCATAGGATTAACGACAAATTTTACTAGAATGTATTCGAGGTAACACAATTGTAATGGAAATTACATTCAGTTAATTTAATTTCAAACAGTATATTGACCTAAAATAAATTGTAATAGTCAGACACTGTATTCTGAGGTAAAAAGTAAGCAATAATTTTGTGTTATATTTTGGTGAAATGCCGTTTACTAAAAGCTCACATTTACAAAAAAGCAAACGTTTCACTTCATTTGACCTAACTTATTTCTGCTGAACTTGATATAATTTGCCGAATCTGTGCAGCACAACTAATGACAGCGTGAGCCAAAATTACATTCCACGGTCACGAATAGCAGAGGAACTAAAAACCAGATATTCCTGTCATGCAGCATAAGCCGTCGCAGTGCATGCTCTAAGGAGGGTAATTATTGTTAAATATTTTCGCTTTCTAATGCTAGTTGTTATCTGCCGAACATTTAAAATTTAGGTTAGTACGGCCGACATCTGTGCCAAGAGGTTTTACAGCAAAACATTCTCGTATTGTGTTTATGATTTAGGGCGCTGCCTTTTCGCTTTTCAAACTCATTTTCATCGAAGTCAAGGACGTTATTATGGCGATCTTAGGGCTATAGGGACTTTTGCGACGACCTAGAAGACAGGGCCGTAATAGATTGCTTATGAGACGTCCTCAATTTAACCGATTTATTTTGCCAATTAGTACTAAAAAATGTTGATAGGCCTAATCAATTTTTTAAACCTACCGAAGCAGGACCATATTAGGCTGTTTTTAATTAAACGCAAGTTTAATTAATTGTGCCTTTATTTTTCTACAGAGATAATCCATGAAAGTGATACAACAACAAAGGAAAATTATTTTCGGTAATGAGAGGTTGTTCGCAATCGGCTTCTTGAGCAACAAATCAATTAATTTGAAGATGAACGGCTTTGATGAAACGCTTAATGATATATTGAATGAATTAGAAAGTATGAGTAAAAAGGAAACCTATATTTTAATTAAAGAATTCCTAATTTGAATACATTAGCTATTCACAAACTTGAAGTGAATGGAGCGTAGATACTTGCCGATATTATTTAAATAATAATGTAATTCGGCCGGCGCCAACAAAGATCGAATAATAACATTGCGACTATTCAAAACCAAAGTGTTAAAAAAATATGTTGGAAGCGTTAAATCTTTGATTAATGTTTTGGATGGAATACTGCTACAATTATTTGAAATAACAGGAAGTAAACCGAACAACACTCAAATTATTACAGAAACCGAATTTTTCAGTTTTAAATTTGACTGGAAAACTTGTATTTTAGTTTTTACTTGTGCTGCCATTATTTGGAAAATTGTTGAAGTTATATGAAAACTTCCTGAAGGTAATGTATGCTGCTTAATTTTTTTACCAGCTATCTGAAGTCGCCACAGTCATTAAATACCTTACGTCTGAAATTCATTCATTCATAATCTATAGCCTCTTTTACCTTTCGGTGTCGAGGACCATTCATACCTCGCGAAAAAATTAAATTCCTTTTTTTCTTTGATATTTTCAAAACTGTTAATTTTGAAACGTCCGCTTGCAAGGGAAGTTCTGAGTAAAGCTCTTTACCGATGTTTTCATTTAGATGCCATAATATATTTTTAAAGCACTGGATAGCACATCAGTTACAGTGATATGCAATAGGTTTAGGTCTACTTTAGGGTACAGTCCTGGATTTAAATGATTTTATTATTTTAAATATACTTATTACAGTGCTAGTGCCTAAATTTAGTATTTCTGCCAATTCAAATCGAAAGATTCGTTGTTCGTTCATTCACTCATAATATTTAACCTCTTTTATATGTAGATGTTGTAAACTATTTCTACCGCTCGGAAAGTGCAACGGAGGTAATGGCTCGCATGAGACACGAACCTACCCTACATCCAAGCCCACCACACATTCAATAACTCGAAACCTAATTTCTCCTTTATCTTCTTCTTCACAAACGCGCAAACGAATCAAAGTTTAGTAACTACGTATGGCATATTTAATTGCTAGAGTTAGTACATTTCGTTTGTTTAACCACGCCAGTTGATGGCTTTAAACAATTACGTTGATTTTGATTGCATTTTTGGAATAAATGTACTGTAAACTGTCTTAACATCTCATTGTTTTACATTATTTAAACGACACTCTGGAGCTTTTGAAACAATACGATTTTCACAGAACGGTTATCTGCTGCACAATAGCATAGTAGTAAAAATTTCCATTTTAGAAATGTTTTAAAAACAATTGTCAACAAGTATAGTGGTAAGTGTTGGCCATTTGAATAATTACATTTTTTGCCATTAATAAAAATCATACAAATAAAATCCCAGCATATTAAGTAAACTATTTGAATCATTCGAAGCAAATGCAATAATTATGGGCAATTATTTCAATTCTAAGAAAATCAGATGTGATTTATTATAATTCTATAGTATTCTCTAATTACTTATAGAAAAAAATAATGTTTTTTATATACATTTTTGTTATACACCAATGTTGAAAGTATGAATTCTCATGAAATATTCGTTAATTATATCACACAAATTGTCAAAATATATTTTCTTGGAAAATTATAGAAAATAAATTTATTTTGCGAAATTTCCTTTCAAAGAACAAAATTAAAATCAAAATCGAATAGTATTTACAGGCACAGCAAAATTTATCCTCATAATTAATTAATTTGAGTTTTTCCATGTAAGGACAAGGTTTTTAGTTTATGATGCTCAATCAACTAGATTCATAAACGATTATGCGAATTTAGAACTTCTGCATTAGATTAATCGACAGTCATATATTTTTTATGCGTACTCAGAATGCCGTATTTGGATTTATTTGTTTTAAATTAGATAATTACTTATATATAAGTATTTCCAAGAAATTAAGAGCAAAACGAAAAGTAGGTAAAGCATAAACGTTGAAGGCTCTCGACGCAGCCTTGGCTGACCTTGAACTAAAACTTTTATTTTAGTTTTAGTAACAGATGTGCAGGATTTTAAATATTAACTCCGAAAGAGCCTAAATTAATTCATGCAAAAGATTAATGACATATTATTATTATTATACAAGATATCGAAATGAAATGCAACTTACAATTTTTTAATTGAAAATCTGGTGTGATACACGCCCACAACTTCCTTTTACAGTGATTTTATAATTAGCCAAAAATTTGATTATTAATTTTTAAGCAATTGTCAAAAATTTTCAAAAATAGCAAATTCTACAAAAACGGTACAAAATAGAGCGTTAGTTCAAGAGACCAATTTTCACTAAAATTTTAATCTGAATTCAAACATGTAATAATATACCGGATGTTCCATTTAAAATAGGAGTTAATAAAAAATAGAAAAACAAACAAAAGAAACCCATTTTAGAGGTATTCAACTGGAAAATCACCTATCTCACATCAATACACATTAAAAATGTAATAAAAATCTAATGTCTGAAAAAGTCGTTAGAGCCGTTTTTGAATAAATCGAAAAAACTTAAAAATCACAAAAGTAAACATCATACTTCCGGTTATACGATTTTCTTCAAAACCTTGCTGTCGCATCTACGAGTAGATAGTACACAAAACTTATATATAAAGTTTCAACGCCATACCTCTTTTCGTTTTTAAGAGATTCTGTTCACAGGCAGACAGACACACAGACAGACAGACACACACAGACCAATAAATAAACATTTTTTTTTGGTTCGGGGTATTCTAAACGGTAAGATCTGCTGAAAACTTAATTTCTAATTTTTGGGGTGAATCCAATACTTCCATTATCGTAAAAGAAAGTAAAAATGAATGCGAATCGCGAATTAAGCAATTTAAGAAAAACAAACGTTAAAATTGTTCAAAGAAAATTATTTTAGATTTATGTAAAAGAAAGTTAGAAGCATCTCTAAAAAATAGTGGTGTTCTACTTTCTTCGTCTATTAAATTGCCATCGTGAAAAAAAATCCTCATCCAAGATTTCTTTAGTCTTCACGTTTCACGTTTCCTAGATTACGAAAAGCATGTTTCCTCAATTCCATCTGTCTGTCTGTTCGTTTGCCTGTCTGTCCGTCTCTCCGCCTGTTAGTGTTGTAGCTCAAAAACTATTTATTGGACGAAAACTATATTTTGCATACGGATTATATGTCTACCTTGCTCAAAACCGAAAGAATTTCGGTCAGATACAGGTTGATTTATAACGTATGGAGATTTTTAGAGTAGATAGGTGGGACTAAAGTAAACATTTTTTATTACCAATAATTTGATGAAAAACCAATAATAAAAAAGTTACAGCAGTTTAAAGGTCTTTAAAAAAAGTTTCCCTCTGATTGAGTACTGCTGAAATTTAATTGTTTTCCAGAGATTTTTTCCAAATGAATAAGATTTCTTGGTTTCTTTGGAAACTATATAATTTCAAACATAGAGAAAGAAAGACAGAGTGCTCTCACCAATGCTAAACTCTAAAACTAATTTCTATGTCAATGTCATTATTAATTTGTTATAATTATTTATTATTGTCCTATAATTAAAAAATCTGGTGTGATACACGCACACAACTTCCTTTTACAGTGATCTCATACTTAGCAAAAAATTAGATTTTTGATTTTTAAGCATTTGTCAAAAATTACCAAAAATTACAAATTCTACAAAAACGGTACAACATACAGTATTAGTTCAAGAGACAAATTTTCTGTAAAATTTTAATCTGAATTCAAACATCTAATAATATACCGAGTGTTCTATTTAAAATAGGAGTTAATAAACAAATTGAAGAAAAAACAAAGGAAACCCATTTTAGAGGTATTCAACTGGAAAATCACCTATTTCACATCAATACACATTAAAAAATGTAATAAAATGTAAATTTGAAAAAATCGTTAGAGCCGTTTTTGAAAAAATCGAAAAAACTGAAAAATCACAAGAGCAAACACCATACTTGCGGTTATGCGATTTTCTTCAAAAGCTTGATATGGCATCTAGATAGTACACAAAACTTATACAGGTTGTCCGAAATCCGTTTTGAACATAGGAAATTAATGAGTGCGACAAGGAAAACATAAACAAAATGAGTAGCAGGACAAAGACAGAACCTAATCATGGCTAGCTAAATTTTTAAACTAAAATTAAGTCAATGAAACAAACAAACACTTCTGTCAAATATTTTAGCTGTTGTTAAGAGTATAAAGTGACGTTTAAATATACTATTGTTTACTATTCACATAATTATTTTAATTATTTTAACCTCACTTTATACTCTTGATGACAGATAAAATATTTGACAGAAATGTTTTTGTTTCATTGACTTAATTTTGGTTCAAAAATTTAGCTAGCCATGATTACGTTCTATCTCTGTCCTGCTACTCATTTTGTTTATGTTTTCCTTGTCGCACTCATTAATTTCCTATGTTCAAAACGGATTTCGGACAATCTGTATATGAAGTTTCAACGCCATGCCTCTTTTCGTTATTGAGATACTCTGTTCATAGACACACAGACACAGAGATAGAACAAAAACACGTTTTTTGGATTCAGGAGACTCTAAAACGTGAACATCTGTTGAAAACTCAATTTCGAATTTTTGGGGTGAATCCAATACTTCCTTTATCGTAAAAGGAAGTAAAAGGAACGAATTTGAATTTTTTATCGTTTACCAAGAAAAATAATTTTTTTACAACTTATTTGGAAATTATATATTTACCTATTTTCAATGTTAAATAATGCAAAAATGTCTTTTTATTGCAATAAGCACGGTTTTTTAAAATAACATAAATTCAACAAAGACAAAAAATTATGAAAAGGAACTAGAACAATAACTACATAAGCATAAAAATTCACCAACATCACAAAAATTGTTCAAAATGCTGCCCCTGCTTTTCAACACACAGTAGGGCACCACGAATCCAATTTCTCGACACTTTCGGAAATTGTTCTCGCAAGTCCTCTGTAGCAACGTTGATTCAATGCCTCAACCCTTCAATGGTATCAACTTCGGTTGCATGTACCCGGTCTTTCAAGTATCCCTATAAGAAGAAGTTCAGTGAGTTGAGATCAGGGCTGTGTGGGCGCCATTGAATAAATCCACCCTGACTGACCCACCGTTGCGGAAAGGTATGATCGAGATATTCTCTTACAGGATGACTAAAATGTTATGTCGCACAACCAATGGAACATCTTCTAGGAGTCCTGGTAACACTTTTTGTAAAAAATGCAAGTAAGATTCGCCATTGAGACGCACGGGCAATTCGAAATGCTCTATTAAGGTGTCGTTCACAATTCCAGCCCATAAATTTAAACTGAAACGGTACTGAAAATTACTTTGGCGGATCGCTTGAGAATTTTCATCAGCCCATGTGTGAGCATTGTGGAAGTTGAGATTATCATTCCTAGTGGAGCAGCATTCGTCAGTTACCAGTATGTTTGTTGGAAAGTCTGCTTCTGCTTCCGTACGATTGAACAGCCACTCACAAAACTGCTGCCGCAACGGATAATCGTTGGGAGTAAGTCCTTGTACCTTTTGGAAATGATAAGGATACAAATCGTTCATCTTCAATGTGCACCAAACAGCATCTACCCTTTCCAATACTTTTTCTTCAACATCAACCGCGTGTCGATTTGGTTTTCCACCATGATGATCTTTCGGTGGTTGTAAATTCCCAGTCTCTTTTCTCCGTTGAATAACCCGGAGAAATGTATTTTTGGAAAGGGTCGGTGTATTTGCTCGTGCAGCACTTTCATCGGCAGCTCCTTAAACTATTATCATGTCAATGTATTCATCGTTAGTGTAATTCACCATTTTATCCGAACTAAAATATTAATAACAAGCACTAATAACAAATCTTAAATTTAATGTGTTAAAATTTACTGAAATGCCAATTTGACACTTTCCTCAATTTTAACGGCAACTGGCCTATTATTTTTATTATTCAGCAGCTGTCAATAGTTGCAAAAAAATTATTGGACATTAAAAGAAAAAATTAAGAAGCGATAATTTCTATTTTACGTTTATTTTAAATCATTTTTTTAACTAAATGTGGTTCAGTTAACTCAAATATACCCAATTTAAATTTAAAACATAAAGTACCCACATAATTTCTGAAAAACTACTTCTTATTTAACTAAGCTTTAACTCGTTATAACGTTTACGTTATTGAGATTTTATAAAAATGTTATTAATAAAAAATGTTTATTTTAGTTTCCTCTATCTACTCTAAAAATCACCTCCATACGTTATAAATCACCCTGAATATGCAGGATGACCGTTTAAAAAATAAAATTTTGTCTATTTTTGCATTAACTCAAGAAGTATTAGCTAAACAGAAGTAATATTTTGACAAAAATAGGTAGATTTCGGAGCCCACAAATACAGAGTAAACTCCCCAAAATAAATTCTTTTTTCCTCTGATATTTTAAAATATTTAGTTTGAAACTTTCCTTGCGAGAAAAGTTCCGCGTAAATCCCTTTACAGGTTTTTAGATTGTGCTACATAATTTAACTCCTACAATATCGTTCAAATATAAACTATACAACAAATTTTAAACTGTAAAATTGTTATTTTAGATTCTGTGCAGATTGGCTGTAAACGTAAAATGGTTTAGATTGAAGTTGGATTTTTCTTTACATTGATTAAAAAAAGACTCGAATAATTTAAAATTTCTGAAGCTTATAAATTTTAACATTTCTAGGTCAAATATTGCAAAACGGAAGCTAAAAGAAATAAACTGTTGAAATTATTGTTTTTTGTTCCACCTGTATATAACTCCTCCTCTTTACGCTTTTTGTTCCAAGAGTTTTTTTTAATATCTTCTACTTCTTCTCATGTTACATAATTTTTTCTATCTTTTAAGTCCTGTGTTATCAGCAATTTTTCACAACTTATCCTTTTCTCTTTTATTTTTGTTTTTACTTCTGTATTGCACCGTCCTTATTTTCATGTTTTTCTTCTTCTCCTAGTGCTTCATTTGCAGTTTCGAGCATCAGGTGTGTTAGTTTGTTATAAAAGTATTCCGCTGTGCTGTTTACAGGATCTATAGCAGATAATCTCAGTTCAAACCTTAGGTATACTTTATATTTCTTTACTGATATTAAGTCTACATGTTGCAATATTTTTGTTTGTTTTTTTTATGTCTGTGTTTTATGTCAAACGTTTCCAATAGATTAGCTTAGATTATATTTAGATTAGTAGGTCGTTCAGGCAAGGTCACCTCTCTTATACTGCGACCTACAAGATCTATTGCAATAAAACCCCTAATTAAAGTTCACCACTAAGTCCTATGTCTTCAATAAAGCGTAATACCTCTTTGGGGTGAAGCTGCCTTATATCGTTAGACAAAGGGTATGCAATCGGGATTGATGCCAACATTTACGATCGATTGCGTCGCATTCGCAAAGTATGTGCTCCGCTGTTCCTCGTCTTCCAGACAAGCGACAGGCACTGTTCTGAACTACACCAATTTTGTTTAGGTGGTACCTTGGTCGGCAGTGTCCAGTT
>OW679198.1:100792873-101044905 GCA_940337035.1 Agriotes lineatus | reverse complement strand
TGTTTTGTAGACTACATGAAAGCCTTCGAATTGGTCAAAATTGTAGACAGTGTTAGTTTAAATGAAAACTACAAAATATCTTATCTTACTTCTGAAGCAACTATATGAAGGAGGTTTAGCAACAGTAAGACGTGAAGACCAGGCCTACACACTCTTCAACGTACAATAAGGTGTTCGACAAGGCTGCACACTTTCCTACATACTGTTTAAGATGTATGGCGACTATAGCATACGAAAATATCTCGATAAGGCAAGGTGGAATTACTATTGGCGCCTTGCTGATGACATGATATTATTTGTCAACGATGAAACTAAAATACCAAATTACTTGAAAATATTAAAACCGAAAATGTAACCTTTGGATTAAAATTGAACCGCCAAAAAACAAAACTGATGATCACAGATCGAAGTGGCGTAACAAGTAACATAACCAACATACAAGATATATTAACCGTAAATGACTAGGCTCACGTATCAATACAGATGGTAATTACGCCACCGAAATACATAGCAAAATAGCCATTGCAAGAACTGGAGTGACCAAGCTGAAGAAGGTACGGAAAGATTGCAATGTTTCGAACGCCACAAAGAAGAGATTAATTAAAACATTGGTCTTTCCAATAGCTAATAAGAGGCTGGACATTAAAAAACGACGTTAGGAACAAACTGGACTGCTTTGAAATGTGGTGCTGGGAAAGACTCTTGAGAATTCAACGGATAGATTACAGAACAAATGCGTCTATATTGGAAGAACTAAATATAAAAAATCGCTTATCTATCATAGTAAGGCGTCGTATGATAAAATATATACTAGAGGAAATAACGACAATTTGGAAGGGCTTGTAGTACAAGGAAAGATTGAAGGAGTAGGGCCGCGATGATGTTCTCCCAAAAGATGGATAAACCAAATAAAGAGTATCTAGTAAACCATAGAAATAATCACATATAGATATATTGTTATGTAATGTTAGACAATCGCCGAGTCAATGTACTATTAGGCAAACACCCCAATACTCAGGGCACTTATATTAAATTAAAAAATGCAAAACTTGCCTGTCAGTATCTTAGGTTAACTAAAATGAAATGTATTTATTACTTTCCAATAAAATTGTTAATTGCCCCGTTCTATATTTATCAAATTGCAATAATCATATGAGCTTGCTCAAGCAAAACACAAGACTGATTCTGTAAATATTTAATTCAAAAGGTTCACTGGTGTATACAGCGTATTATTTTGATATTCAAAAGATAATTAGAAAGGAAACCACATGTAAACTGAATGGAATCTCCCGCCTAGCAACATCTAACTTGGTTTTGTATCAGGTTGTGACGTAAAAATGACGCGCTACTATCTTTTGTCTTGGCTTCCTATGAAAACTGCAAATCCTGGCATAAATTGCATTTTATAGTGACGCCACAGGCTTTTTAAAATATCGCCGACCTCGCCTCTGGAGCCGCTGCGGGTGACGCCAACGCTTTTATTTGCTGCTTTATTTGTTCTTCTAAGATGTTTTTACACCTCTTCCCGACCTGTACGACTTGAAATTTCTGGCTTCTGATGTTGGAATGGACTGGTATCGCAGTTTGAAATTTCCAGGTTGCTGAACCCATGCCGATCTTGGCTTGCACAATTTTATAAACTTTTTCGGTGGAGAAACTTTTAATAACACTTCCACTTATGCCCGGTGACTTGCAGAATAACTTTGTCCACTTTTTAGACTTTGCAAATAACTTTTATTATATAAAAAGACCAAAATTCAAGAGCATTATTTGCCCACAAGTTAACATTACATGAATTATTTTCTATATATTTTTTTAGCAAAAGAGCATTGCGTTACCTAGTAACCGCGATCTAATATTGTTCAAAGGAAATAAGTTTTGGTTACGATTTCACTTGAAAGATTAAAATTTGATTAACATGTTTGTTGCTTAAACTAGAAATTATCTTTATTTCATATACATAAAAATTGTCCTTTCTTGTCACTAAAATGTTATTTATCACTGCTCTGCTATGAACACTTAGTTTTAAATTGCACTGGTACTTGAGTTCAATTTTAACCATGTCACTAATTATTCTTCATTTCAGTTGCCCTCGTTCTCCATTGCTCTTTGCAAATTCTATCTTATCTTGCTTTGATTTCCATCTACCTTTCAGCTTGCTTGCTTTTCACTGGTCTGTACGTTTATTAGTAATTCTACGCTCATATCCATTATGCACATACCCGACCTTTTACATTAATTACTTACATTTGGCCAGGCTTCAAATATGCTCAAACCTATCATAGTACTTATATTATATTAGCCATCTTAAATCTTTCTTTTACTCAAACTTTAAATTCAATCCTTCTGAAACTTGCTTTTGTTATGCTAGCCTTTATCCCTCTAATTATGCTTCTTGTATCTCGTTTCCAATGCATTTAATAACTTCAACTACTGTCTAGATTGCAATTAAATAAATACTTCAACTCTGCTTTAATTGACTTTGTTCAATATTTCTCTAAGCATACAGAATTAAATTGCGAGCATTAAACCATCTAAATATATAGAGAGAGATAGTATATAAGACCACATAAGAGTAGGCCGTAAAATCACGTTGATTCATTTATCAAGCTTACGACTATGAAAGAAAGAAGCTGCTAACACGATTCACCAAACTTCCTTATTTGTGCGGAATTGGAAAATAATACTAAATTCATATAGTATCTAATTAACAATTCTGTATGTACAGCATAGTTTGTAGCATTTAGATGCTTTATTCTTCAATTTATCATGTAACAGGTGATCATTAATTAATTTAAATTACTCAAAAATTGCAGAAAACTTGCTTCAACGGTTTTAAACAAACGCCAAAAGAAAAATCTGTAAAGAGATTGACTCAAAACAAGTGGAAGTTCTGACCCTAAAAATTTTGAAAATTAAAGGAAACGGGTAAAAATATCTTAACGTTCCTAATATTGTTGAAACAGTAAAAGTAAACACTTAATATGCGAATTAAATCAGCATGCAAATAAAAAAAAACATTGCGGGCGGTGACATTCTAACTCAGATTTTAGCGCCAGCCAGAGCGATTTCAACGAGCAATCTGCCCCTTAGTTTCGTTCGGGGACGAAGGAATGCCTCGCGTTTGTGCGATGGGGCTTAATTATATTCGACGCGCTTATCGTTGCCCATTTTTGTCTATTTTACAACATTTACCCTGTATCTGTTGGGTTGCGTATTCGTCAAGGGTAAAGCCTCAGCTATGTGCAAATTATTACTTTTATCTATTCCTCATTTCAAGCAAAAATAGACAATATTTTATTTTTAAGTTGCTCATTGTGAATATATTTGATTAAAAGTATATTAGTACCAGCTAGACATATAATCCACATGCAAAGTATCGACTTCCTACAACAAATAGTTTTTGAGTTATACCAGCAACAGACGGACACACAGAAGGAATTGAGAAAACATGTTTTTACGTTAAACACCTTAAGACAATTTTTAACAGAAGGAGTTGTATTTTATAACATGAGCACTTGGGCTTCGGATATTTATATGGTTCCGGTACAGCATCAGCATCATATAACGTCTAAAGAAACTATGTATGTTAAACTTTGTCATCTTATTTGTTCCAACGCAATCAAACTTTTTGTTTCAATATTTATATAATTAATCGACGTCCGCTTCGGGGTTAGCTAACGGTATCCTCATAATAAGTTAGAAGCGAGGATCCGCGTAGATCCGTCGTCGCAGTCTCCGCGAGGACGCCTGACGGATTACAAATCAGTTCATTTAACATACAGCGGTCAGCATTATCTTTCGATTATGTACCTCCGCTGCATTTGGTCATAAATTATACGATCGCAGCACATGTGATCCGTGCACTGAATGTCGTGTCGAACAGAACGAAGGAGTCGTGCTGGGGGCAGTGGGAGCGGAGAACTGGGGGAGTGGGTCAGTAGGACGGGGCGCCTCGCAGATGTTAGCCTTCCTTCTGCTTCTGCTTCTACTCCTGCGAGCCTCTTTGGACCATACGAAGGTTTTCTGTCTGCCTTCCTGGTCTCATTGGTAGCGGCATCCATCCGAAAATCTTTTGAATTATATAGAGTAATTCTCTACTATACAAATCGTACAATAAAAACAGGCCGGAAGTAACTACGTCTACTATATCCGGGGAATACCACGAGAGATAACAAAATGTAATAGTGAACACAATAGACTACAACAGTTGGAGTAGAGCTGTATATAGTGCTTTAGTTGGAGCACTGGTTCAATACTACAAAAATTGTAGCAGTATTCAATAACGGCGAAATTTGAATGCTTCAAAAAATGAATTCTTGGCATGTACATCGTTCACTTGGCTTTTTCACAGTAGGAGGCCATAATTTATTGCTATATCTTCATTTTGCGCTAAAATTAGGGTGGCTTTTAAGTACGTTTCGAAAATTATGGATGTGATTAAACGGCTTACTTTCCGAAATACAGTGTATTCAGATTTTCAAAGTATGGCTTTCAGAGGAATTAACAGGGAATACTACCCATACATACAATTATTTGAGTGTTTTTCTTCGTTGAACAATTTCGTTTTTGAGAAAATCTATCGCAAGGTATTCAACGTTTTGAATATGGTCCTAACATTAGGCCCATTTCCAATTCATCTAATTTTGTCAGACGTGACTAGAATATAAGGTATACATAAACAGAATGTAGTATTTTTTCCGTATCATTTCTTTGTACGTGCGTATCATGGTCTCGTGCACAGAAAATTTTCCGAACAAGAAGCGCGGAACAGCCATTATTTAAAAAAAATCTATAAAGGGTTTCTCACAGAACTTCTCTCGTAAGTGAAGGTTTAAAACTAACAATGTTGAAAATATTAAAGGAAAACAAGACCTTTATATTTTAAGGTGTTCACCTATACCTGTGGGTTCCAAAATATTGGAAATACCGGAGCTAAGTGCAAAATGTTACCCTTTATTTAATTAATAGTTCTTAAGTTAAAGCAAAAATAGGCAGTATGTATTTTTTAAAGTACTCACCTGTATATATTTGACCGAAATTCTCTGGGTTTCGAGCAAGATAGATATACAGCACGCATGAAAAATCGTCTTTGTCCAAGAAATAGTTTTGAGCTACACCTCCAACAGACGGACAGACAGCCAGACAGACCGACAGACATCATCTAGGGGCCCTGAAACGTGAAAATCTGAAGTAATCTCGGAAGGTAATTTTTTCACGATTAAAATACTTCGTCATTTGGGCAAAAACGTATAATAAATATTTTCTCTTTTTTTGAATCCTTTATCTAATAGACGTGTCTGTCTGGGACGCTGTTTTGTCTGGGACGCTGTTTCAGCAGCCAAACCGTAAGAGATAGAGAAAAGAGTTATGAAAGTTATATGTTTGGAATGGTCATGTCAGGTCAGGAACCGAATTTCAGTCACGTGACACTTCGGTTTTCGAGAAATCACGTGATTTCCGTCTGTCTGGGACGCTGTTTTGTCTGGGACGCTGTTTCAGCAGCCAAACCGTAAGAGATAGAGAAAAAGTTATGAAAGTTATATGTTTGGAATGGTCATGTTAGGTTAGAAACCGAATTTCAGTCACGTGACACTTCCGGTTTTCGAGAAATCACGTGATTTCCGTCTGTCTGGGACGCTGTTTTGTCTGGGACGCTGTTTCAGCAGCCAAACCATAAGAGATAGAAAAAAAGTTATTAAAGTTATATGTTTGGAATGGTCATGTCAGGTTAGAAACCGAATTTCAGTCACGTGACACTTCCGGTTTTCGAGAAATCACGTGATTTCCGTCTGTCTGGGACGCTGTTTTGTCTGGGACGCTGTTTCAGCAGCCAAACCGTAAGAGATAGAGAAAAAAGTTATGAAAGTTATATGATTGGAATGGTCATGTTAGGTCCTAAACCGAATTTCAGTCACGTGACACTTCCGGTTTTCGAGAAATCACGTGATTTCCGTCTGTCTGGGACTCTGTTTTGTCTGGGACGCTGTTTCAGCAGCCAAACCGTAAGAGATAGAGAAAAAATTTATTAAAGTTATATGTTTGGAATGGTCATGTTAGGTCCGAAACCGAATTTCAGTCACGTGACATTTGAGTGTTTTTCTTCGTTGAACAATTTCATTTTTGAGAAAATCTATCGCAAGGTATTCAACGTTTTGAATATGGTCCTAACATTAGGCCCATTTCCAATTAATCTAATTTTGTCAGACGTGACTAGAATATAAGGTATACATAAACAGAGTGTAGTATTTTTCAGTGTCATTTCTTTGTACGTGCGTATCATGGTCTCGTGCACAGAAAATTCTCCGAACAAGAAGCTCGGAACAGCCATTATTTAAAAAAAATCTATAAAGGGTTTCTCACAGAACTTCTCTCGTAAGTGGAAGGTTTAAAACTACCAATGTTGAAAATATTAAAGGAAAACAAGACCTTTATATTTTAAGGTGTTCACCTATATCTGTGGGTTCCAAAATATTGGAAATACCGGAGCTAAGTGCAAAATGTTACCTTTATTTAATTAATAGTTCTTAAGTTAAAGCAAAAATATGCAGTATGTATTTTTTAAAGTACTCACCTGTATATATTTGACCGAAATTCTCTGGGTTTCGAGCAAGATAGATATACAGCACGCATGCAAAATCGTCTTTGTCCAAGAAATAGTTTTGAGCTACACCTCCAACAGACGGACAGACAGCCAGACAGACCGACAGACATCATCTAGGGGCCCTGAAACGTGAAAATCTGAAGTAATCTCGGAAGGTAATTTTTTCACGATTAAAATACTTCGTCATTTGGGCAAAAACGTATAATAAATATTTTCTCTTTTTTGAATCCTTTATCTAATAGACGTGTCTGTCTGGGACGCTGTTTTGTCTGGGACGCTGTTTCAGCAGCCAAACCGTAAGAGATAGAGAAAAAAGTTATGAAAGTTATATGTTTGGAATGGTCATGTCAGGTCAGGAACCGAATTTCAGTCACGTGACACTTCCGGTTTTCGAGAAATCACGTGATTTCCGTCTGTCTGGGACGCTGTTTTGTCTGGGACGCTGTTTCAGCAGCCAAACCGTAAGATATAGAGAAAAAAGTTATGAAAGTTATATGTTTGGAATGGTCATGTTAGGTTAGAAACCGAATTTCAGTCACGTGACACTTCCGGTTTTCGAGAAATCACGTGATTTCCGTCTGTCTGGGACGCTGTTTTGTCTGGGACGCTGTTTCAGCAGCCAAACCGTAAGAGATAGAGAAAAAAGTTATGAAAGTTATATGTTTGGAATGGTCATGTCAGGTCAGGAACCGAATTTTAGTCACGTGACACTTCCGGTTTTCGAGAAATCACGTGATTTCCGTCTGTCTGGGACGCTGTTTTGTCTGGGACGCTGTTTCAGCAGCCAACCGTAAGAGATAGAGAAAAAAGTTATGAAAGTTATATGTTTGGAATGGTCATGTTAGGTTAGAAACCGAATTTCAGTCACGTGACACTTCCGGTTTTCGAGAAATCACGTGATTTCCGTCTGTCTGGGACGCTGTTTTGTCTGGGACGCTGTTTCAGCAGCCAAACCGTAAGAGATAGAGAAAAAGTTATGAAAGTTATATGTTTGGAATGGTCATGTCAGGTCAGGAACCGAATTTCAGTCACGTGACACTTCCGGTTTTCGAGAAATAACGTGATTTCCCGTCCGTCCGGGACGCTGGTCCGTCCGGGAAGGTCTTTTTTGTTTTATTAAATGAGACATTTGTCTCACTGGACTGCTAGTATTTATTTATTATAGCAAACAATTTTAACTCTATTGCAACGAACGTCATAACACCTTTCTTTATGTTTTTTCAAGACTAAAATTAGTAAGTACCTGTGAGTTCTGGTTTTTTTGCAATATACTGATATTTTAAAAGTATTTATTGTTCGTGTGATTAGAGTAACAAAAAAATATAACTGATTATGTAGTTCTATTTCTAATGTGGATTTGATAGAGATTCCTTTACTGTCAATATGTTCAACACATTTATTCATCTTCCCAATATCATGAAGCCAAATTGCAAAAAACATCAACAGAATACCAAACTATGATAAAGTCTACACATTACCCTTTTTCTGTGACGTCAGAAACAACAAAACATAGCGTTTAAAACGTATGTCTTATATTACCGTGAAATTCAAAAAGATCATTTAGATCACATGTAGTAGACTTCAGAAAGAATTTGACATATACCTAACCTTTAATGTAAGGGATGCTCTAAATAGCACATTATTCAAACCAAGACATTCTTGACCTATGTAACCCGACGTTTCTCCACTTCGGAGAAGTTCCTGATGTTTAAAATATGATTTTTGGCTTGCTCGCTTGATTGTTCTTGCGCATTATTTTTCTGTGATTTGGACAAATGTCACATTGACAGTATTATAAAACAAGCCATACTTAAGCGGACCTGATCAAAAACTGCAGATTTCTTGTATCGTGCAGTTCCCTATTATTAAATAATGAGAGAAAATTGTTACGTCACAGAAAAAGGGTAATGTGTTGACCTTAGTTTGTTTGTGTATGTGCAGACAAGTTGTTGCTCAAAGTATTCTGCGCCGTTAGTAATTTTTTATGGAAGAACTAGTAGTAAATAATTCACCATTGGTTCTTCAAGTAGGATTTGCTTGCAAATATTTAGTATATTGAAAACCTCGCAAAGTAAATGATCCCCCTGTCCACTTCGACAGCGACCGTGTACAATGGAGAAAAGTGTAACGATGACAAAGGATTTGGACTGAAAAAGAGGATTTAGTATGCATTGTGTTTCAGTTACAGATAAATCATCCAATCCAAGCGATAGCGCTTCTTTGGGTGAAAATGAAGGAAAATGGTAGTAGTTGCAATATTTTGCCACTTACTGAATAATGGTGGTATTCAACACCTACACAAAAGCAGACTAAAATTACAGCTTCAAACAAATAACATAGGTAATGACACAGGTTGCCTAAAATTGAACGGAACATGGCAATTCTATGAGTTGAAAAAAGATCAAATGCGATTTTCTATAAGAGTAACCGAAATAGAAAATGCAATAATTACTTTGATAACTAGGCAACAAATAACTATGGTACCTACTTGTTTCCTAGCTACCAAAGTAAATATTGCTTGTTTTATTTCGGTTACAAAAATATGGAACTTGTGCGAACATATGGACATGCATGACAATTGACTTTTCACGGCAAACACTTTGATGCTATACAAGACTGTCAAGTAGCTGTCACATTATTACATGATTTCTGTTACTTTTAGTGTTACATGCGCTTCAACACTTAGGTTATACTGCTTTCCTTACTCATATACCCTACTCTTTTTTTGCAATCAACTACATGCATTATCTCTTATGTTACTATAAGGCAGTATTCTGCCTTTTTAAAAATCATAGAGCATTATAGTGTAAATGAACAGTTGTCTTGCATGTCCCATGTTCGTACTAGCTGCCACTAGGGTGCCTTGATGTCAATTTGACGTATTTGTCATTTACCAAGGTACGGACAGATCGTTGTCCTGTCTCACTCTAAAGTACTTCAAAGTGAGAGGGGACAACGGTCAGGGTACGGACACTCTAAATTAGTTTAGAGCTGAGAGGAGACGTCCGTGCCGTGTTATATACGTCAAATTGACATCAAAGTATCATAGCCGCCACCAATCTGTGTATTGAATATATCAATTTATCACAAGCAATCCACCAAGCATTCTAAGAAGCTTTAGGAAAAATAGAGACATTGCCAGACCAACGAAAACCGTATTAGTAGAATGAAGAAGTAGAGAAATATATTGAAAAAAAGACAAGGCTTATCACAAATGGCTTACTTAGCGAACAATGGAAACATTACAAGAACATAAGCACGGAAATAGAATAGTCACGCAAACAATAGTCAAATATAAAGCTCTACTTGGGAAGGTAAATGCTTAGAAATGTACACCCTAATAAACTGAGTACAGTTAACATAGGAATGGCGATGTCTCAAAACAATGAAAAAATAATAACAGTGGAAATACAACCTCACAGTGGAAATAAAAACGTTGACCCAACACTAGAAATCATTGTTAGAAAAAAAAGGCCTGAATGCAACACTGACGGCAATATAAGACTCAATACAAATACAGTAGTAAAGATCAACGAAGAAGATATGGAAGCGGCTCTTAAGAATATGAAAAATGAAAGATGTCCAGGTTCAGATGGTATATCGGCCAAATTGCTTAATCATGAGGAACGCTGTTTAACATCTAGACTACCGAACCTTTTTAAAAACTGTCTTCATCACAATACAATACCTGTACAGTAGAAAGTCTTATATCAATTTAGAAAAAAGGTGCAAGAACATATCGAATAATGATTATAGAGGCCTGATCATCAATAATACTTTTAGTATACTACTCGAAAAAATTGGGAGAAACTCATTTGGTCTTCATCGATTTAAAGGAGGCATATGACGATTTTAGAGCGAAGAACTTAAAAGTGCTCTCTTGTACTCGTACAAGATTTAGAAACTATACAAAGAATATTCAACAGATACTTAAATTGCGACGAGGTACCATCAGATTGGAAAGTAACATATACAAGTTCCACAGAATGTTTCAAAAGATATGGTCAATACTTTAAGGGGTGATTGGTGATTCTAAAAATACCAAAAGGTAATCATCAGAGAATCTTCTTGAAAGCTAATGTGGTATGAAAAATTGCTCTATACATATCGTTTTCTTACTCTCCTCCATACTCGATCTCGACAATGGGCACCATGTCAACAGAATCTCTATTCGTCTGTAAAAAGAAGAAATCTCCATTGGTTTAAGGTCCAATTTTTGCTACAGTAGTAGCCAACGAATTTGGTCTTCTCAATGGAGTTTGGGTTCAGTAGATGGTTTGTACGCCTTCAACTTGAGTTCATTTAGTCTTTTTCGAATTACCGATTCATTCATCTTCACACCATGAACTTCAATCTATGAATTTCTGACCTATACACTGCAGCTTTACATTTGTTTCTCAAACCGTTATCCCGCTCTGACGTAGACGTCTCTGATGTCCAGAATCTGTCCTTTTTGTAAAGGAACCTATCTTTAGAGAACGTTGAATGGTTACATTGGACCATACAATGGTCGATTCCCAAACTTGGAACAGAATAACGCTAGCTTCTCACGTCCTTATCCAAATCAGCAATCTTCGCTGCTTGTGCCATCTTATCGTTAATTTTCTTCTCAAACTAGAAACGACTTTAATATAAAACTCTTTTCCAATCGACAAAACAATCACACGTAGCAAAAATAAGGGCGGGCAGATTAATAAAACCAACAATTCTTAGAAACTGTCTCAAAATGTACTTAGTAAATTTTTTCTTCATTTTGAGTGATTTTGTACTTTGGTCTGGCCTAGTATATACTATACTTTACTACTAACCCATTACAAACCATCACGGCAAATGTAAAGCACTCAGATTTAAATTAAGTGGGTCTTTTCGTGTTCTAAATAATTGCGGTTTATCCATTTCTCTCGACTTGTCACTCCTTATTGCAAAAGTTAGTTAGGAAACGGAGGGGCTATATTTCCTGTATGATTAGAATTACTATTAGCAATCACTAACCGCATATGAAATAGTAAATGCTGGATTCGTTTTCAAGTAAAGCCCTTTATTACTGGAGTTCCAGCTAACAGATATAAGGGTTGTTGCGTTGGAATTAAAAATAAGCTCAACAGAAAGTGACTGCTGATTTGGATGCAAAATATAAAGCTTTGATATAGCAATAGAGAAAGTTACAACTACATTTTTTAATTTCATATTTAATTTTCAAACTTTTAAAAGTTCTGAGTTAAATAATTGTAAATAAGATTATTTAAATAACATGTTTTAGACTAACGAAGTAGCAAAAACTTGATTGTTAATTGAAAATTTTAAGATTCGTTTTTGGATTGGCATCTCGCGATGTTATTAATTCTAGATGTAAGAGCAAGCGCTGTTTTGAAAACGCTAATAAAATTATTTAACGATAAACAGTTATACAGGTACAGTATAATGTTTTCATTTTGTAATGAAAGGTCTTAATAACTAAGGTCACTTTTAAATTTAAAATTTTTCCTATTTTGTGTTTTACAAATTTTTTGTCAAACTACGTCAAGTTAACATCAGAAAATGCATTTTTGTGGTTATTAAAACAGTTAATTTTAAATATAACTGTCATTTTTCAAATATTTACTTCTCTAGATATTGTATAATTCCTACAATATAATATTTTGATATCTATTGACCTATACAGTCTCCCACTTTAAATTGTTTAAGTTAAGTAGAAGACCAGCTTCTATTTGGAGTAAGTTTTATAAAAATATAATTATTGACAAAGCCAAAGAAACTGTAATAATAAAAGCATTATTTGCTTTTTTACCCCCACTATAATATAACATACATATTTTAGAGAAAGATTATAGATATTTATTTACTAATACGTGAGTTAAGTGAATGTTTATTCACGAGAAGAAAAGTTATCTCATAAGCTCGTAATGGCGAATAAGGTAATTCCTACACGTTACTAAAATAAAAATAATAAAAACTAATCAATTAGCGATAAGTAGCAGTCGTGGTTGCTTGATGATTGTTGTACTCCTACTATTTATGTCACTCATTACTACATTGTTGGTAGCACTATTATTTATTTATTATTTTCTTATTTACTTTATTTATTTATTTACATACTAATTTATTTATTTGTTTAGTCATCTACTTACTTATTTACAACATCTTTATTTAATTACGATTTATTTATTTATTTACTTTATTTACTTTAGTTAATTTACTTTATTATATTTATTTATTTATTTAGTTCATTATATTAGCTTATTTTATTTTATTGTAAGTTACAACATCCAATTATTGCCTAAGGGCAGATTGTATATACTGATAAGACATTCTTAAAAAATCTACAGTCGTGAACAAAAACCGGGACACTTTGTTTGACCTAATTCTCAAAATGCGAAAACAATTGCTGGCGCTGACAATTCTAATTAATAAATGTCCTAAAAAGTCATTATTTCTGAATTTCGCATTTTGAGAATTAGGTAAAAAAGTGTCCCGTCAAACTTTGTCAAATTCGAGATTAACAGGCTATTTTGCGTCAGTCTGTGTCAAAAAACAAACAAAACCTAACCTACCAACCTCGAATGTGACATACTGACAATACACTTCAGTACTGTCAAATGTAACACAAATCTCTGGGTACTTTGCAAATTGTTATTATCACTTTTCACGGCTGTCATTATAAAATCTATAGAAGCATAACTAAAGTCTACACATTACCCTTTTACTGTGACGTCAGAAATAACAAATCATAGCCTTTAAAATGTATGTCTTATATTACAGTAAAATCCAAAAAGATCATTTAGATCACATAGTGCATAGTGACCACGAACGTCGTTTTTTTTAAACAAAAGATCGTGTGGAAAGTATCACTTTTTTTAACAAAAAATCGTAAAGAAACGTTCACTTTTTTAACTATTTTATTGGAATTGTGAATTGTCAATTTGACAGTTGTAAATTCCGAAGTCCTTTTCGACAAAATTTCGAGTTGCAACCCGGTAAATAAATTTTTGTGCGTAAGATGGTTTAAACTGGGATGTCTTTTAGTCAATATCAAAAGAGCATTCAATTGACGTAATTTTAATATCAGTGTATATTTGCTTAAAATACGGTACATTATTTACATTTTTTAAACAACGGTTGCTACCAATTCATCATTTAAACGTTTCATGTATGAAAATTATTTTACGTATTTTTGCGTTGTACAGCGTATGTAAATAAAACGTAGCCCTTACGATCGCTAAACTACGTTTACGTATAGACGTTGAGGAAGTATATCTGCTATATTTTTAAATAGACGGTTTATTATGTAACTCATAAAAGATGAATTTTAAATAACGGATGCTATCAATTCATCATTTAAACGTTTTGTGTATGAAAATTCATTTACGTATTTTAAGCGTTGTATGGTTATGTAAATAAGTCGTTTCCTTTACGACTGCGAAATATATTTTGCGTATAGATGTTGTGGAAGCATATATACTATATTTTCAAATAAACGGTTGATTATGTAACTCATAGAAGATGAATGTTAAATAACGGATGCTACCAATTGATCATTTAAACGTTTTGTGTATGAAAATTCATTTACGTATTTTAAGCGTTGTATGGTTAGGTAAATAAAACGTTGCTTTTACGATTGCGAAATACATTTTGTGTATAGACATTGTGGAAATATATATACTATATTTTAAAATAAACGGTTTATTATGTAGCTCATAAAAGATAAATGTTAAACGACGGATGCTACCAATTCATCATCTAAACGTTGCATGTATGCAATTTTTTTACGTATTTTAAGCATTGTATGGTATAGATAAATAAAACGTAGCCTTTACGATGATGAAACTACGTTTACGTATAGACGTTGTGGAAATATATATACTATATTTTCAAATAAACGGTTTATTATGTTAACCGAATATGATGCAACTTCATCAAGAGTGCACCGTCGAAAATCTTCGGTGTATTATGTAACTCATAAAAGATAAACTACCAACTACCTATTTTGCTTATTATACCTACAGTAACAGTCCAATTATAACAGGCAATAACTTATGTTTTCACATAACCTACTTAGGTTTTAGTCCTAATTTACATTATTACATAGGTAAAAATTTGGTATTATACCGGGTGTCTACAGAGAATGGTAACGTCCCTTATTTTGTTAGCGCTTTAAAATATGGATTTGAAATTCTGGAATCGTAAATTATGCATAAAAGTTCATGTTTCAGATACTTAATATTAAACCACGGCGTTCTTTGTTTTTGCGACAGTGCTACCAAATTATTTTTTTTAAATGGAACATTTTATTACAGATTCTCAAAGAGGGTAAACATTTTTTAGCAAACACTTTCTAAATTTCAAAAATCGGTTAATAATTACGGACACACTCCTTGTTTTATTCAATACAAATACAGCACGCAGTCAGTTGTTACGAATGTTTATTAGTAGAGAAAGGAAAATATTGTTTTTGTAAATAAAAGTAATAATTGTGGTTATTTAATATGTAGATCTAATTGAAATTCGCATATCACACATCGGTCGGCCGGTGCGCGCGCAAGGATTTCGTCTTCAAAAAATTTCTATTGTAGATTAATAGGTTGATGTATTTTGTATTTTTCGAAGATAAAATTAATAGAGGGTATAATAATGATAAAAAACGTAAAAATTTAAATACCTAATATTATTAATACAGTGAACAGCTAAAATGGTTAAAAAAACCAATAATAAATTTTAAAAAATTAAGCATGTACTGAAAAAATAATAACAATAATAATAATAAATCTCTAATTGCTCAGTTCCGAGGAAACTGAGGACCTATCAGTGGCGGTAACAAACAATGCAAATAAAAATCGTTCAATTTTTGAAACATTTTCATTTGCCACATCTCATCGTCCCGGTAAACCTAAAAAAACAGATTTTTCTTGTTTATTGTTCAAAAAAATTATGGAAGGTTTCATGTATTTATTGTTTCAAATTCTATTCTTAATGGTGTCCATACAATGAAAATGCAATATTCTCTCTTGAAATGTGCATTTCTCCTTGTATTTGATAGAAGCAATTATGGTTTCTCTTTAGTTTCAACTGTCCATTTTCTTCAGTTTACAGGATTACAAGAACTAAGGTTCTAAGAATTGCAAATGCGTTAAGCCTGCCGATATCCTGTTTGGGGACTACCTGATAGGAACAATGAAACGGGTATATTTGTGCATTCGAAGCAGCAATTTTTGAAAAGATTGCCGTCAGTTTTGCTTCACCGTTCGAATTATTAAGACGTGCAGTGCGGATTATTTGTTAGTGACTGATTGTAGTTATTTATTAATTAATTAAAATACGAACTAATCGGAAATCGTGGCATTCATAAAGTGCAAGTGCATCGCGCATCCACTTTGAACGTGCAACAGATACATCTGGTAAGTTTTTCATTGAGTACCGTTGTTAGCTTTTTCTTAGGAGTAACCTTTTGTCTTATGTACAATAGATTTACCTGTTGTTCGTTAAGTTACTGAATAGCATGTGTCATTACTGAAAAACTTGAAGCAAGGAAACCATGTATATTACAGAAGTTTTCAACAAACGAAATTGTAAAACACAAAAATTCGATAATCAACAATAAAGTATGTTCTTAAAACATGTGCAGTTGTTTCGATAGTTTCAGAGTAGAAATAGAAATATCTCAGATTCTCTCTTATATAAGCTCTTGCAGAACATTCTCTATACCTTCGTAATATTAGAAATATTATGTAGGTACATATATAATTACGATATTCAATCTTTTTCAGGAGCACCCAACAACAAATAAATTGCAACGGTTCACTGAACAACAGTATGCAGATTTGGAGAAAACGCCCAGCATGGACACAACAGAGGTAGACGAAGGGACTTCAGATTTTAGATGTACTTATTTAATAAATAAATACCTTTGAAATAAATATTTTTCCATTTTTATTTATTCATTAAACAGACCTAGTATAAGCGTTACAAAAACATCTACGAAATTGTGACTGTTCGAAATAGTCATCGTTGCATCGGATACGCGACTTATTTTGAAAGCTGTCATAACGATGTAAAAACTACGTAGCGTTTACGACGGTTTGCTAGACAACGTTGATTGTTTGAAATTCTAAATTTTAGAAATAGTCCTTATTGCATCGGATGTGCGACTCATTTTAAAAGCTGAAATAGCGATGTAAAAATTACGTACCGTTTATGACGGTTTGCTAGACAACGTTAAATGTTTGACACTTTGACTGTTAGAAATAGTCATCGTAGCATGGGATGCACGACTCACTTTGAAAGCTGTAATGACGATGTAAAAACTACGTTCCGTTTACGATGGTTTGCTAGGCAACGTTAATTGTTTGAAATTCTGAATTTTAGAAATAGTCATTATTGCATCGGATGTGCGACTCAGTTTAAAAGCTGAAATAACGATGGAAAAACTACGTACCGCTCACGACGGTTTGCAAAACAACGTTAATCATGTCCGTTGGAAATGGTTATTATTACATCTTTATGTTGTAGTACAAAATTCGTCGATTACTGTTACTCATAGTAAAGTTGCAAAAATATCGCTTAGCGACGTATTTCGAAGGGACTATATGTCTATCTGCCGATCGTCGTATATTCATCGTAAAAGCAAGAAAAAGATGTAAAATCTACGTTGTTATGACCAAATTTATAGAAAATTATTTACCGGGAAGAGATCACAATGCAAAAAAATAAATTCCACAACTCGTATGAAACCATTTTTTTACTCATTTGCTTAATATACTGCAAATTCGTTTAATAACAAAGTATGCCTTTCAAAACTAGTTATACAAATAACTGTTGTTTTATACACGACGATAGAGTTATTATTATCCACTCTTGAATCATTAATTTCCCGACGTTAAACGGTGCACTAACTATATAAAAAAAGCATTTCACCCTTCTATACAAACAATTGCTTATGATAAAGACATGCCAATATTTGATAAAACAATTTTACCGCCTGGAATACTTACAGTAGCACTTATTACTATACATTATACAACTGTTTTCAGTGACAGAAAAGGAAGTTTTACTCACTAGTAAGTTTTCAATATTTATACTAGGAGTGGGGAATTTATTGAAAATAAACAAAGTAACAACAAAAAACTGGTTAGTAGATAATACTA
The DNA here is from genome assembly GCA_940337035.1 of Agriotes lineatus. Taxonomy (NCBI): domain Eukaryota; kingdom Metazoa; phylum Arthropoda; class Insecta; order Coleoptera; family Elateridae; genus Agriotes; species Agriotes lineatus. The sequence goes on along the minus strand of OW679198.1, from coordinate 101,027,163 downwards.
TCAGTAACGCAGTGCGTGTTTATCGTAACTATCAATTGTCCTTTTCGCGACATATTCTAACGGTACAAACTATTTAGGCACAGAATTGCTACCGTAAGATAAAACGTCGTATATCACACTTGAGCGAAATGCCATTATAAGCTCGTGAGAAATTGTATCGCTCGTGCTGGGGCACTCGCAATTCAAAATTCTCACTCGTAAATAATTAATTAATGCATTTCTCTCACTTATAATATAATCTACTATTTTTCACGATGATAAGTTTATTTTTATAGAATGATACTGTCATTGAACAGTCAACAGTAGTGGATATGGGTACTAAACAATTTTTTTAAATCAATAGGTATTTTAGATTATCCCAAATTACATTAAAAGATACCTGCATACTTACTCTATGAACGCCAGCGCTTCTTGTGCTTCTGAGCAGCCATGAATACGAATATTTTTAAAAGTTTCCAGTATATTTAGTTAGAAAAAGTTATTAATTCCAAAATAAAACATTAGTAATTTATAACTTGTACTCTAGTTAGGAAAAACGATTTAAGCGACAATTTAGACAATATCAATACAGTTACGCCACAATATAAATGCAGTGTTATTGTTAATCTATATTGTTATTTTATACACAAACACAAAGTAATAATACAAACAGCTAATTTATAACCAGTGATTGGCATCGAATTAATACTGGAGAGCACGACACAAAATGTAATATAAATATATCAATTTAATTTAAAATAACAAGAAGTTAAAGGTCATACAATAGAAAAAATTCAAAGAATTAGTACAAGTGTGAATGAATATAGGAATTTTCTTTTAAGGCAAATTGTTATCTTACACAGTAGTAAGAGCGCTCTTTTATAAAACTATGGGGCAAATTATAATCTTATTGTACTCAGCTCAAATGTTGTTTCTACATTTGGTTTTGCTATCATCCTTACATATATCATTCCAAAGCATAACTGTTCCAGTTTACTTAAAAATATGCAATTCTTTGCCGACTGACGCATTTATATATTTATTATAATTTATTTGGGTGTTAATAAATCACACTAAATTGATGAGAAGATTTCTATATGCGACTCTATAGTATCTGTTTTACGTTGAGATTTTCATATTTCCATTAATTGAAATAAATTGATCTAAAACATTAAGATACATATTTCTTTCATCATGTAATCCCCTTTTCGACACGTTACTATACTCAATCACGTTAATTCGCTTCAGATAATGATTAAAATTTATTTTGACTTTAATCATTGTTGTTACCATATAATGCCATAAACACTGAAATAAATACAAATGCAAAGCCTGAGAATTTACAAAGTAATAAACAAAATATATTAATATGTTGTTACTTGTGATTACTTTAATTTAAAAAAAATATTCTGAGAATTTCGTCATTCCAATAATTTTTCCAAACATTATCTTATATTTGAAATTACAGGGTAACGCAAAAAACATGAAAGTATCGGAGATCATTGTATCAAAATTGTAAATTATGTATTTTCAAAATATAAAGAACTTTGGTTTAAAACCCCTAAAAACCTTACTATCATTATCAATATTCATTCGACAGAATTCGCCATTTTGGTATAGTCAGGGACGATATAAGGTATTTTCCTTAGAAATCCGTTTGAATGACATATTACGTTTGTTTGCTGCATGTGGTCGTGTAATAAGAACTTAAAGAGCTGCAAAACCGCATTTTGTGAAAGCGCCATTATCAAGCTTGTTAGCTCGTCGTGGTTGATTTAAAAGGCTCTTATTTCAAACTATGGATTTATTAATTAAAACTGCCAGGAAATTCTCACACCAAGTGTCTTTCTGATTAGTCATTTGCAAGTCAATTCATCAATTAGTTTATTGGTATAAATCCACCTGTTTTGAAGCAAATACTGCAATTTTCAAATCAATTCATACGAAGTAACACATTTTATTTTAAATATTGATAGATGTGCTATACAAAACACACTAGTGAAGTCACTTAAAATTGCTTGTGATCTGGAGTTTTAAAGATTGCAATAATGTGCTTCGAAGCATTGACGTGTATATTTTAATTTTTACAGTTATGAATATTTTGTCATCTTAAAATAGTTTTTTTACAAAAAATTACTTCTAGTAATGCATCTTATTTTGCTACAAAATTAAAATTAAATAAAGTTACTGGCGCACCCTATTAATACGATGAGAACGACACGACTAACATATTCTCGATAATCGTTTCAGCGCCGATGCCACAAAAAATTAATATATGCCTTATAGAAAAGCATTCTTCTTCTGTAATAAAGAAGTAGCGGTACGTCAAATTGCCTTAATGTAATTTAATTTGAGTCAAATTGAGAGAAGTGGATGTAACTGCATCAAAGTACAACAATTCCGAGAGTTGATTGAGGATAATAATTTAATTGCCTAGGTGGAATTTAGGAACTGTTACAAGAACAAAGGTATGGAAACCAAAATAGTATCGTTTGAAAAGGATGCCCTAATGATACCTAATCCTATTACATGTTCTTAATGATATTCACAGTTGCCGGCTCGTTTTTAAGTGTAGCAATAACTTTTGTATAGGAATTTGTTAAACAGTATTTCTTTAAATTGTGATGACGGTTGTTAACATTACTTATGCTTATATAACATTCATCAACATAAATTGCCTATGCTTTAAAATTCTTCTTTCAACATTTGTATTTACTTAAATATCAAATAATTGTATAGTATACAGGGTGTCCCAGACTTCACTCCTCAGGCCTATAACTTTGTTATTTTTAAAAATAAATATATTAAACTATATATATATTCTTAAATGGGAGCAAATTGTCCTATAAAACAGCCAAAGAAATTTTACAAAATCTGCACTTGTGTAACGGTAGCGATATTCAATTTTTTTTCAACTGAGACGCTATACTTTTTCTCAATTTTTCTTAATATATAGGTATTACATGAAAAAAAAATTGAGAAAAAAACAATTGAAAGTTTAAGCATGGTTTGCCATGGAAATCACTGCTTTTTTTGTAAATTGTATCCAGTCCGGCGATAAAAAAAATTTCTTGGCTCTCTTATAAACAATTTGCTCTCATTTAAGTGAAGTCTGGGACACCCTGTATATTTGTGTTTACATACACTTACTGTTATTAATATTTTATTGATAACATTATATTTATTTTTAACATTATACACATTATTTGTTCGATAGCATGATATTTCTTTTTAATGATTAAAATAGCTCAGATTCGTTCATTATTGTCAAGAATAGATAATTGGAAGTGTTTATATTCCAAAACGATGTTTTCATGCTGTTTCAAAAACTTGTCTGACTTCAATATTTGTATAGAACATCGCTATATATTTGCGACATGGGGGAAAAGTATTGACATAAATAAAATATTACATTTTCTATACTTGAAACTATAAATAATGTAATTTCTAAAGTTTGGTTAAAGATTGATTCATTTTGAGTTAAACTATCAGTAGGCACAACATACGTACGCTATGACCGTAAATATACACTACCGAAATTATAACTCTAATCTGAGTTGCCATGGAAGTGACTTTAACGTCAAATATATAATAGACTTGTCCGGGACGCTGGTCCGTTCCGAACGCTGTTTCAGCAGCCAACCGTAAGAGATAGAGAAAAAAGTTATGAAAGTTATATGTTGGGAATGGTCATGTCAGGTCAGTCAGTCACGTGACACTTCCGGTTTTCGAGAAATCACAAAAAAGACCGTTTTTCAAATAGAACGCCTATTAAATAAAAACTGTTTCAGCAGCCAAACGGAGCTGCGACCCTCTGCGCCTTAAAACCTCGATCGGTTAGGCAACCACTTTGACACCTTCCAGGTCTGGTACAGTTTTTATTTAATACGCGTTCTATTTGAAAAACGGTCTTTTTGTTTTTTTAAATGAGACATTGTCTCACTGGATTGCTTGTCCCTTTATCTCATAGACTTGTCTGTCCGGGACGCTGTTTTGTCTGTCCGGAACGCTGTTTCAGCAGCCAAACCGTAAGAGATAGAGAAAAAAGTTATGAAACTTATATGTTTGGAATGGTCATGTCAGGTCAGGAACGGAATTTCAGTCACTTGACACTTCCGGTTTTCGATAAATCACGTGATTTCCTTCCGTCCGGGACGCTGGTCCGTCCGGGACGCTGTTTCAGCAGCCAAACCGTAAGAGATAGAGAAAAAAGTTATGAAAGTTATATGTTGGTAATGGTCATGTCAGGTCAGGACCGAATTTCAGTCACGTGACACTTCCGGTTTTCGAGAAATCACGTTATTTCCGTTCGTCCGGGACGCTGTTCTATTTGAAAAAACGGTCTTTTTTGTTTTATTAAATGAGGACATTTGTCTCACTGGTTGCTAGTGTTTTTACTAATTCAGTACTGTATATTTCTGATCATACTGTATATACCAACACATATAAATGTCAAATTATTTTTATGCGAAATCGAAACTGCTTTCATTATAGTTTTACCTCATTATGATAACATTGTTTTTTTATTCCATAAATTAGCTGAAAATTATTTGCAAGAATTTTTAGATACACAGAGTGTTCCGTAAGGCGACGTGTGGCTTGTGGAGATACCGTCGTGTTCAAAAATATGTTGTACAGCGACAGTTGTCAGTTGATTGGTGGTTGTGTTATTACTCAACAAAAACTCACACTGTATCATTAACTAGGTAGACTTAGATTTATACTTTCAAAGTATTTGTATATACAACACTTCTTTTTAACTTTGTGTAATTATATTACATTCACAAAGCACAAATGATGTACAACACTTTAATGAACACGACTGTACATTATAACATAAAAAGAAGTCGAAGTTTTCGAAATGTATTTAACAAACGTACACCGTTAACAGTATATAACTCCGGTTTTTTTTAAAATACAAAAGCAAAAAAAAAATCTATCAAATAAAAAACTACACCCTTGGAAATACTATCGTGTTTAAAAAAAACTCTTCGCAGTATGCCATTCTGAAATTGAAGTTTGTCATAACTTGATATATATCCATTGAAGCAATTGAACTACCATAAGTCAGAGAGAACTAAATTACATCTTGATCTTGAACTATTTTCCTAAAAATATACAAAACACTTAATAAAAACAATTTTTATTGACTGTTATGATTAATACACTCGTTGTTGTGTAAATGCCATCTTAATTTCCTTTTTGTTTGATACAAGTAAACTTAATGCAGTGTTAACTTTTATCTATCACAGTGACAAATGTTTTCATAAACAAAATGCAATCTGACATTCAAATACAGACTTAAGTTAAGACATGACTAACTTTTTTATTTTTCTTTGCAAGCCTGCCTTAAATGAGTCTTTTTTAACACACTATACAAAGTCTTAAGATTCTTTTCTAATTTGACTACAAATCACGAAGGAAATTTTACTTCAATTTTATTTATTCTAATACTCGTAAATAAAATTTTAGAAATTTGTGGAACAAATTAAAACATTAGAAAGTCCTCTACATTTTGCTGACGTAGATACAATTAACGATATTCCTAGAATTAGAATTCAGTTCAGAATTGTAGATAGAGAAACAATAATTAGAATAATGGAAAAAATTAAATAAAATGAATTTGGTTACGACGGGACTTGATATAGAAATGCTTAAGCTACGTGGCCCTTCCATTACACCTTATACAAGGTAGGCCATAAGTAGTTACCATTGAAAAATTGAATAACATTCATTTTTATTGCTTTATTTTAATTGCTCAAGGACAATATCAGCACAACAGCCAGAAAGATAAAATTTGTAATGGAAAATACTTCGGCAATGCTGAAAACGGACATCAGTTACATGACATTGTCTGCCCTAAATAGATTTACAAATTCCCCAATTTTGCACGTTTATTTAGACCTTCTTTAATTTATTTATTCTTAAAAATAAATAAGTTGTTCGATTTATTAATGGTAACATGACTTATGGCCCACCCATTATAATTTATATAATAAACTTGTATATAATTGATACTACATTTCCTGCTTGCTGGAGACTTGCTATAGTCTGTCAGGAAATAAAAATCCCGTTTTGTTTAAAAATCTCAAATTGAATAAAGAATAAGCTTTTGCCATCGAAGCAGTCGGGCTTTCGTGGCGGCTGCAATCGTTGTACAACAGCCATACTTGCAGTCACATAAAAGCCCTGTGTGCTGTAGACAATATTAATTGCAGAACCATTGGTAATGACCTCATCGGAATATATGGTAACCAGAAAGAACGTACTGCACTGCAGTCTTCTGGAGGAGATTATTAACGCAGTTTATAGAGTTGTACATTCCAGCTCTTATAAGTGACCAGGTGAAGTGCTATGCACTGTCAGAGCGTTAACTGATGACCTTGACTGTCGAGACTCCCGGAGTAGTTAACCAGGTTCACCCCTAACTGAGAAGAGATCGTAAGCTATAAACATATAAGAAGTAAAACAGGATAAGAGCTGATCCTCAACTAGACAGTGGTAAAACATTTTGAAATGTGCTTACTTAAAGATGGCGTTAGGCAGTAATTGTTTTATGGACAAAAAGCCAATTTCTCAAGCGTGATTTTACCAAAAACCATAAATTTACCAAAATTTCGTAACATACAGGTAAAATAATTTAGCGGTGATCGCAGCAAAGCTAACTTGCTGAAGAGAAAGCTTTTTTCGAATAAGAAATGCAAAAAACTGCCAAAATTGCTATCACAAGGTTCATATGAATCACAAATTGCGTACTGGAGAAGAGCCACAAAAATTGAATTTGCAATGTAAGTTGAAGTTAATGGAGACATGCTTTATGCCTCCATGTTAACACGTGAATGATAATATCTTTTGTAGATGCCGTCCTGGAATTTCATTTTAACGTCAAATAAATTATCGTATGAGATAGTAATTTACCTAATCAACTTTTGATTTTTAGCAACAGCGTTATTGGGTGTGATTTGAAATTAATATATTGTTGTGGATAGAGACCAAGATAGACGCATTACGTTTGATTATATTTCAAACTATTATATGAGAACCGGCCAAAATCATCACACTTTTTGATTAACAAAGAGCTTTAATGATCAATTATATAATGTTACACAAAGAAGCTCAAGGAAAATCGTAAGACTCTGGATATTTAAGCTATTTTTAAGAATTTAAAACCAACATTGCGCCACCAAAATCAAAATAATTGTTGAACTGGTAAATTTATTGTATGCTGTTTATACTTGAAAGTGACAGTTCCTGATAAATTAATAGGATTTTAATATCCATAGAAGTTATCCAGCGTGTTTTATTTCTGGATTTCATGAGTTAATATTAAGCAGCTGATTATAATTCTATGACCAGACAAGTTTACGTTACTGCCTCATTTTCAAGTAAGTGGGCACATGCAAGTGGCTCTTCGCAAGCATCGTCCACTATTGAATGATACAAAAAGATCGACGATAATCTGCAAATAATAATATAATCAAGTATTCGTAAACTACAATTTCAAAATATTACCGGAAGAAGATGAATTCCCACAGACGTTCTAAGGGACAGCCAGCTATCCTGAATGTACTTTCTGCAACCCTAAGCTTTTTGAAGAGGTCCTGCAGCAGAACGGTTTTGCCTGGTCCGTTCAAAAAGTCAACATTAATAAGCGATCGAACTACTTGACATTAGTATTTGTGGTTGAAGTAGCTCCAAAAACTCACAGGTACCCTAGAAGATAGGAAATTTTGATTTTGTTTGAATTGATATGTGAGTTTGGTTTACTATAGGTAATAATTTTCTCTGACACACCTTGGAGAGGCCACATAAGTGAGTACTTAAATAATCCTGAGAGATTGAGCCCTGACTTTCCTTCAATTTGTGTAGTGCAAGAGCAGCCCAGAAATATTTTTTGTGCTTATTAAATTCTAACAGTCTCTCAAATTATGTACTGTATTTAGTTCCGATTACACATACGGAAAGTAATTTTGCAATTAACTTATAATTAACGGGTTTCCATTGCAATACATATTTTTATTTTGCTATATAGTAATATTAACCATCTTTATTCAAATTATCTGCTATTCCCTGCCAACGAAAAGGTTTGAGGCGGCACAAGATACCTTAAAATGTTCTTACAGAAATTCAAGGCATACAAAAATATCGTTCACAGTAGACGGTTATTCTCCTTTTAGTATGAAAGGATACTATGGAACTGCCGCTTATTTCATCGATAATACTCAGAAGTTCTACTTTCGAAATGATACGATGGAGCTTAAATAAATATAAAAGGGTCTTTGAATGTAATTTATTATAACATGGTGAACAACATGAAAACTTTAAAGCCAACAGACACGGCAAATTGCGAGTTTGCAAATGCTTAAATAGTTTCAAGACTATTTCCGCAATATTAAAAGTATTGTACACTTTCAATGGTAATGAGCTAATGACTGATTTAACTACGATTCTAGATAAACTGGAAAATGGGCTTCTGCACTCCACAATAATCTAGGTAGAGATAAAACTGATGAAAAAGTAATATAAGTACTAACACCATAAGACAAGCAACTAGATGTACTGTGTCATCATATATAAAAATGCTAATTTTCAAGACTTCCAGAAGTTACGCATCCGGTATTAAATTCGCACGCGGAAAAAATGAATACATACCTTTGCTCTCCTCTAGATATACGGGGTGTTATGGGTATATATATATATGTATATATATATATAATCAAATCCCTTTTCTACCCGGAGGGTGTAAGGGCTAAATTCATCTAAAATACAATTCATACTTAAAATACAATTCATACTTAAAATACAATTCATACTTAAAACTACTTCTTTATAAACATTTTCCAGTCTTTTCTGTTTTGTGCAAGTTTCTTTGCTTGTGTCCAGGTTTTCTCTTTCTTCTTTAGGATTTTTCCTATTGTGTTGTCCCAAGTTTCTTTCGGTCTTCCTCTCTTTTTCTTCCACGGTGGTTTACATTTCCAGATTCTTTTAACAAGTGCTGTGCTGTTTAGTCTTTGGAGATGTTCCCACCACCCTAGTTCTCATTGTTCTATGTATTCTTCGACTGGTTCTATATTAAGGTCTGTTCTAATTTGTTCATTTCTCACTCTGTCTAGTTTTGTCACTCCCTTGGCTCTTCGTAAGTATTTCATTTCTGTTGCTCTAATCTTACTTTTATCTTTTACTGTTAGCACCCATGATTCGCATGCATATGTCAGAATAGGCCTATATATCGATTTGTAGACTTTCATTTTGTTTGGGATGACACTTCTTTCTTATTTATGAGACACTTATTTATCGCGTAATATACTCTATTTGCCTTTTTGATTCTATTATTTAGTTTAGTAGCGTGCCTTCCTTTTTGGTCCAAAATAATCCCTAAGTATTGAAAACTGTCAACCTGTTCTATTAGTTCCCCCTCTACTCTTATGTGTATTTCCTTTCTTTCTTCAGATACAGCCATAACTTTCCTCTTATTTTTATTTAATCTCATCCCATTTTCAGTTAGTACTTTATTCCAAATATTGATATTTGATTCTAACTCTTTTTCACTTCTTGCTACAATTGCAATATCGTCCGCGAAGGAGTATTCTGAGACGCTAATTGTTTCCAAATTTCTGTAACCTAGAAACATTGGTTTTACTAATCCTTGAGTCTTTTTGCTCAGTTGGTCCATAAAAATTATAAATAACAGTGGGCTTAAACTTCCCCCTTGTCTTACTCCTTCTTTGGTGACAAATTCTTCGGATATCAAATTTTTACTTATTACACAATTTCTCGTTGTTTTGTATAAACATTTGGTTCCTCTGATTAATTTTGGCTCCACCTTCTTTTTACTTAAGATTTCCCATATTTTCGCTCTTGGCACTTTGTCAAAAGCCTTCTCCATATCTAAGAAAGCTATATATGCTGTTCTATTTCTTGCCAGGGTTGTTGATAATTTCTTTTATAGCGAATACGTAGTCTAAAGTGCACTTATTTTTTCGAAATCCACTTTGGGTGTCTGATAGCGATGGTTCGATTTGTTTTCTTAATCTTATTTCGATTAGTTTTTCGAAGAGTTTTACTGCTGTACTTAATAGAGTGATACCTCTGTAGTTACTACAATCTTTGTTGTCGCCTTTTTTGTGTAGTGGTAAAATTAGTCCCATTTCCCAGTCCTTTGGTACTTGTTCCTCTTTCCATACTCTATTGCAGATTCTCAGGAGTAGTAATGTTCCTTCTTCTCCCATTTTTTTGACTATTTCTGTTGTAATTTTGTCTCTTCCTGGTGTTTTACCTATCTTTAACTGTTTGATAGCATCTACTAGTTCTTCTCTTGTTATTTCTTGGCCTTCATTTATTTCTATTTGCTCTTCTTGTTGTATTTCTTGGTCTTCATTTCTTTGCTGTTCTGTTATTGATTCCTCATTAAGTAACCCTTGGAAATATTGTTTCCATCTTTCCATTATTTCTGATTCTTTTGTCAATATGTCTCCTGCCTCATTTGAAATTGCTAAACTGTTCACTTTTTTGCCTCCTCTGATATTTTTTAGGACTCTATAGAACAGCTTTTGGTTGCTTTTTCTGTCTCTCTCTAGTTTGTTCCCATGTTTTCTGTTTTGATTGCTTAACTAAGTTCTTTATCTTTATCCTTTGTTTTTTGTACCGTTCATACCTTATTTCTGTTTTTTCTCTTAAATAAGCTCGCCATCTTTCCTTTTTACTCTTTACTTCCTGTTTAATTTCTTCTGTCCACCAAGCTGTTTGTCTCTTATGTTTGTTCTTCTTCATTATTCCACATACCTCACGTGATGCTTCGGTAATAACACTTTTAAATATTTTCCACATTTCTTCTATATCTGTATTTTCTACTATTTTCGTTTCTTTTGTTAATTTTGCATTTATTTCTTCCTCATATCTAGTTGCTACTGCTTTGTCTTGTAGCTTGTACGATTTTATCACTTCCGGATAAACATTTGGTCTACTACTTTGTTTTTCTTAGCTTCCTCTTCATTTCAAAGCTTCTTTTAACTCTGACATCTCGTATTATTGACCTGTTCTCTCGTTCTACTAATACGTAATCAATAATTGATCTCTCGCCTCTACTTGGTTGCACTCTTGTGAACTTATGGATGTCTTTGTGTTTAAAGAAAGTATTCGTTATTATTAAGTCATGTATTATACAGAAATTCAAGAGTCTCTTCCCATTATTGTTTCTTTTTTCTTCTCCATAGTTTTCTATAGTTGATGTATATGTATGATCTCTTATTCCAACTCTCCCGTTAAAATCCCCAGCAATAAAAATATTACCTCTAGTTGTTTCCGTTGTTTCATTTAGCTCGTCCCAAAACTTTTCTTTGCTTTCAGCCTTCTCATCTTCGTCAGGTCCATATACTGCTATTACTGTTTTCATGCTTGTTTTATATTTAAACTCAATGGTCAGTATTCTTTCTGATACTGCTACCCACTTGTTTACTGTTTCTTTGATGTCTCTATGGAGTATACAACCTATTCCCTCGTTCGCTCTATCCTTTTGATCCACTCCACTCCACAATAATAGATGCGCGTTGTCCAATTCCACCTTCCCTTTTCCTTTCTTCTTTGTTTCTGCTATCACCAATATCTCTAAACTTGCCCTCTCAAATTCTTCACTTAATTCTATTTCCATTCCGTTTAGACTTCGTATATTCCATGTGCCTAAATTGGAAATGTGTTATGGAAATGAGTGCAAATAGTTTAACCAGCGATAGAGCTCACCAAAATGAACAACTTTTCTATTTATCGTTTTTCATTTAATCGCATATTTTCTCAATCATTTATCTCCCCTAAATTTGACGAGTCGCTTAGTAAGCCAATCTAAGTTATAGTATATTAAAACTGCAAAGTTCTTGCACAAAAAACATGCGGTCAATAACTTATCCACCTCAATTGATAAGGTACATTGGTGACGAGGTGTGAACTAAGGGTTTTATGGTACCTATGCAGTTATTGTCGGGTTGCATATCAAAGAAACGTTTTTTGTGTTTTGTGCCATTAAATTAATATAGTATTCCATAAGCGGGTATGCATATTTAGGGTAAAATTGTTTTAAATTTTAACTCAGTTTTGAGGGCGTTTGCGAAAAAATGATAAATGGAGAAGTTGTTCAGTTTAGCGAGTTCTATTACGGGTTAAAATATTTGCACTCATTTACATAACACCCTGTATAAATAGCTATTAAAATGAGCTGAAACAGTAATGCACATTAATTGTATTGTGTTTTATGCCTCGGACTATTGCCATCTTAGCCTTCTACATTAAAAGTTTCTTTTAAATTTATTAGAAATTATTGAAAGTCAATATTTTTCTATCCTATATATAGCTGTACTATTTTCTTTTGCGTAATGTAACCAGCATGTAAAACATACTGTTAAATTTCGTCTGTAATATATCTCAAAGTGTTTATAGAGATACTGAGTGTACAAAGGATGAATCTCTCAAAAAGGCATTTTTTGTTGCAATCGTCACCTTTAGAATCAGGTTTGCAGTTAATTATAATGTGTCACGGATTTGGATAAAGCATAATGTTTTTACTACATATGTAAAAGAGTATAACCTTAAATTTGTTCATTTTCAAGATAGTCGCTTTAACATTAAAAATGCAAGCAAAACTCAAGTTAATTAGAGTGTCCCACGTATTTCTGCATCTGCTACTTCAAGACCACAAAAGTTAACAACCATAGATATAAATCACACTAAAATCGGAATTTATAACCCTTCATAAAATTCAAAGTCCTATAAAAACTGTAGAAAATCAATTCTGACTAGATTCAAACCTACAAGATCTACAAGCACAAATGCAAAAAAAGTTAACTTTAAAGTTTTTCTAGTACCGTCCTGTCTTTCGGCTCGGTGCCCAAATCCAAGCAGCTTATTGTACCAGGCTTCTTGGGTTTGCAGAACCATAAAATTCGGCTATTTAAAAGCTGACGTCCGACAGCGTATTTAGCCAACAATCGGCTGTCCGCTGACAGCTCCTTTCAAATAAACGTAACTCGGGCACAATGCAAATTTTAGAACGGGACACGCCGCTTGATTTATTATGCAATTGCGCCGGCTTTGCCAGATTTGCTTAAAAAGGTTCTGTTTTAAATGGCTCAACAAATTTCTGCACTTATGTTTATCCGGTACAATGCTCTGGCATCCACCGCATACCAGTATGCTGGCTGTATCTGTCAAGACCTCATTTTACTATCTTTTACAGAATGTTCACCTTATATTATCTGTTGTATTGGTGCTTTCTTTAAATTAGCAGCATCGACGGTGCAAATAAAAACTAGCAGTTTTGTAAACAGAATACATTTGACTAAAGTTTTTATCGGGTGATTTTTAATCAGTTAAAACCATTTGAAAACCCACATCATGTCGTATTATTAAAATTGACTAAAATTACATGTAAATAAATTGATTATAAAATATGTTAGATAGAATTATGTATAAGGTCAATAATTTTTAGTTGACATGCACTATAAATATTTTTACTAGGAAAATAGTATTTCTAAAACAATTCAATTCAAAATAAAGTGGCCAATCAAATGCTTGCATTTTTGTGCTGTCAACCAATGGCTACCTTTCATGATTTCTTATCTTGGCAATATGTACGTCAAGTGAAAAACAACAGAAGAATATTGTAACGACAATATTTATGTCAGGTAAACATCAAACTGGCATTCTCCTTTCATTGAATTGTGCTCCGAATACAACCCTTGCTATGAGTTTTGCTTCAATATTTGTCATTCATGCATTACTCGTTGCTGCTGTTTTTGGAAAATAATCAAGTCACAGTAGCAACTCGTATTTAAAATGACAAATATTGTTGGCAAAACTCAGAGAACAAATAAGGCTTAAATGTTTAAACTAAAAAGAGAATTTGAATAACTTAATAAGTGTTTTAAAATAAGTAATGTTTTCGTTTAATTTTTAGATATTGTTATTTTTACATTGAATTCTAAAAAATCGTATCTTTGTTGACTTTATTATATTGAGAGTCAGCACTAGAGAAAATAATAAAAATCAAGAGTGAACATAAAAAGTATTTGGTTGACTTTATTATATTGAGAGTCAGAATTACAGGAGATAGTAAAATTTCAAAAGTTAACATAAAAAGTATCTCTGTTGACTTTATTATATTGAGAGTCAGCATTATAGGGGGTAGTAAAAATACAAAAGTGAACATAAAAAGTATCTTTGTTTCTTTTATTATATTGAGTCAGCATTATAGTAGATAGTTAAAATTCAAAAGTGAACATAAAAAGTATATTTGTTGAATTTATTATATTGCGAGTCAGCATTATAGGAGATAGTAAAAATTCAAAAGTGAACATAAAACGTATCTTTATTGACTTTATCATATTGAAAGTCAGCATTATAGAAGCTAGTAAAAATTCAAAGGTGAACATAAAAAGTATCTTTGTTAATTTTATTATATTGAGAGTCAGCATTATAGGAACTAGTAAAAATACAAAAGTGAACTTAAAAAGTATATTTGTTGAATTTATTATATTGAGAGTCAGCATTATAGGAGATAGTAAAATTTCAAAATTCAACATAGAAAGTATCTTTGTTAATTGTATTATATTGAGAGTCAGCATTATAGGAACTAGTAAAAATACAAAAGTGAACTTAAAAAGTATATTTGTTGACTTTATTATATTGAGAGTCAGCATTATAGGAGATAGTAAGAATGCAAAAGTCAACATATAAAGTATCTTTGTTGGCTGTATTATATTGATAGTCAGCATTATAGAAGATAGTAAAAATTTAAAAGTGAACATAAAAAGTATTATAGGAGTATTATAGGAGATAGTTAAAATTCAAAAGTGAACATAAAAAGTGTCTTTGTTGACTTTATTATATTAAGTCAGCATTATAGAAAATAGTTAAAATTCAAAAGTGAACATAAAAAGTATATTTGTTGAATTTATTATATTGAGAGTCAGCATTATAGGAGATAGTAAAATTTCAAAAGCCAACATAGAAAGTATCTTTGTTTATTTATTATATTGAGAGTCAGCATTATAGGAAATAGCAAACATTCAAAAGTGAACATAAAAATTATCTTTGTTGATTTTATTATATTGAGAGTCAGCATTATAGGAGATAGTAAAAATTCAAAAGTAAACACAGAAAGTATCTTTGTTGACTTTATTATATTGAAAGTCAGCATTATAGGAGCTAGTAAAAATTCAAAAGTGAACATAAAAAGTATCTTTGATAATTTTATTATATTGATAGTCAGCATTATAGAAGCTAGTAAAAATTCAAAAGTGAACATAAAAAGTATCTTTATAGACTTTATTATATTAAGAGTCCATTATAGGAGATAATAAAAATTCAAAAGTGAACATAAAAGAGATATTTGTTTAATAAGGCAACAAAGCATACGATTTAAAGCCGCGGCTGGCAGTTTCAAAGCTGAGACAAAGTCGAGGCTTTGAGTCAGCTAAATATGCTTTATCAAACATCAGTTTTTGCAGTTCGCTTAAGATTTACATTTTTAAGATCATTATTCCTGTACTCAAATGAAAATACGATTGCACTGGGGTGGCTTATAATATTGTTCTTTTCCACATTTATTGTGTCATAATATTAATTTATTTACTGCCTAATCATTATCTCAATGTATTTACTGCGTAAATGTGAACTGTCCGTAATATTATTCATTTGCTGACTATCGGCAACAAAGTACGTTAGTTGACTTTATTATATTGAGAGTCAGCATTATAGGAGCTAGCAAAAATTCAAAAGTGAACGTAAAAAGTATCTTTGTTGACTTTAGTATATTGAGAGTCAGCATTATAGGAAATAGTAAAAATTCAAAAGTGAACATAAAAAGTATCTTTATGGACTTTATTATATTAAGAGTCTATTATAGGAGATAATACAAATTTAAAAGTGAACATAAAATAGCTATTTGTTTAAGAAGGCAATAAAGCATATGATTTAAAGCCGCGGCTGGCAGTTTCAGATCTGAGACGAAGTCGAGGCTTTGAGTCAGCTAAATCTGCTTTATCAAACATAATTTTTTGCAGACCGTTAAAGATTTACATTGTTAAGATCATTTTGAAATATGAAAACTTCAGTTTTATATATTAATTTCAATGTTCATTTCAAACATCATTCTTCTTTAATTTTGTAAAGTTCTAATCTATTTTTTTCACTAAAACAGACACTGAAATAGAATTCTTATACATTTTTAAATTAATGAATATATATGTTTGATTATATTAAATGTATTTTTGAAATTAGAGAAGTAAAATTTAATAACATTTGCTTAAATACTAATGAAAGTAAAATGTAACTTAATATCAAATTGCAAGTTGATATTGAAATAGTAATGAGAAATAGGTTATTCCCAATTAAGACTCTTTCATACTTTTTATTTTACCACTAGTAGATAAAATCATTGTCTTAAATCTTCACAGTGATATTGTAGTCGAACAAACTATTAAGCTAAACAATTATGCATTTTTTGCAACCATAATGTAATTTCATATAGTAGACATTGTTTGCTATAGGGTTTTATCAAAATATATGCAGATATGCAAAGTTTAATTTCTCCTTCATCATTTATCATTTAATTACTGCGACCTCTTCTTTCCGTGCATGCTTCATTCCGCATTGTTATTAGGAATTATAATGATACGTCCTCATTTTCTTTCCGATTAAAATTTTGCTCTGAAAGTAAATTAAATTACTTCAAGAGCTTTTTATGGTGTTGCTTTTTATGTAAAGTTAGAATTTTTGACAAATCTTCAGTTTGGTATCCCTAACATATTTCTATTTTATAATATTTCAGTCCAGTTCAACTTCTAAAATCATTTCATAAGTTGTTACGTCACTTAGTCTACAAGTCCGATCATAATCTTCTAATTACACTGCCTTGTTCAACATAGCGTAATCACCTATAAATCATCACTTTTTCTAGGCAATCATTTCCATAGACAGTTTGAATTTGATGTTTAACGATGTTCACACCTTTCAGCTGTTTCGTGAGAACCTTAATCAGTGCATGAACGTCAATATTTTATTTCTTGTTAACTGTTGCAAACGAACTATTGACAAAATACAAATTTAATGACAATACCCTAAAATGATAACTTATAAAGCACCATAAAATCTTATTTGTAAATTGTAGTGCATGGGAAGATACAAATATTCCTGGCCGAACAATAATTTTTTTCACTAAATATATAATATGTTTCTGTTATTAAATATCCAGAAGATAACAGCTAGATGGACATGGGTTCAAATCTGGCCAAGAATGATCTCGCAGCGGCAAATGATTCTAACTCATTAGTTACGTTAGCTTTAAGTTTGAATAACGTTCGTTGAATGTGTGGTATGTTTCAATGTGGTCTATTACCTTTGTTGCACTTCCCGCATGAAGGTATGAAGGGTTTTTGACTCCGAAAAGTAAACGAGTCTAAAGATGATCAAAAACAAAAGCATCCAAAATAAACTTAATAATGCTCTTAAAACTGTAAGAAGTCTGGAAGTTGACGCTGTTTTTTGTCAAAGTGTTATGGTTAAGTGAGCACCAGCTTTATTTCTTTTTTTTAATAGAATTATGTATATTTTTCACAATAAACATTTCATTCTAAAAGAAAAGTTTCAATACGTTTTTATAGTAGACGTACTGGTTGAGAGAAATTTCAAATGCCTTATCAGTGGGAAACCGTATCTTGGAATCCTCATAAAACATTTACGATCTTGTTTAAAACATTATTTGATGTTTACTTATTTAAATACTGGAATATGTTAGTAGGACAGCTATTGCATTTCTATGGGCATCTTGAAGACATTTGGTATTATAATTCTTGGTATAAAAACTCAATTTTGCACCACTCTGTCTTATATGATATGATAGTTAAAAAACTACTCGACTACAATACAAATTTATTTTACTCGTCAAATTAGACGCTTTTTTTAATTCTGATTTGCCAAATGACTCCTTATTTAAGTTATAATTCATGATAATATACAGTATGTCTGTCGGAATTACCAGCATAGACAAGTTTGTTAATTTTTGTTATAAATAAAAAGAAATGCCACTGTGTCCGTAAACAAATGATGAATTATACTAAATACTGAGCTTCTATTAAACTATATTGTCTCTAGTGCTGCCAAATCAACTTCATCGGCGATCGATGTCGCGACTATCATAATCGAGTCAGTTTGCTAGTAATCAATAAATGGTACAAAGAATAATGGTCCTTTAGCTGATCCCTAAGTAACACGACTACTTAACTCATATTCTGAAGGCAAATTTGCATAGAATTAACGACAAATTTTACTAGAATGTATTCGAGGTAACACAATTGTAATGGAAATTACATTCAGTTAATTTAATTTCAAACAGTATATTGACCTAAAATAAATTGTAATAGTCAGACACTCTATTCTGAGGTAAAAAGTAAGCAATAATTTTGTGTTATATTTTGGTGAAATGCCGTTTACTAAAAGCTCACATTTTCAAAAAAGCAAACGTTTCACTTCATTTGACCTAACTTATTTCTGCTGAACTTGATATAATTTGCCGAATCTGTGCAGCACAACTAATGACAGCGTGAGCCAAAATTACATTCCACGGTCACGAATAGCAGAGGAACTAAAAACCAGATATTCCTGTCATGCAGCATAAGCCGTCGCAGTGCATGCTCTAAGGAGGGTAATTATTGTTAAATATTTTCGCTTTCTAATGCTAGTTGTTATCTGCCGAACATTTAAAATTTAGGTTAGTACGGCCGACATCTGTGCCAAGAGGTTTTACAGCAAAACATTCTCGTATTGTGTTTATGATTTAGGGGCGCTGCCTTTTCGCTTTTCAAACTCATTTTCATCGAAGTCAAGGACGTTATTATGGCGATCTTAGGGCTATAGGGACTTTTGCGACGACCTAGAAGACAGGGCCGTAATAGATTGCTTATGAGACGTCCTCAATTTAACCGATTTATTTTGCCAATTAGTACTAAAAATGTTGATAGGCCTAATCAATTTTTTAAACCTACCGAAGGCAGGACCATATTAGGCTGTTTTTAATTAAACGCAATTTTAATTAATTGTGCCTTTATTTTTTCTATAGAGATAATCCATGAAAGTGATACAACAACAAAGGAAAATTATTTTCGGTAATGAGAGGTTGTTCGCAATCGGCTTCTTGAGCAACAAATCAATTAATTTGAAGATGAACGGCTTTGATGAAACGCTTAATGATATATTGAATGAATTAGAAAGTATGAGTAAAAAGGAAACCTATATTTTAATTAAAGAATTCCTAATTTGAATACATTAGCTATTCACAAACTTGAAGTAAATGGAGCGTAGATACTTGCCGATATTATTTAAATAATAATGTAATTCGGCCGGCGCCAACAAAGATCGAATAATAACATTGCGACTATTCAAAACCAAAGTGTTAAAAAAATATGTTGGAAGCGTTAAATCTTTGATTAATGTTTTGGATGGAATACTGCTACAATTATTTGAAATAACAGGAAGTAAACCGAACAACACTCAAATTATTACAGAAACCGAATTTTTCAGTTTTAAATTTGACTGGAAAACTTGTATTTTAGTTTTTACTTGTGCTGCCATTATTTGGAAAATTGTTGAAGTTATATGAAAACTTCCTGAAGGTAATGTATGCTGCTTAATTTTTTTACCAGCTATCTGAAGTCGCCACAGTCATTAAATACCTTACGTCTGAAAATTCATTCATTCATAATCTATAGCCTCTTTTTACCTTTCGGTGTCGAGGACCATTCATACCTCGCGAAAAAATTAAATTCCTTTTTTTTCTTTGATATTTTCAAAACTGTTAATTTCGGAAACGTCCGCTTGCAAGGGAAGTTCTGAGTAAAGCTCTTTACCGATGTTTTCATTTAGATGCCATAATATATTTTTAAAGCACTGATAGCACATCAGTTACAGTGATATGCAATAGGTTTAGGTCTACTTTAGGGGTACAGTCCTGGATTTAAATGATTTTATTATTTTAAATATACTTATTACAGTGCTAGTGCCTAAATTTAGTATTTCTGCCAATTCAATCGAAAGATTCGTTGTTCGTTCATTCACTCATAATATTTAACCTCTTTTATATGTAGATGTTGTAAACTATTTCTACCGCTCGGAAAGTGCAACGGAGGTAATGGCTCGCATGAGACACGAACCTACCCTACATCCAAGCCCACCACACATTCAATAACTCGAAACCTAATTTCTCCTTCATCTTCTTCTTCACAAACGCGCAAACGAATCAAAGTTTAGTAACTACGTATGGCATATTTAATTGGTAGAGTTAGTACATTTCGTTGTTTAAAAACCACGCCAGTTGATGGCTTTAAACAATTACGTTGATTTTGATTGCATTTTTGGAATAAATGTACTGTAAACTGTCTTAACATCTCATTGTTTTACATTATTTAAACGACACTCTGGAGCTTTTGAAACAATACGATTTTCACAGAACGGTTATCTGCTGCACAATAGCATAGTAGTAAAAATTTGCATTTTAGAAATGTTTTAAAAACAATTGTCAACAAGTATAGTGGTAAGTGTTGGTCATTTGAATAATTAAATTTTTTGCCATTAATGAAAATCATACAAATAAAATCCCAGCATATTAAGAAAACTATTTGAATCATTCGAAGCAAATCCAATAATTATGGGCAATTATTTCAATTCTAAGAAAATCAGATGTGATTTATTATAATTCTATAGTATTATCTATTACTTATAGAAAAAATAACTGTTTTTTATATACATTTTTGTTATACACCAATGTTGAAAGTATGAATTCTCATGAAATATTCGTTAATTAATTATCACACAAATTGTCAAATATATTTTCTTGGAAAATTATAGAAAATAAATTTATTTTGCTAAATTTCCTTTCAAAGAACAAAATTAAAATCAAAATCGAATAGTATTTACAGGCACAGCAAAATTTATCCTCATAATTAATTAATTTGAGTTTTTCCATGTAAGGACAAGGTTTTTAGTTTATGATGCTCAATCCACTAGATTCATAAACGATTATGCGAATTTAGAACTTCTGCATTAGATTAATCGACAGTCATATATTTTTTATGCGTACTCAGAATGCCGTATTTGGATTTATTTGTTTTAAATTAGATAATTACTTATATATAAGTATTTCCAAGAAATTAAGAGCAAAACGAAAAGTAGGTAAAGCTAAAGGCTCTCGACGCAGCCTTGGCTGACCTTGAACTAAAACTTTTATTTTAGTTTTAGTAACAGATGTGCAGGATTTTAAATATTAACTCCTAAAGCCTTCCAGTGTAATATTCCGAAAGAGCCTAAATTAATTCATGCAAAAGATTAATGACATATTATTATTATTATACAAGATATCGAAATGAAATGCAACTTACAATTTTTTAATTGAAAATCTGGTGTGATACACGCCCACAACTTTTACAGTGATTTTATAATTAGCCAAAAATTTGATTAGTTCAAGAGACCAATTTCACTAAAATTTTAAGCTGAATTCAAAAATGTACTGATATACCGGGTGTTCTATTTAAAATAGGAGTTAATAAAAAATAGAAAAAAAACAAAAAACACCCATTTTAGAGGTATTCAACTGGAAAATCACCTCACATCAATATACATTAAAAATGTAATATAAATGTAATGTTTGAAAAAAGTCGCTAGAGCCGTTTTGAATAAATCGAAAAAACTTAAAAATCACAATAGTAGACATCATACTTCCGGTTATACGATTTTCTACAAAAACTTGCTGTCGCATCTAGATAGTACACAAAACTTATGAAGTTTCAACGCCATACCTCTTTTCGTTTTTAAGATATTCTGTTCACAGGCAGACAGACACACAGACAAACAGACACACAGACCAATAAATAAACATATTTTTTGGGTTCAGGGAATTCTAAACGGTAAGATCTGCTGAAAACTCAATTTCGAATTTTTGGGGTGAATCCAATACTTCCTTTATCGTAAAAGAAAGTAAAAATGAATGCGAATCGCGAATTAAGCAATGACAATAAGAAAAACATACGTTAAAATTGTTCAAAGAAAATTATTTTAGATTTAGGTAAAAGAAAGCATCACTAAAAAATAGTGGTGTTCTACTTTCTTCGTCTATTAAATTGTCATCGTGAAAAAAATCCTCATCCAAGATTTCTTTAGTCTTCACGTTTCACGTTTCCTAGATTACGAAAAGCATGTTTGTTCAATTCCATCTGTCTGTCTGTCCGTTTGCCTGTCTGTCCGTCTCTCCACTGTTAGTGATGTAGCTCAAAAACTATTTATTGGACGAAACGATATTTTGCATACGGATGATATGTCTACCTTGCTCAAAACCGAGAGAATTTCGGTGAGATACAGGGTGATTTATATGTACGGAGCTTTTTGGGTAGATAGTGGGACTAAAGTAAAAATTTTTTATTACCAAATATTTGATGAAAAACCAATAATAAAAAAGTTGCAGAGGTGTAAAGGTCTTTATAAAAACTTTCCCTCTGATTGAGTACTGCTGAAATTAAATTGTTTTTCAGAGATTTTTTCCAGATGAACAAGATTTCTTTGTTTTTTTTGGGAACGATATAATTTCAAACAGAGAAAGAAAGACAGAGTGCTCACACCAATGCTAAATAATAAAACTAATTTCTATGTCAATGTCATTATTAATTTATTATAATTACACGTACTTATTATTGTCTTCTAATTAAAAAAGAACGCGTTTGCATTTTTTATCGTTTACTAAGAAAAAAAATATTTTTAAAACTTATTTTAAAATTCTATATTTACTTATTTTCAATTTAAGTAATGCAATAAGCACTTTGTTTTAAATAACATAAACTTAACAAAGACAAAAATTATGAAAAGGAACTAGAACAATAACTACATAAACATAAAAACTCGCCAAATTACAAAAATTGTTCAAATGCTGCCCCTGCTTTTAAACACACAGTAGGGCACCACGAATCCAATTTCTCGACACTTGCGGAAATTGTTCTCGCCAGTCCTCTGTAGCAACGTTGATTCAATGCCTCAACTCTTCAATGGTGTCAACTTCAGTTGCATGTACCCGGTCTTTCAAGTATCCATATAAGAAGAAGTTCAGTGAGTTGAGATCAGGGCTGTGTGGGCGCCATTGAATAAATCCACCCTGGCTGACCCACCGTTGCGGAAAGGTATGATCGAGATAATCTCTTACAGGATGACTAAAATGTGATGAACAGCTATCATGCATAAACCACATGTTATGTCGCACAACCAATGGAACATCTTCTAAGAGTCCTGGTAACACTTTTGTAAAAAAATTCAAGTAAGATTCGCCATTGAGACGCACGGGAAATTCGAAAGGCTCTATTAAGGTGTCGTTTACAATTCCAGCCCATAAATTTAAACTGAAACGGTACTGAAATTTACTTTGGCGGATCGGCATGAGAATTTTCATCAGCCCATCTGTGAGCATTGTGGAAGTTGAGATTATCATTCCTAGTGGAGCAGCATTCGTCAGTTACCAGTATGTTTGTTGGAAAGTCTGCTTCTGCTTCCGTACGATTGAACAGCCACTCACAAAACTGCTGCCGCAACGGATAATCGTTGGGAGTAAGTCCTTGTACCTTTTGGAAATGATAAGGATACAAATCGTTCATCTTCAATGTGCACCAAACAAAGTTGTGAGATACATTAGCTTCCTGGGAAATTTGGCGTGTACTAGTTGTCGTTTCAGCATCTACCCTTTCCAATACTTCTTCTTCAACATCAACCGCGTGTCGATTTGGTTTTCCACCATGATGACCTTTCGGTGGTTGTAAATTCCCAGTCTCTTTTCTCCGTTGAATAACCCGGAGAAATGTATTTTTGGAAAGGGTCGGTGTATTTGCTCGTGCAGCACTTTCATCGGCAGCTCCTTAAACTATTATCATGTCAATGTATTCATCGTTAGTGTAATTCACCATTTTATCCGAACTAAAATATTAATAACAACCACTAATAACAAATCTTAAATTTAATGTGTTAAAATTTACTGAAATGCCAATTTGACACTTTCCTAAATTTTAACGGCAACTGGCCTATTATTTTTATATTCAGCAGCTGTCAATAGTTGCAAAAAAAATTATTGGACATTAAAAGGAAAAATTAAGAAGCGATAATTTCTATTTTACGTTTATTTTAAATAATTTTTTTAACTAAATGTGGTTCAGTTAACTCAAATATACCCAATTTAAATTTAAAACATAAAGTACCCACATAATTTCTGAAAAACTACTTCTTATTTAACTCGTTGTAACTTTTACGTTATTGAGATTTTCTAAAAATTTTATTAATAAAAAATGTTTACTTTAGTTTCCTCTATCTACCCTAAAAATCACCTCCATACGTTATAAATCACCCTGAATATGCAGGATGACCGTCTCAAAAAATAAAGTTCTGTCTATTTTTGCATTAACTCAAAAAGTATTAGCTGAACAAAAGTAATATTTTGACAAAAATAGGTAGATTTCGGAGCCCACAAATACAGAGTAAACTCCTCAAAATATATTCACCCCCCCCCTTCCCCTTTCTTTTTTCCTCTGATATTTTTAAAATCTTTAGTTTGAAACTTTCCTTGCGAGAAAAGTTTCGCGTAAATCCCTTTACAGATTTTTAGATTGTGCTACATAATTTAACACCTACAATATCATTCAAATATAAACTATACAACAAATTTTAAACTGTACAATTGTTATTTTAGATTCTGCGCAGATTTGTTGTAAACGTAAAATGGTTTAGATTGAAGTAAAAGAAAACGCGAATAATTTAAAATTTCTGAAGCTTGTAAATTTTAACATTTCTAGGTCAAATATTGCAAAAAGGAAGCTAAAAGAAATAAACTGTCGAAATTATTGTTTTCTGTTCCACCTGTATATAACTCCTCCTCTTTGCGCTTTTTGTTCCAAGAGTTTTTTTTTATATCTTTTACTTCTTCTCATGTTGTTACATAAGTTACATAAATCCTGTGTTATCAGCAATTTTTCACAACTATCCTTTTCTCTTTTATTATTGTTTTTACTTCTGTATTGCACCGTCCTTATTTTCATGTTTTTCTTCTTCTCCTAGTGCTTCATTTGCAGTTTCGAGCATCAGGTGTGTTAGTTTGTTATAAAAGTATTCCCCTGTGCTGTTTGCAGGATCTTTAGCAGATAATCTCAGTTTAAACCTTATACTTTATATTTCTTTACTGATATTAAGTCTACACCTTGCAATATTTTTGTTTTGGGTTTGTCTTTTTTTATGTCTTTATTTTATGTCAAACGTTTCCAATAGATTAGCTTAGATTATATTTAGATTAGTAGGTCGTTCAGGCAAGGTCACCTCTCTTATACTGCGACCTACAAGATCTAGTGCAATAAAAACCCCTAACTAAAGTTCACCACTAAGTCCTATGTCTTCAATAAAGCGTAATACCTCTTTGGGGTGAAGCTGTCTTATATCGTTGGACAAAGGGTATGCAATCGGGATTGATGCCAACGTCTACGAGCGATTGCGTCGCATTCGCAAAGTATGTGCTGTTTCCTCGTCTTTCAGACAAGCGACAGGCACTGTTCTGGACTACACCAATTTTGTTTAGGTGGTACATTGGTCGGCTGTGTCCAGTTGATAATCCTGTATATATTCTTACCTCATTCCTGCTAAGATGCAGTGCTTGATTAGCTTTGTATTGCGAGTTTGCTTCAAGGAATTGCTTCGAGTGTTTTAATTTGGGCACTTCTTTCCAGCATTTAAGTGTTTGTTTGTTGCGCCAGCGGTTATTCAAGTGTTTGAATGCACTGTTTGGAGCATCCACCAGAAGGCTGAGGTCCAATAAACGGAGTATTGGCACCAGTTCGTTGCCTGGAACCCATTTAAATGTAACTTTGTTCGTTTCTGCAAGATGATTAAGTTTTTCCCGGGACTCCCATACCAGTCTTGATTGTATTTTATCAGCTTTCAGGGCTCGAAGGGCCACTTTACTATCTGATAGAATGCGGATTCTGTCATTGAGTTAGTTTATTCCTATGTTTATCGGTTTCAGGATATTAAGCCTTTGTTTACATATACAAAAGTAGGCTGGTAACTAGATCATAACTTATCTGTAGGGTTAATAGTATATTATTATATGAGCGATTATGACAGCCATTATTCACGAAGATGACATTTGCGCCACAAGCCGAAGGCGCGTGGCGCAAGTCATCTGAGTGAATAATGGCCATAATCGCGAATATAATACTATATTTTATCTACTCCTATGCAATAGGAGCCTTGTGTTTATATTTCCGAATTATGACGTTAACTTCAAAAGTCATTTAATAATAAGAATGAATTTTGTGATTGGCTACAACCTATTGAATAATGAAAATAGAATTTTCTGATTGGTTGCAATTTGCAAACTATTGAATAATGAAAATAGAATTTTATGATTGGCTGCCAACCGTGAATTATGAATCATAATTCATGGCCATTGTGCAGTAGGAGTAGATAAAGAATATTACCCTACATGGCAACCATAACCATATAGCAACCGATAAACTATTGAACAAATCACGGATGTTATGAATCATAACATTCCTAGATATGTTAATAGCTATTACCTATACACATGTTTTAATAACCGCTACTTCAGCTTGGAAAACTGCAGGGGTCTTTCCGAAGGCCATTGAGATCCTTCGTCCAGGACTATGTAGGTGTACCCAACTATTGGATGCTTTGATGGCAGTTTGGTTGTCACTCAGTTCTCTTTGGGAAGCTTACAGTGAATTTCTTCTCGAAGTTAAACTACGGGTTCATTTTGTCTTTGACCATTTTGAACTCAGGTTCCTCTTTCATTTCTTTGAGAATTTCGCTGTGTTTGCGAAGCTAGTTTAGAATTTTTCCTTTTCCTGTTTGCACGTGCCCAATCGCAAATTATGATCAGTACCGCACTTTGCTCCTCTACACATTCGTATGTTTAATATTGTGTATTGTTTTAAATCAGTATCGGAGCTCAGACTGCGGTGCCACGGTACGGGGTTCAATCCCCACTCCTGGCGAGAGGCCCACCCAGACGCTTTAAAAATTGGGTACCGAAACTAAAGTTGTGGAAGTAGGGAAAGCAAGGCAGTCGTCGAAGGCGTGATGCTAACCACATCACCCAGTACGCCGTTAACGGTGTGACAGATTGACTAAGTTTCGGAAAGAGATATATCGGCGATCCTGACTCGCTTTGTCTCAGGTCATGTAATGAAGTGCCCGAACTTTGCTTTTTAAACTTTACTTTATAATCAATTATGGATTTAATTTATTTTGTTGGATGTGTCTTAGTATATTTATAGTTACTCTTATGTTGTAGTAACCATTCAAAATCCTTAGAGAGTGCATTTTGCATAGATCTATCCATCTTTACACATTCTCATCTAGTACCAGTTCTTCATAATTTCCTACTGTTTTATTTTCGTTCTTGCATTGAAGTCTCTTATTAAAATAATTTCCTTTTTCTGACAGACTGAAATATGGCCTTTTATTGGAAATTTACCAGAAATATTGTAGTTCTACAGAGGTTAAATATTTTAAGCAACATTTCATAACACCAAATGCTTTAAGACTGCTCCTCCGATCAATTTCTATGATCTTACAACTATTGTTCTTCAACTGATTTTGTCCTACTATCAAGAAATTGAATACAGTAAAGGTTAAAGCAGCACGCAGACAAATTTGCAGAGTCATAATGCCTTCTTAAAATTCATAACCCATAACAGGCTTAAGCTCGGATGCATCGCCTACTTGAGGCAGCGCACCAGGCAGTGCACAATCATAAATATATATGCAAAGTCAAAGGTCCTCATAAAGCCGGAGTCTTCGTTACAAGATCTCTGAGATTTCGTATGTGGCGCACGGCGGTAAAACGGGTCACTGTCATTGTTGTTTTGTACACTAAAATAGACACTAATTCTCGTGTGTCTTGGCAGATTATGTTCCGCTCTTATAAAAACGCTTAGAAAAACTCAAACATGTTAATTTGGTCGTTTATTGTTACATGGGTCTTTGTTGGAATTTTTAAATGTGCAAAATGGGCAATTAATTCTTGATATTAAAGTTTAAATAGCTATAAAAGGTGTTAGTAAGATTTTAATATTCTGCATTTTCGTACTACATTGGTGTGTCTAATATACAACCTATTGTATGTATAATCAACTGACAAACACTTAATCATTGACGTTTTTAAATTAATTAAATAAACTTGGACATAACCCAAAAAAAGATATAATTAATTATTTTGTTTTTAAGCAACACACAATATTGACTACATTAAACATACGAGTATACGAGGTGTAAAACGATCATCTTTATTTTAGAAGATACATTCTTGAAGCTTGGCACATCGTATATACGAGAAACATACGAATCAATTTTTGTCCACTTTTGGTTTCAGCGGAAGTGATAACAACTTTTGATTTTCAAATAGGGTACCTCATATATTATTGTACTTTTGAATGCTACATAATTTTCTAATCCAATGATACTATATAATTGACGTTTCAAATGTCAAACTTTTATTGAATTCTATTTCAATTTTTCATCAAATGTATCATGACTGTTCTGATTTATTCCAATTAACCCATGCCTCCTTACTAGTGCTCTCATAGAAAATGTCACGAGCACTGGATATTTTTGCTACATACACCTAAACCTAGCACGTTTTCTTTAACTTTTTAACATAGGTAACCAGTTATTGATTTGCTCAACGAATTATTATATTTAACTTTACAAAGTGGCTACATCCAGGAAAATACCATTTTGCAAATATAAAACTGAAAACTCTTCCTACAAAAATATAGAACACATTTACCGTAGTTGGTGTGGCTCGCCAAGTAGGATACTGCTGGGTAGTTAAAAATCGAGTCGTGCAGAAGAAAGATATTATCGTATATGAACAGAGGGCAAGGAGCAAATGTATACATTAATGTAATTATGCATCATTTAGCTAATTCTGACAGTAATTTAAGAACTGTGGGAAATCAATTTTTGGTATGAAATGTTAACTCCAACAGCGACATGAAACGGATCGTATTGGTATGACAGACAAATAAACCCACAAGAAAAAATTATATTATTGAAGCATATATATCAACATATCATAATACTGCTAAAATATCAATAAAAACTATATATAATAAATAATGCACTCTAAATTGTTATTAATATCCACTCGTAAGTCTAGTTTCATAGTTTGCATCAAAAAATAGATTCACTTTTAAGAATGCCACATTAACCTTATTAATACCATTAGATGTCGAATGATAGTAATGGCGGCCATATTCAGGTACCTAATGTAAGACATGGCTTATAGAACACAGAAAAACCTGCATATACATTGATAAAGATAATGCCGTGAAATTTTTGATAGCTCTTTCAAAATGCATATTACTAGACTTTTTTACATTACATTCGAATATTTTGAACGTGTGGAATAGAATAACTTGCTTAAATGCTTGTTCATATACTTACTATAAAAACTAAGCAATTGACGAACAGAAATAATAAATATATGATAAACATTTCAAGGTACCTGTCTCCGAGCACATCATACTGATAAAAACTCTCTTGTTATACCATAAAAATAATAAATTAGCTTTCAATTTGTTACCACCAATACGTTCCACAGTATGCCATAAAACTCAACACCTTAGTTTGCCAAATATCAAAGAATATACTGCGCATTGCTTTTGGATGATTACTGCGTCATTGGTGTCAAATGTTAAAGCTAAAGGCAAAATTGATAAAAGCGTAGGAGAGCAGAAGTGAGCAGAGACAAAATATAAAATAAAAAATAGATCAAAAACAAAAGCAATTAAGAGAAGTCTACAGGAGTCTCCTCCACCATATTTCGCAGATACTACATACATATACAGTGCTAATATAGACTGTCAACATAGGTAATCAAATGTGCTGTTTTCAGAAAACACTGAATCCTACGATACTAGATTTTAAATCGCATATGTCTATTTCTGACTAATGCATACAAAGCCAATAAACTGTATTCTAAGTCATTTGACTACCTATATTTGCATTCTGTATATTAGCACTGTATAATACATGCAAAATTGTATTACATATAAACATTTATAGTAAATACATAAACAGTGAGAGTTTTTCATGCTGAACATATCAAATCCGTGTCTAGGATCACTCATACCGCATGCAAATGCAACAGAAAAATATTCACTTCTAAAAGAAGATATATGTATAACACTAAAGATAGGAAAAGGCATAAATAAGTGGTGGTTAATAACAACCAAACAAATTATAACATTAACTGCTTAGTATTTTATATAATATCACATAAAATGTTACGGTTTAGAGTAATGTGTGGTAGTACACACAAAATGACAAAATATAAAATAAGAAAAGCAACAGACTCCAATTTTATAAATTAAATACAGAATCAATCTTTATACAAAAAAACAAAGCCCTCTAGAACGCACTTACCATATTTTCAAAAGACATTTCAGTACTTCAAGGTCATCTTGGATTAGACATGGTTAGACAAATGACAACATTCAACAATACAGAAGAAATACTTAAACGAAATATCTAAATGCAAAATACAAACGTAGTCCTGAAATACAAATCAATGAAAAAAGAGACATCAAGTGATAGATCCCTAACGGACGAAGTAAGAAAGCAGACAAATAAAGTAGCTAGAATCGCAAGTTAGAGATAGAGGTCTTGCCATATCTCAGCGACCACAAATGCGCACTGGAGCAAGGGAGAAAACTGTAGAGCGAGACGCCCAAATGGTGTTTTCAGTACAACCTAAAAACATCAGGCTAGCTTGCAGGCGCGAAATTTAAAATAGGTTGTGTCAATATTTCTTGTTTATTTGATAAAACTGTCTTTTATAATAAACGAAAACAGCAAACGATATCAAACCCAGTAAAATCGCAATGATATTTTCAGGTTGGTCTGTAGCCTTGCTTATGACGTATTTACAGAATTTCGATCACTGCGCAGGATCGCTGAGATATGGCAAGCACTCTATAATATAATTACTTATGTCTCGGATACAAAAGTTGAAACATCACAAACAAAAAAGTGATAAGGACAAGTAAAATGAGAATATTGAGATCTATCAAAGGCGTTACACTTAGGGACAGAATAAGAAGGGTCACAATATTAAGAGAATTTGGGATACAGGATGTTGTATGATGGACTAGAGCACATTGCCGGTTTTAGCCACGTCGAGAGGATGAGTCAAGAACGATTACCCAAAATGGGCAAAATTTAAAAAACCAGGAACCAAACGTCCAGCAGGCAGACCATCTAAACGCTAATATGAAATTTGGACATCAGAATTTCAAGAGGGAAAGTGATAACAAAATTAATAGGACCTAGTCCTATTACAGCAAAAAGAGGAAGAAGAAGAAAAAAACATTCAAGACCGCAACAAATTTGTCGAAGAGGTTATATAATCTAACCCGTTAGTCTAAAAGTAGAACAATAACAGTCTTTCATTATAAAAAAAAGTGGAATGTCGACATTAAATTAACAATCAAAGGTATACGCCATTGAATTTTCAGAAATGACTAACGATACTTACATTAAAATTAACATTAAATAGAAGATCTCTAATTCCAATAAGTGGTAATTTTAACTTTTAACTCGTATTTACGACTTTCAACACGAGATCTAGAACTGTCGTACACCCTTAAACGAGGGGTAGCACAACTCTAGCTAGCTCGTATCCTCGGCAGAATATGAATAAAGACTAGATAGCGATTCTTAGAGTTACAAAAAAAACATAATTAATTTGGGCGCCAGTCGCTAAACACAACATATACAAAATCTAACTATCAACGCAAATCACCACCTACCTTGTAAATCTTTTAACTTTACCGCCTCTATAAAAAAAAACGAACTGGTCCATGAAGGGTAGTAACAAGATAACAACGGTTATCCAGTAACAAAAGTAAAAATTTAATTTCACCAACATGCCAACAATAGCAACGGTAAAATATTTACAATTGGCTCACAGTCCCAGGAATGGGAAATAACAAATTAAATCAGGTAAAACCTGACGTTTTACACCACTAAACAAAATAGTTGTAACGGCAGTCAACCTCATTCAAAAAGTCACAGTTATAATAAATAGCAAAATATTGACATCTGAGAAACATCCAGCTAGTTATAATGATATAGGAAACCACTTCGACTGGCTTGCAAAACCTTTAAAATTGAAATTGGGAAATCCGGGCCCTTAAAGCGCTCAAACGGTGTTTTACAGGGCACATATAAGCATGCTTTCACCTGATTTCCTATGTGATATAGTCCGGTCAAGTTAGCTCGAAAACTAGTGGTAGGCTTACAAAAATTCGCAAGAAGCTGAATATTGGTACAAATGTTGAGAACACCATCATAAACAAATTGTGAAAAGTCCCCATCGATCCCACGTGTGCAAAAAAAATTATTCAAGGTCAAAGTTCGAAAAAATGGGTTTTTTGCATTTTTCAGCCAAACGGTCAGTTTTATCATAAAAATATGTGATACAAAAATTGTAGATCGTGTAATTATCTATAAAAATTGTTCTTACATTTTTTTCCCTAAGAATTGCCATTTCTGAGATATAGCAATTCTAAAAGTTGAAAAAGTCGTGTTCTCCCTAATATGCCCGCCTATATACATTACGGGACCCGTAGTATAAGTCAAAATATTGATCTGTCAAAAAAATGTCGCAGTTTTGCTTCATTTGTAATAAAGATTTGACTGAAAGTGAAATTGTTACTGTTGATCGTGGCATGAAAACGTTGATTGATGCAAGTGTTGACAGAGATGATGGATTTTCTGAATACTTGAAAGACCAGAATTCTGTGACAGTTCACGTGCAGTGTCGTAAAAAGTACACTCGGAAGAGTACTATTGCTGCAGTTAAAAGACAACATGAAGAGGAACAAGCCAGTACATCTAAAATAAGTCCTCCTCGTACTAGAACACGCGTAAGTGAATCAGTATTTTGTTTTAAAAAATTTTGCTTATTTTGCGGTTATGAATTGAATGAAGACTATGAAAAGAAAAAAGCAATGAAATACCGGCGTAGATTTTGTAAAGTTGCTACACTTTCATTCAAAGAATCTGTTCTGAAAGTAGCTCAGACTCGTTCTGATGATGTAGCAAAATCTGTTACTGCTCGCATTGAATTTGAATATGATTTAGTTGCTGCTCAGGCTAAGTATCATAATGATTGCTACATTTCCTTCTTGAGACCGTCCACTGGGGGTAAAGTCGGTCGTCCTGAAGATGAAGCTACGAATCTTGCAATGGAAGAAATATTTACATACATTGAAAATAGCGATGAGTTTACATTAGAAGAATTAAAAAATATTTGCGAAAATTCAACTTTAGATAACAGAACCATTAAGATACGATTAAAGTTGAAGTATGGTGATAAAATTATTATAACTGAAAAATCGGGAAATTTAACATTCGTATGTTTTATTGATAATGATATTCTTAATCAAGCTTGGTATGACAAAAAAATTTCAAATGAAAAAGAAAAGCGATTTGTGATCCTGGAAGCTGCGGCAGCAATCATTCGAGAAGATATTCAATCTGTAGTAATCGATAATTCTAATTACCCTCCGCCAGGACGTATCTTTGAAAATATTAACAGTAATATTCTAGAGTCACTGACTTATTTTTTGGAACAAGTTATTCTAAAAAATAAACGATTAAATTTTGAACATTTAAAATTAGTTTGTAAAGGGTGTTTTTTTTTAGAGGGACCGAACTTTAAATTGAAATTAAACACAGAAAAATGTTTTTAATATCCATGAAATTGGCCTTATTTGAAAGATAACTTTATGGCATTTATGTTTGAATATGATTTCGGACATGTGACCGCCGCGGATGACGTGTAGATGACGTAATCTGGAGGTCCAATTTTCACACACTCTTCGCAGTAAATCAGGCTGTATTTCGGCAATAACGCGTCGAATGTTGGCTTCCACGTGCTCAATTGTTTCCGGTTTATCGACGTAGACATGCGACTTTACATATCCTCAAAGAAAATAACCTAATGGCGTCAAATTGCACGAAAGATTTGGTCAGTTAACAGATCCATGTTGTGGATCCATTTCGTGTTACAGCCTGATTTACTGCGAAGAGTGTGTGAAAATTGGACCTCCAGATTACGTCATCTACACGCCAGCCGCGGCGGTCACATGTCCGAAATCATATTCAAACATAAATGCCATAAAATTATCTTTCAAATAACGCCAATTTCATGGATATTAAAAACATTTTTCTGTGTTTTATTTCAATTTAAAGTTCGGTCCCTCTAAAAAAAACCACCCTTTACAAACATTAGCCATAGTATTATGACTGCTGTTCGGCCTCGGTCTTAAGTCCAAATTACAATTGGGTCTCTCAATTTTTTTCCATCGACGATTTGGGTCAAAACGTCTTATACACATTTTTTCATCTTTCGGTTTGTGCTCATCTTATAATGATACTGTGATGTACGAAGTAGCTACAGTTTTTCATCAACCACCTCATATCTTAACACCAGAAACTGGCACGTTTATTCAATATGTTGCAGACAATGCTGATATAAATCTAAATACGCTAGACGGTCATAACACGCTTCACATAATGGGTATCATTCAAATTGTTACTCCAAAAATTCAGTTTTACTAGAAGAGCCTATACCACGAATACAGAAACCTCCTTCGGCCAAAGATTTCGCAGCAAAAGCTCATGTGGCAATATAGGTCTATCAAAATAATGGTGCAGTAGGTTACAGTAAAATAAATGTCCAAGATTTTGCTTATGGAAGTAAAGCTACAGTATCTTTACTGAAAAAAGTCGATGTGTTATGGTTATATGGCAAAACGAAAAATTTATCGTTACCCAGTTGGAATGGTTATATTGAACGTTTGACAAATAACCCGCCAGTAACTACAATACTATTATACACTACTTTACTTTGTGCTTTAGATAATGCAAAACGTTATGGTCACGATGTATGCATTATTACTTTTGATCAGCCTCTGTATGCAAAAGCTCGAGAAATCGTGTCAGCTGCACCTGAAGGGTCTGAATTATCCAAGATCATAATCAGGCTCGCAGGATTTCATCTACTGATGTCGTTTTTTGGAGCAATTGGTTACATTATGCAAGGAAGCGGTATGAAAGAAGTACTCTCTTTGATTTATGCACCTAAGTCATTAGAAAAAATGCTCAGTGGTCATGCTTACGCGAGAGCTGTTCGAGCTCGTACATTACTTCAGCTTACTTTAGCAACAATAATATCAAAAGAACTTGTTACTGATGACGTTATGGATGCAAATCTTATCATTACGGTTGAAAACGTAATAAATAACACTATTTCATATAATGATATTGAAAATGATATTGAAACATCTGAAGCATTACTTTATCAGTTTAATCAAAGACTAAGAGAATATGAAGAACGAGGACCTACCGCAAAACTATGGATACAATATTTTCATATGGTGTCGATAGCAAAAGAGTTTATTAGAGCTGAACGTATGGGAGATTGGGAAGCTCATTTGAACAGCGTTAAAGAAATCCTTATTTCCACGCATCAGGACATTTTCCTTATGCTAAGTCTGCGCACTTATATCTACAAGATATGTTACATTTAGAAAACTTTATGAATCTTAATGTTTACCAAAGATTTACAGAAGGATTTTTCACTGTCAGACGTTCTGGTAAGTTAAGTTGCGGAACAAGAAACGAGTACAATTAGCTTGTCTTCCCCCAACCTCTGCTTCTGCTCATCAACATCTTTATCGAGTATATTATCAAGTTCATGTGTGGCTTGGTAATCAACTGAACCCAGAAGACTGGGGTTGGAAGTTAACTAACGATACGTTGGAACCAATCCAGACTTTACTTCCACCTGCACCAGAAAAGCTCCTCAATGCTATTTTTTGCAACTGCAAAAAGGGGTGTACTTCTAAATGCGGCTGCAAAAAAGTCGGATTGTTTTGTTCAGCAGCATGCACCAGTTGTCAAGGGCAGTCCTGCTCCAATGTTGAATCTCCAACAGAAGATGATTCTTACGACATCAGCGACGAGACAACTGATGCTTCGCTGTTACTACAATTCACTTGCACCCAGCAGGAAGAAGCAGAAGCAGAAGCAGAAGCAGAAGAAGAAGAAGCAGAAGAAAAAGAAGAAGAAGAAAAAGGAGGAGAAGAAAAAGAAGAAGAATAAGAAGGAGAATGAGAAGAAGAAGAATGAGAAGAAGAAGAAGGAGAATGAGAAGAAGGAGAATGAGAAGAAAGAGAAGACGACACTTGAAGTTCCATTACATAATTACATCATGGAATAGGCCTACCGGGGAAACCACGTTAAAAAAAAACGAGCCAAGTACACTACCTCACAGG
Organism: Agriotes lineatus; assembly: GCA_940337035.1. Lineage (NCBI taxonomy): Eukaryota > Metazoa > Arthropoda > Insecta > Coleoptera > Elateridae > Agriotes > Agriotes lineatus. Next base: position 100,990,762 of record OW679198.1, on the reverse strand, counting down.
TGGCGTGGAAACGTGTGCATATTATGGAGAACACGACTCTTTCAACTTTTATAATCGCTATATCTCAGAAATGGCAATTTTTAGAAAAAAAAGTGGAAGAACAAGTTTTATAGATAATTGCATGATCTACAATTTTTGTCTGATATATTTTTATGATAAAACTGACCGTTTGGCTGAAAAATGCAAAAAACCCATTTTCACAAACTTTGACCTTGAATAATTTTTTTTGCACACATGGTATCGATGGGGACTTTTCACAATTTGTTTATGATGGTGTTCTCAACATGTGTACCAATATTCAGCTTCTTGCGAATTATTGTAACCTTGAATGTCTATTTTGACCGGACTAATAACGCATAATCGTTAGATAAAACTGTGGAATTTACGTTAACACGTGCGATTTTACCTCCAAAAGCTTTTGTTATAAATGCACAATTCATAGCGTCCACCAGAGAAGTCCAGAGGACCATTGCCGCCAACATATTCTTTATTTACCACTTAATTAGTATAGAAACAAAAATAAAAAGGAAATAGCTCACTTTCAGATGGAAGTCGGGCCTAACACATTTGCAAGTAACGCCGCTTAAAGCGTACACCGAAATTGTTGACAAGAATCAAAATGCTGTTAAAATGCATAACCTTCTTGGTTCAAGATATAAAGTCCCTATAGAAGATCTTGATTGTTCTGCTTGCATAGCCGCCCTCGCGGAGCACTCAATTCGAAGTCCGCCAACTAGAAAATTTTCAAGCCAGGCACCTTTATCTCGAATGTTAAGCGTTTTTACCGAAAATTCAACATACCCTCTCGCGGTTTCGCTGGAAAAAGGTGGGCGTGCGATTGTTTAAGTTAGAGATGCGAACCAGAATCGAATATACGGTTCGTAAGGAACGCAAAATTGAAATTGGGAGTTACATTCTACTAAGAATTGTTGCTTGTAATACCTGTCGTTGGTAACCAAGATCAAGAAGAAACCGATATTCCATGTTCCAAATCAGTAGCTACCGTTACACCAACAACGCGCAATTACATGACTTATACACTCTGATCTGTACCTCTAAAATATTTTTAGCCCTTTAAGTAGAGCTGCTGCACGTGGATTATGATTATGATCAGTTTGCCCATCCCATCCTCTGCACTACCAGACTTATGTACTACTTATATCAGTTTCCAGATATACAAACTGGTTCATTTTTTCATAATTGAGCCTAACCTATAGTCTGAACGCATAATTTATTTAGACAAAATACCACACATAATGAAAAATGCCTTGTGAGATACAAATACGCGTTACTCATACATTTTATTTCAAAAGAGAAAATAGAAATTGGTTGGGCTTTAAATTCGATTCTCCACTATATCGAATAGAATAAAATAGAGTAGAATGGAAGGGAATAAAGTTGAAATACCCTCTGATCTGTACCTTGTTTGAAATATTTTTAGCGCTTTATGTAGACCCGCTGTACGTGGATTACTTGCCATGATCCGTTTGTTTACCCCATCATCTGTATTACCAAACGTATACACTTACCTCAGTTTCCAGATATACTAACTGGTTAACTTTTTTATAGTTTCATAGTTGAGCCTAAACTAAAGTCTGAATGCATAATCTATTTAAACAAAATAGCACGAATGGTGTAAATCTTCATACGAAATACGTGTTACTGATTAATTTTAATTCAAAATAGGTTCGGTAAATTGAATAAAGAGAATAAAGTTTATTTGCTCGATTATAAGTAGATGAATTACATACAAATTTATATTGATATACAAATAAACTTAATAACTTGCAGAAGTCGAAACTTGTATGGGAGTAACACACATTTGTGAAGCTAGACATACCTAGCAATTAAGCATCGTCCCCCCGCCTTCCGTACCTTTCGGTCTCTCAGGCGGGGACGCTACCGATGCCGCAGGTCCGGCATCGGCCCGGTCGAGGCCTATCCAACCTCTGATGACTTATGGAGCCGCCGCCCGTTAGTCCCCGCCAAAACGGGAGCCCCTTTCCCAGCATATTGGGTACCAACTGCCACTACGAGTCCTTCCGCACTGGCCAACCACGCTCGCGGTACCCGACACCGAGGTGCCGGGTATCTCGATGCGTGGGGCTTGGTGTTGACCGCCCGTAGTACCCGTGTAGGAGGCGGAGGCCTCGCGGCTCGCAGTTGTGGGATAGGGTAGAATCCAGAAGTTTGTAAGGGTTGACGACCGTGCGTTCTGCTTCGGAATAGGAATTTCATCTCCGATAACAGGCCCAGTAAGAACTCCCGGGACACCACACTTCATCGACAGATTCCTAACTCACCTCGGCGTGGGAACGCCCCCCTTGCCTCACTCAGCGTGGGAAGCCCCTTGCCATCATCGGTAAGCCCGCGTCTCCCCTGGCTCGCATGACACTGTGCTAGCCTCCGCTAGAGCCCCTCTCACGGACAAGGCCATAGGCATGAAGAGAGGCTTGTTGCATCGCCTTGTCGCGGCTCAGCCTTTCGGCCGTACCGCAACGTGTCACAGCTAGCGGCTCAGCCTTCCGGCCGTACCGTCGCTTCTCGCGTGTGCGCGGCTAGCCTTTCGGCCGTGCCGCGACTTGTGCGCCCGCGTTTTCTAGCCTCAAACTCCCACAACTGCTGGCCTCCCATGATCCCAGTCGATGAGCCGGGTGGTCCTCCTCCAGGAACACGATCCGCCATGACGTCTAGTGGGTCCAGGGTGGGATCTTTTTTTCTTCTCGGGTTTCTATACCCTACCAACCCTCGACGCGCGCCAGCCTTCCCCGATTTCTCACGCCTCTCTCCGCTCCTCCTCCCTTGCCTGTAGGAGCTTCCACATACGCCTTAAAGCTTTCCCGTTCTCCAAGAGCTGTGGTTCGACCGCCGTGTCTTGCCAAGCTCGTCCGCCGCGGAGGCTCCCGATGCCTCTTTCCGCTCCCGGCTTATCTGCCGTAGTCAGTCCTCTCGATCGCCCGCTTGGTCAACCGCCATACCACCGGGCACTGAGCTCCATTCATCCTGTGCCCGCTCAGCCTGCCTTCTGCCCTGCATTGCGCACACGTTGCGCTCTCATTGCATTTCTTGGCCACGTGGCCACTAGCTCCACATCTGTTACATTCATCGCCTTCCTTCTCGCAGTTCTTTCCGATGTGCCCGTAGCACCCGCATTTAAAACATTTTACTAGCGCCACCCGGTCCCAAACTCTGCATAACCCCCAAGTGAGGTTGATGCGTCGTTGTCGTAAAAGGGCTCTATACATCCCTGGCTCGACCTGTACCAGCCAGTCCCTACAATTTCGCCTATCATTAAAACTCCTACGTGGCGTGAAGAGTTCCTGGAGCTCCTCCAGCGTCCTACCTTCCCTACAGATATGATTCATCGTATACGCCGCGCGTGTGAGCTCCTCCTTGCTCTTTTCCTCCGCCCCGTGGATAATGAGGGTGGGTCGCACCCTCGTTTCCTTCTGGGCTCGTAGGCCAACCGTCTGCCACTGATCTGACTTCGCAAGCTTTTCAGCTTCCTCCGCAGTCGTGACCTCTATTGCCACTCTGGAGTTCCTCAACATTCTGATTCCCTGTACCTTCACGTTCTCCTTTCCGATGTCAATCTTTTCAACCACCGATTTCTTAATATCGCAGCTTTTGCGTATCTCTTCCCCTCCTGCCTGTCTGAGAAGAACGACCGGCCGTTCCCTACTTTTCGCCTGGTGCTTCCTGACCACGGCGCTGTAGCTAGGCTGTGCCCGTCGCGGTTTTGGCACTGGCGCCTCTCTCTGCTCCTCCCTCTCTGCTCTAATAGCTACCTTTTCCCCTAGGCCTACACGCTTTCCCTCCTGATAACCTTTTAGGCGTTGAACCTCCAGTTCTGACTCTATCACTAACCCTTGCAAGACTCCTAGATATCTTGATACTTTAACCATCACCTCCTTGGACACCGTGTCCCCTAATAACGCGGCCATGATGTGGCCGCTCACTTCGCTCGCCTGTTTCGCCCTATCTTGACTGGTTAAGTCCCGCCCGGTTGGCCTACTGCACTCCTTCTGCGCTTCCTCTCGCAGTTCCTTCCCGATAGCCTCGGCGGCCACCGGTTCTCGCGCCTCAGTTGCGGCCGTGCTACGTTCGGCCTTCGCGCCCTCGACCTCATCCTCATCTTCACTTTCTGTGTTTTCTGTCGAGCTTTCTACTGCCATGTTCTCATCCTCCTCCTCCTCATCGGAGCTGCTCTCTACAGTCACTTTGGCGACCTTCCCCCTCGGTTTCTCTGCCGTCTCCTGCCGCCGGGCAGGCTCATCCACCTCGTCGGACTCTGGCGTTACGGCATCAGACCTCCGTTTCGTCGCCTTTGTCTTCGGCGTCGCAGCCTTCTCCTTCGCCCTCAGCTCCTTCTTGGCCTGCTCTAGTTCATATTCGCGTAATGTCTCCGTGATGTAGTCGCTGAACTCTTCCGATGTTGCAAACTCTTCTCTCGTCCTCAGGGGGTACCTCCTCGTGACCTCCCTGTAGGTGTCGTCGTCGCCTTTCGACATGGTACCGTACTAACTAAAGTGTCCAAAATATCCACTGTCCACAACATACACTGTTTATCGTCTCTCTCCTTTAGCCGCCGCCTAAGCGTACGTTACCACCCCTACCTCGTGGAGGCGGAGTGACTCTATACGGGCGATCCCAACATGTACTGGCAAGAATGTCTTTACACAGCTACACTACCTTCCACCAAAGCTTCGAATACTTGGATTCGCAATTTCGCTTGATCGCCTGTATGGGATTTAGGACAGTGTCCTACAGCCAGAGAGAGGTTTCCGAAAAACTCTCTAGTTGGCTCCCAGGGGCTGTATGGGAGTAACATTGTTACAGATGCTTATTTAATAATTATGTTACTCATTATAATACATGTGGACATACGAGGGAGACTATAAAAATGATATACCTAGCCATGACAGAATCAATGTCAAATTGACAATTCGCTCATAGTTACGTGCGTTTTATGGTTTCGTTCGTTATTATTTATTTTTTCTACGACCACCACTAAAAGTAGGCCTTTTAGCGCTAGCTTTTTTCACTAAAAGTGACGTTTTATAATTTAGCCTGTTTAAAATGAGATCAGCTGTTTTATTTTTAGCCCATGTGTTAAAAGTGAAGTGAGGTTATAAAACTACAATTTCGAACTGGAAGTGAAGTTGTAAAGTTATTTTTTGACAGTACTGGCTCCGGAAACATTCACCTGCGCATCAAGGCCATCTCTTTATTATGACATAAATTATAACTGTCATAAATGCAAAATTTTGTTAAATCAACATTTATAAATTAATAACAGAAAATTTAAGGTCGTAGAAAAAATATTGTATACAAACTCGTGCTAAAATTGTTATTGCACTCAACGTGTTATGAAACTCAGCCTTCGGCTTCGTTTCATACTTTTCATGTCTCGTGCATAAACATCAACTTCTAGCACTTGTTGCATAAATAGCTATTATGAAATGTTTTGTGCCTGAAAATGTGAAATTGGATCATAGATGTACAATCAAATGTCTCATAAACGAAGGCAACAACGAAAATAATCCGAAATCCAATGATTGCAGTATTGCAATGTCGTTAGTTGAAAGTCTCCGTAGTCGATACAACATTGAAAATGTCCGAACCTAGCGTTTTGACGATACCGCACGATAAACTGAGCATAGATAAAGTTTTAGCACGATGGATTCCTAGCTTGCTAGCTCTGCCGAGCAAAAGTTACGTATGTAGATAGTAAATTTGTCAAAACAACTTGGAATTTTTAGAAGCTGAGCCAAACTATCTAATACGGTTAGTAGCTGGTGATGAGACTTGGGCGCATCACTAGGATCCCGAGACAAAACTAGAATCCATACAACCCCACACCCAATCTTCAGTTGAAAAACCCATGGCAATCCTTTTGATTGAATACATGGCTAAAGGCTCTACAACCAACGCAGAGACCTCAGAGGACGTCGTATCACAACAAACGAGCATTTGAAGGAGAATGTTGAGGACTATTTTGAAACCAATATTTTTACTTTCTCGCATACGGTAGTATAGAGAAAGTAGGTATTGTAATCGTCAAAAAAATCGACTTCGAGATTTTGACGAATCTTGACGTTTTAGACCTCCTAGAGTCCGAAAAAACCATTTTTCGAATTATGTCTGTCTGTGTGTGTGTGTGTGTGTGTGTGTGTGTGAACACGATAACTTAAAAACGAAATAAGCTAGACCCTTGAAATTATGTAGATAGTCATTATTAAAAATTTGTAGATTCCTATCAAATTTTGAGCAAAATCGGTTAACCGGAAGTGGCACTTTACCTAAACAGGTAGCGGTACCTATTCAAGTAAAGTACCAGTTTGCTTCGAGATATTTGAACAAAATTTTGTACATACATTTCTTATGTAGAAAAACTACCAGATATTACATTTCAGCATGATCGGCTAACCGGAAGTGGCATTTTACCTAAACAGGTAGCGGTATCCATTCAAGTCAAGTACCAGTTTGCTTCAAGGTATTTGCGAGAAAGTCTAGGGGAGCACACTCCCGATTTTTTTTACTGGGATAAACTTTTTGCAGGACAACTGGAGCAAGTGAGTTGATGTGGAGGGAAGACTGTATTGAAAAATAACGTTATAAATAAATCACGTATTTTGCTTCAGGGTCAGATAGATAACTTTTCTAGTTTCCTCCGTATATTATGGTAAGAGCTTAGAAATTATGACAGATGTCAAATCCATGTTATATTAAAGCAGAACACAAACAAGTGTCATTCGCTTACAAATATCACATCATTATTATAATAAAGGTAGAACTGAAGGAACCATGTAATATAACTTTGATTTCATACAGATTTCTAAAGTTGCATTTTTGTATTATTTATAATCCTGAAAGTTGAACTGTAAAGTCTTAGGACTTTATAGTTTACCTTTTTGGATTGTTGAAAGTTGAACTTAAAGGCCCTAAGACTTTGAATTTTACTTTAAAGTACTACGACCTTAAAGTTGAACTTTTTGAATTATAATTTATACAAAAAAGAATTCTTTGTGTGTTTGTACTAAACACATTTTCATTGCTATGAATAAACCTGCTTATATTTATTGTGAATCATATGTGTAAATTAAAATCTACAAATTTATTATTATAATATTAAACACCTTAAGCAACTAGTATGAAATATAATTTTGTATGTATCTCGAACAAAATGTAGCTTTAAGGTACTAGCAAGTGATTAAGGCTGAGACGTTTACCGAAGCCGTAAACGACTTGCTCATACCTTAAAGCTTCACTTTTCGTTCTAGATACATGAATAACTATTAAAATGTATGTACAATTATTGAAGAAGTATGATAAATAATCTGACGGAATGTAACAAGTTTTATATTATTATAATAATGATAAGATACTTGCAGTAGATGAGGCTTAAACCAAAAATTGAAGATTCGATTCCCACTGACCCCAACCGCCATACAAATTTATCACCGACTCCACTGCTATATCCCAATCCGGCTTTGACAACAGTGGGGTTTTAATGCCTAAACGTCCTAAAAGGGAAGAGGACGATGCGCCTGCATTGGGGATGCAATAGGGCTGACAACAACGATGATATCTTTATATAGGAAATAATTTAAAAGAGCACCAAAATAATTTTTAGCACCACTTTTTTGTGACAATCATCGTACCTCTTAAATAATGCAAAACACTACATGCCATGTTAAGCCGGAAAAAGTAACAAGGTTGCATCAACGATTTACTATTTTCGGGTTTTTGTAAATAAACTTCCCATAACTTTTAATAGGGATATAATCACAGAAAACAATTACTTATTATGCCTATTGGTTGTGATTTTTAAAACTATGAACATAAGTACATTTCATTTAATAAGGAGAGTTCATTCCTGCGTTACCGAGTGGGGCCCACAGTCGTCCACACGCTCCGTTTAAACACACCCTTATTGACAATGATCTACTGTGCAGCAATCCTACATTTTAAATGTGGCATACGTCGCGCACTACAGTTAGTTACATTTATTCCTAACCAAAATGATACTTCAGCACTAATAATAAATATGCACCAGGATTATATTAAAATGTAAGCGCTTCTAACTTATTTTGAAATCATTATCAAAGGTGCTTCACCAAATAAATTTTATTTATCTATTCAGGAAATAATCATGCTGAATCTCCTGCGTGCATGTAGTCTAGCCTGAATATAATTTTTTGTGAAACTGTTTTGTTCTGAGCAGATATATTGAAACAATTTTTTGGCTTCGCCTAATTGTTTCGCCAGTTATCCGATTATTTCAGACTTAACCTGTATATTTTTATTTGAATTATAAATCCTTTACATTTCGAATTCTTAAATTTTCCAAACCAGCGCATTTTGTACCTGGTTCGAGTTCTTTCTTTCGCGCGATGAACTCTCGACCCGCGCTATCTCTTATCAGAGTGCGAGCCTTCCTTTGGGAACGAATTTTTCGTCCGAGCACTTGCTGTTCTTGCCTCGGCCCGCCGTGTTTGGAGTGGCTGAGGTTTGATTTTAATTAAGTCAAATTACGTGCGCTCAACCGATTTCTATGAGCTTTGTGTTCCTAAGGGCGGATTATGATCAGGTACGATGGCGCTTTTCTGTTTTGTTATTCCCATAGTAATTAAATTTTTTCTTCTTAGCTCTTAATTACCAGTTTCAACCACGAGTTTATCTCGGAGGCCAAGGCGCTAGCCTTATCGCATTTTCGACACCTGCTGGGTTCGGCGTATTTGCTGCCTTTTGAGGATGCTTCCGCAGCAATTTTCGGCGCATCCACGGCGATTTCAACAATGGTTGTAGCCGTTCACGTCCAGCTTATGTTTCGAGGTTAGTTAGTGCTACTCCGGGATTAAATATTAACTTATCTTCAATACCTGGATTTTACATTTATATATTTTAAACCCGTAATTATTTGGAATTTAAATTCACACGTTCCGCAATTATTAACATGTAATGTTCAATTTCATACATGCTCTTGCTTTTTACATTTGAATTTTTATGATTATAGTTAACTATTCTCAGTATTTAAAGCTGCAATTTTGATGTGTATTGACCCTCTGTAAAAGGTACAGTCACGCTTTTTTATTTTCAATAGCCTAAACAGAAGGATTTATTAAATGACTGTGATAAGCTTATCCCACGAATAATTTGTTGTTAAAGTTATTAAAATAACCTGAAAGGATTTCTTGATTTTATGCGTGTCGCAACCTTCAGTTAACGTACACAACTTTGTTATCACATTATTTGCATTTTAATTATCCTGATTATTTACTACTGACACTTCAAGACTTTTTATTATTTATTAATTAAACGCTAGTCACTTGCAGTTTATTTCCTATTATTATTTGAAATCAGCCCATTTCCTTTTCTTTTTTTGAAGACATTCCAGGGTACACAGCTGATGATTTGAACCTACGATCCAAGGCCGCCGAAATTTGAGTTAGCTAGGGCCATCGCGGTGAGTAAAGAGTTTTCAGAGCTGCCGTGGTGTATAAACTGTAGGGGGGTTGATCTGCGATTTTTACTACCATTGCTTAATTTTATTAATTAATCGCAGGTCGGCTTCTTTATTGTTTCAATATCTCGCTACAGACTCAGGATTTTTGTTGTGCGAAAAATTTACTTCGCAAATTTCTTAATAATACATTCTGACAAATTATCAATATCAATATCAATTTATTTCATAAATACCAAATGTATGTGCGTGATCTATGAGATGTGTTCCAGACGGTAACTGGTTATAGGAAGGGTCATTTGGAGTAAAAACGTTTATATAAAGAGAAGTAAAAAATTGATTCTGGACCATTATTATAGAATTTTCAAGTAGAAAACAAAGCACGACTAATAAAAAAGTGCTTAAAATCTATAGTTTGACATTCACAATAATTAGGTGTCTGTAGCAGTAGTAATTACAATAGGAGATTGTAGATCGGTAGAGTATGCAGATATGCTGTTGGTGTATGGTTATTGTAATTGTAACGGTCGACGTACCTGCATTTTTATTTTCTACTCCTTGTACACCCTGTATACCTTTATTATTTACTAATATAACGTATATATCGCATGATTTTTCTTTTAATTTGTAAGAAAATAGTTTTTTGTTTTATATTTATGTTGAGTGCTCAAATATTATTTCTGGTGCTAAATATAATTTTTTGTATACATTTCGTGTGTTCAATTTGAAAAACTCAATCTTTTTACATTGTGAGAGTTTGATATGTTCGGCATGAAAATACTCCCTTTATTTGTTGATAACTTAAAACACTGACATTTATGATACAGCTTTGAAAGCTGTCAATAAACAAGAAGTTATACAAATGTGCGAAAATAAAGAGCAAAGTTACAACATTTCCAAATTTCTAAAATTCTTTCTACACGGTAGATTCACCAAAAATTGTCACTTTTGTTTCCTTTGCAGCATAATTGCACTTATCCGAAGTGCATAAAGGCAATACTTATCCATCATCGCACGTACCTGTTTAAGAGCCAGAAGTTTTCTTCAATCCAAAGCCCACTAAGGACGAAGGTGTCAACCGTGGTACACTTCCGCAGTTGTTTGGGCGGTTTGGGCCAAGTCCGCCTCAAGACCTACTTGTGATACCACAGTATCCGTAGATGGCCACGCGTTGCTGCAAATTCGAATATTTCCAAGAGTTCTTCGCTCGATGGACCGATGGTGGTCCGTATCGCTGCATCCTGTATTATTATTTGCTTGACGTCAGTGAGAGTGATTAATACCAGGGAATTCTGGGCATCCTTGAACCCGGCTTCCGCGGTTCAGGACATTCACACGAATTTAGGTCATTGGTACGGATGTTCAGTTAACTGGAATGACTGAATACGTTTAGTAGTATATAAAGACGTTACTTTTCGTATATCGTGAAGAGAGCTTTATGATGTATTTCGTATAAGAGAGCTTTATGATGTATTTCGTATATAATAATCATTTTATTAGCTAATATTTTAACATCTTTATGCGATCCCTAGAATAAAACCAAAAGTATTTGTAAAAAGATTTAAATTTCCAAATTATTCTGTAAGTTTAACGCTAAAAACTTAGTATTCGAAAAATAACCGCGACAAGTAGCACACCTGTGTAAAATTCTACCTAGCTCTTTAAAAGTTGTAGTTGATAAGATTTTGAAAATCAAATAAACATAAAAACAGGTTAGATTGGAACCGGCCATATATTATACACTCATTTGTAGAAATTGCCGTTACTGCTTAATCTTGCCGATATAATGAATAATTGTTTGGCATGATGCAATAAGGAATATTAAACACTCTTTCTGATATTGGATACGATAATAACAGTGACGATAAATCTAAACGTAATTCGAATACTATATGTGAACTTCCATACCTAAATTTCGTTCAATTTGATTAATCTTTGCCAGATTTTGACGATGATTCTATTTGGGAGCTAGATGATCTGTCACAACTTCTAAAATCCAAGGAAGTTGTTTGAAATAAAAGAAAACAGAATGAACCAATTTATTTATTTATTTATTTATTTATTTGGGTAAATAACAGGTTGACACGCAAAAGCATCAACCCAATTACAATTTACCACTACATACATTTATAATCATAATATTACATTGAATTAACAGACAGAAGCTTAAAAATAGATGCAAGAATAACACCCGAAAAATCGAGTACGTTGGCCTTACAAGATGTGCATAAAACAACAATTTGCTAGAAAAGCGAAATTCGAATTTTGTGAAACAATAGTGATACACGCATGTTTTAAGTGCCAAAGACCATACATTAAAAATCTGTAAAAAAAGATCCTGGCGGGCATAGTAAAAGGCAAGAAAATCGATAAAATTTGGATACGAGGGCCAATTAGGAATTAAAAATATTGTATTGAAGACTGCAGTGGTGCCAAAGATAAGAATGGACGATAACAAAATATTGACTAAAGTTCTGAACAGAAGTCTGCATTATACAGGGTGTCTCGCGAAGTTCTCCCGGCACTTAAGGAGCATGTTCTTGACATCATTTCAAGCAAAAAAGTTCATATGAACATGTATCCTATTCTCAGTATTGGATTGGTCGAGATAGGCCACACAATTGGTCGGCCAGACCGCCAGATCTAAATTCCCTAGATTGCAACATATGGGGTTGGATGAAGGAGTTGGTGTACGAAGAGAAAGTAGAAACATGCGAGGCTTTAATCCAGCGAATTTTGAACGCTGCAGCACAAATAAAAGACAGCCATGCTAAGGTAATGAATGAAACGCATGGTATTCACAGATGTGCGGCTAAATGCATTGAAGTAGGAGGTGGAATTTTTGAACATCTATCACTATGTTCTTTTAAATTATTAGTCTGTAGTCATTTATTTTGTTATTTTTGATGTCATAGAATTAAAAATTATGTAAGATTAATTTAGTTTGAAATGTGTATAGCTCAATAAATACTGAGAATAGGACACATGTTCATATGAACTTGTTTGCTTAAAATGATCTCAAGAACATGCTCCTTGAGTGCCGAGAGAACTTCGCGAGGCACCCTGTATAAAAAAGATGAATTCTAGATGAAAATAGAGGAGGAAATTGAAATAGACAAAATTAATCATATAAAACCAGCAGGCAAAACCGTGAAACTGGAAGCAGTGGAGACCAGAGTATTACTAAACTTATCAAAGATTTGACTAATTTCACACCAAGTGATCTTTTTAAATTATTTATTAACTTTGTTTTCAAGCATATCACAAAAACTAAAGAAATGCGGTCGTGTAGTAACTTAAAACATTATAATTTGACTTGACACTACCGTAATTTTTATTTTAGTTTCGACATTATATTGCTATGGTTTGATATGCACCACTGATTAAACTAATTAAAATAATTTTGCTGATTTGTATTATTATTTTCTCGACTCAAAATAAATAGTATTATGCCCTTTTTCGTATTTTATTTATCTGTAATTTTATTCTCATAACGCTAGCTCGGTTGAACAATCAACTCTATTCAAAGGGTAAATTCCTAATAATTTGTAACCTTTTTACCTAAACTGGTACGCCACTGTGCGCCCGAATTATTTCCAAATACGCAGTCGCTAATGTATGCGCTGCTGTCAAAATTACACAAAATTGTTCGTATCTGCTGCAAGCGTTGTTGACTTTAAAGCTCAAATTTGTGAACATTCGAAGAGGTATTTATTTAAATCGCAGTGCTTTGGCCGTTATTATTCTTATTTGTTTCAGGAATTAATTTGTCTTATGACGTCAGAATGGACGCCGACGGAGTTTCTGCAATTGTTTAATCTCCATCTAACCTCAAAACTGGGCTCTGGTAATAAATTGAAAAATACTTTCGCTAGAGGCTTGAAGATGCTTGAATCTTGTTCAGTACGGTATTGTCTCGCATGCACACAAATTTCTGGATGCTCACACTAGTATTTTAAGGTTTACACAGTACCTTAAGCTTTCGTGTTCCCTTCAATCTTCGGAAAGGGAGCCTCAGCTCGTATCTTCGTCTGGGACGGTTTTCCCCGGTGTCTGTGCTGCTGGTCGGTGTCCTGCACTCCTGCCTGATGCGTCGCAGTAGAATGCCCTGGCTCTGGACCCTCTTTTCGGCTGGAATCCTTCTTCGTAGTCTTGATGTGGGTGGCGAACGTTTCCTCGGAGATGCTCTTGGTAAAATTATTTATTGTTGCGGAAGCTGCCACAAACGTTCTTATATGAACTTTAACACCTGCTTAACACAATGAAACAACTTTTGGCTCAAAATATTTAATTTGATTATATAAAAACTAGTATTCAAAAGGAGCACAAAATTTCAACTCAATCTTATAATTTATTCAATTGTTATCTGATGAAGTCCGCTATAAACAAATGCTAATCTAATACTATACAAACGGAAATCAGCCAAGTTCAAATCAATTACATTTTGAAATAAATTTACTTACAAATTATTAAATTTAAACCTTTCTTATATCAAAAAAATTGTCTGGCATTTTCAGTTGTCAAAATGTTTATTTGCACTGATCCTTTTAAAGAGTTCACTTCCTTCATAAATGCTTTTGATGTCCATCTGTCTTCTTTTTACTCGTTTTTTTTTTCCTGTCTTGCTGTTTGCTTTTCCCTTGCTTTATCAGGTCTTGTCTGCTTCTCACAATTGCTATTTTATGTCTTTATGCCTGACTTCTTAATTGATCGTTGGAACATTATTATTTTTCTGGCTTCTTATACCTTTTTAGATTGTTCACAACTTGACCTACTTAGCCGTCACAGCAAAACACTCACGATGCGCTTCTTCCGGAAATGTGCAAAAACCGACGCCACTTTAAAAATTTCACCAAATTCTATTTTTAGGATAATTGTCTAACCTATTTGGCTTTCCTGATGCAAAATAGGACACCAGGTGTCCCCATAGCAAGTCCCACGACGAACAGGGTCTCCTCTTTCTCTCCGTTCGCCTGCTGTAACAAGTCAGATACCTCTTCGAAAGCCGCTTGCAGCTTGCACCACTTCTTACAGCTCCGTCTGTGCTCCAGTCTTAGGGCTCCGCAATGCTCAGCATGAGTATCGCTGCCTCCTTCCCGCTTCCAGGGCTATGCTGACTTCGCAACAGCTAAAAAAATTCCACAGGAACACCAGCTACCACTCGACGTACTATTCAACACCTTTTAAAACTCCTGTGGGAATGCAACGAGTCCAAGCAACCCTTCGACAACCTACCCAAAAGACACTGCACTAATTATAGAACACTGAATTGGAAAAAATGGGTATTTATTAGCTTTTAAATGGATTATGTGTGGGGAAGCCAAAATAACACACCTCACAGCTTAGCTTCGCATTTCCCCTTCTTTTTTGTTTTCATTCATCTTACATTGTTGTTCATTATTTCTAAGCCTGCTCTGATTACATTTTATTTTTCAATCAAGGCTAATACTATTTTTAATACTATTTTTACGAATTATTAACTCAAAGTTAATGCTATTCATACAATTTGCAAAAATTAAGCTAGCACATTTACAGAATATTCTGTAAAATAATATTTTAAATGCTTGAAATGTTATTAATTGCTATCATAATTTTAGAGGCTTTAAAAGTGTTCGTTGCAGTATATTTGTTTCAAAGGAATTTCAGTCTATTGTATTTGTAAAGTTGTTCATGGGTTTTTCTTTAGTATTTGCTTGATAATATCCCATAGTTGTTATTACTTGTTCTGCTAGTCGCCGTTCAATAATAACTATTAGAGTTTTGTAGCTCATGTGAAGTACAATAGTTGCCCTGTAATTCGTGGAGTTTTCAATCTCACTTTTCTGTAATATTAGCACGATAAAGCCACATTCCTATTTTTAGGTACCTTTTCAGTTATCCATAATTTCTTTGTCAGTTTAAACATCCGTTTCATTTTCTGTCTGCAAATTGTATAAGTTCGCTATTTTTAAATTTACCTTTTTTATCTTCATCAATACCTCATCAATGCCTTCTTTATTTGTTAATTTATCTAATGCTTTCCTGATTGCTCCAGTTCTTTAATCCTCTGATATTTATTTCAGTATTCTCTTGTTAGTTTTTTATTCTAATATATTTTCTTTAGCTTATTATCTACACTAGTTGAATTTGATCTGCATATTGGTTGGCCAACTCTTTATTTTTTGTTTTATAACTTTTCTTCTGTTTCTCTCTCTGATTCTCATTTAATCATTTTCATCTTGAATCTCCTTTTCAAAACTACATCTTCGCAGTCATCTTGTACCGCTTTCTCTTTTTCATATATTTTTTAACACACTTTCATTTCTACTTGCACCTTTTAATATTTGATGAATTTCCGTTCATTATTTATTTGCAGTGTTCATTCTTTTAAATTTCCCTATCTCTCTTTCTGTTAACTAATGGTATCTTTTGTGTTTTAACTAGTTGGTTTTCCACTGCCCATCTTTTTTATATTTTTTTTGGGTATTTAGCATTTATTACTCTCTGCTTGAGTTTTGAAAATAGGTAATGGTACTATCCAAGACAAAAAAATGCGACAGTTAATATGTTCAGTTGTGAATTTGACTGTGTAAATATGTATATTTGCTAGATATTTCTAACTTAACAAATCGTTCATGAACATATAAAGTTTGCAAAAAGTGTTTTTTTAAGTCGATTTTTTAAATGGCACCTACCAAGGACCATCGTCCCATTAGATAAAAATTTAATTACCAATTTAACGATATATGCACCATGCACTACTTTATCTTTATCTGAAACTGAAAAATGTTTGACCAGTGTTTTTTTTTTATTTTTGTTTAACAGCTAAGCAAACACTATCATATGTAATTTGACCCGCAAATTTTTAAAAACATAAAATATATAGGCTGATCGATTTACAATATCAAAGTTAATATCACTTCCGGTGAAACCAAAGCAAAGTGTAGTAACATTTATTCCAAGAAAAAGACAATTTTAGTAGTAGGCAAAAACATGACATCAAACCTGTAGTCCATACGTTGAAACATGTAATTAAACCTAATTTCTTTTAAACATATAAAAATCTTGTTGCTAAGTTATGAGACAATCAATTGTCATAATTAATAAAACAAGCTGAAACATTTCATGTTGGGTGCAAGTTAAGCTCCACTTTTTGTACAGAAATTAATAATAAAGAGTCATTTTGTTTGTGTTGGAGTTTTTACCAGTGTTGCTACGCATCTGTGGGTGTAGTTTTCAAAAGTGCAGGAGTTTCAAAGATAGTGCAATTAAGCCAGCAAGTTTCCACCTGGTGCGAGTTGAGTGCGAGCCAACTTCGGTGACGATTTTGAGGCAGTTCCAGACATCGGAAGGCAGATCTTTTTGGAGCTACGTGGAGAGGAAAGCTTTAACAACCTGTGGGTAAACGAATTAGGACCAACAACCTATTTCCAAGTGAGGATTTGCCGTGGCGTCCTTCTAGTGTGCCAACATTCAAAAAGGTACAATTTCACAGCAATGAGTTCGTGCAGCCTAGTAGAAACTGGGGTTCGTCAAGAATAGACCTTTGTCGAGAAGTTCAACGTGTTTCCAGAAACCCAGGTTCATCCAGCTGCGAGTAATTTAAATAGCGTCCCTAGAAAGTGCGCGTTGAAGCGGAATTTGCAGTTTTTGCCGGAAATAGGACGAAAGCACATCTGAGCGTGGGTTTTGACGTCTTCCTGAAACAAAACGAGGTTAGCTGTTGCTACGTCACAGAATTAATCGTATTTATCTGATGCATTCTTGCCCTTTTGGAATTTGAAAATTCAATTTTACGCTATTTTGACACTGACGGATCATTTGTAGATTGCATCAAATTTAAAGGTTGTTTGGCTGTCAGTTGGGAACAGTGCATTTGCCCTAATATCCGAAAATAACTGTCATACAACAAATTATCTGTCATACACATGTTTCTACTTATTTTATGAACCGACCCTTGAGTTAAGAATTGTTTCATGTTCGCCAGAGCTAAGCCCTAATTTATTGCAAATAAGTAAAATAGAGAAATAGCAATAAACCATTTATTGTTGGTAATTATTATTACATTCTTTTAATTTGCCCTGAATTTGACAGGCAGTTCTTGATCGAAACTATACAGTTCATAAAGTGTAGTAACTCTTGCCATAATTGTAAATTTTATAATTATTATTTAAGACCCTACTATTATTATATTTTTAAGTGAGGCTACTATTACAATATATGACCTTTCACTCCATGTTGATAATCATTCATTCATTCATAATCTATAGCCTGTTTTGCCTTTCGGTGTCGCGGACAATGAAATGTGTATCTAATTTTTAAAAGGTAATCTAAAATTTTTAAGATACTTATTTTCATTTAAATTTTATAAGAAATGATTATTGATTAAATATATAATTTTTCCATTTTCAATGCAACTCATACTTTTTTACATATACAGAATATATAATAGACTACAAAATTAGTATAGATACCCTACTGTAAAATTAATTACAGTAATGAAAAATATTTTGGAACTCAATACATTTTCAAAATGGCAATAGTAATGATTTGCTATAACCAAAGCGTATTATAACATATATGTACATATATTACACATACTCTATTTTTTACTTTACCCGGGCTTGCAGTAACTTGATTATAAATTTAAAATAAAAGCTCTATCAGTTAGTTAATTGTTGTGATTCTTGAAACTGTTGACAAAATTAGAAATGCTGTTCGCTATTTAACGCCTGCTAAAATCTAAAATTCCACCAAAATAATTCTATGAAGGTATCGAATGTATATGCAACAAGGTCATTTTGAACCACTTCCGTAATAACTTGTTATACTAGAATATTATTTATTAGTTTAGCTTTCAATTTTTAGTTAAAAGGCGTAATAAAATTAATAATAATAATAATACGACCAGCTGACAAAACTTTTCATTCTGATTTCAAAAATATATATGGTTTGTTGAGTTTTAATTCATAAGGAAGAAGATGCTACAACACGGGGATAGATGAAACACAGACTGTATAATATAATAATTCACTTTGGCTAGAACTGGCACTTATCGAATTATAATTTATAAAAAGTTATATAAATAATATATTTCTTAATGTGGGTTACGTAATCCTTAAAATCAGGTAAAGAAGTCAATAATATATTAATTTCTACTCTAACCTATAATCGCTGTATTTACAAAATCCCTATATTTACCCTGCCGACATTAAATCTATCCGAACCATCTGCAATCTCGTTTTATATAACCACTGAACACATGTCAGTATCGAACCAGACAGCAATCAGGGTATGAAATGCCATCACAATAAAACTATTAAACTAACCCGAATTTTATGCTTCGGAACGGTAAATTTAGTGTGCCGATGAAAGGTATCGGTTCCGTGGTAATAAGGGGTTACGTTAGGTACATTTCGGATCTTACATTGAGAAAATGTAGGTCAACCCTTTACGGCTGTTTAACTGTACGTTTTTTTCTGTTTTATGGCCTGTTTATAGAGGGTTTTATGTCAGCGGCCCGTTTACCTCGCACCAGCTGTAAATCAGGGGAATCTGCATTTAATTATTCGGAGGACCTTCCGTACGTGTTATCAGATTAACCCTAAAATATTAAATTTAAGTAGCTGAAACAGACCCGTATTAGATTAAAAAAGTTGGGCGATACGACCCTGTTTTGGTCCTCAAATTATTATTTATTAATTTTAATAATAACAAAAAAATTTGCAGAAGCTAAATAGAAATTAGTTAAAATGTAAACATAAAGAAACAAAACGTAAAGAATGCATTTATCTACAATAAGTGATAATAATTTCTGTACTATTTTAGAATAGTTTAAAAATTTGAAACTGTTTACAAATAATTTAAAAATATGCCAGACTACAAATTACGTTGCTTGATGTCTTTTAATTAATTTGAAATTGACTGTAGGTTCAAAAAGAAATAGAAGGGAGTACAGCCTGTTTAGAATTTTTTCTGCAGAAAAATAAATACAAATTCAACAGTCACCGTTATTAAACAATATTTAATAAAGCACTTGTGCAGAATTACAATTAATGTTTTCCTGTTTACTGTTAATCTTATTTTAGTTAGAATCATAAAAATCGAATAGTATTAAACTTTTTACTAAGTATATATATACAGTGACCGCCAAAAAGTCGGCATAATATGGAAAAAGTATTTTTTATATTTCAAAAAAACGTTTTACTTCAACAATTTGTGCTGGTCTAAAAACCTATTTAGCCCCTATCATATATACCGAGTGATTTTTAAATTAATTGAGGTTTTGCTAAGATTTTTAGCTAACTGAACAGTCTTAAGGCCGGAAAACACACAGTTTTTAACTTTAGCTAAAAATAAATTTTTCAATTTTCAAAATTTCACATACCAAGACTAAATATTAAAATTCAATTTTTTATGTGAAGACTTTAAAGATGAAGCACCTCCCGCTTGGTATGAATGGTCCTCGACCTCAATGATTGAATGATTAATGAATATTTGTTTTAGAAAAGTTCTTTTATTATAAACACATTTTTCAATCACGACCTTCCAGCTCAAACCCCACTGTTCATGAATTTCAACAATTATGTTTTTTAAACTATTTTTTATTACTTTACTATATAGTTTTTCAATTGGGCATGTTAAACTGATTCCTCGGTCTCCTTTCTTAAAAATTGGAATGACGTAGGCTACTTTCCGCTTGCTTGACGTATCGTGTAGTCTTAAATATTTAATTAATATTTCGAACAAAACACTTGTTGAATTTTTATTCAGTCTACTTGTACCACGTGAGGTTCATAAACCTTGTAATTCTTCAGCGCTTCTGCTGCTTTTTTAATTTCCTTATCCATAATATCAATAACTCTACTAGGTAGTACTGTAATGAAGATGATCTATTCTTATTATTAGTTACGTTACATTCTAGACGTTTTTTGGATAGTAATTATAGTTACTTAAAGTAGTTCTTTATGTATCAACATCGATCAAGTTTAACATGATTTTATTGCAATTCTTGAATATGTTTTGAATTTCCTCGATTTCTTCATTGTCGATGTCATAGGTTATTTCTTTAATTGTTTTAATCAAGCACGGCTGTTTCATGAAGAATTAAAAACGTCCTGTTATGCTTAGTTAAATCTTTTTTTTAGTTTAAGAGCTATAAGTATTGGATTACGTAAGAATGTTAAAAAATTTTATTTAAAATATCTTTTCTCAAATTATGAAGTTCTATGTTAATTTAAAATGTCAGAATCTAATTAATACCTTTATATTGATATTTTTAGTTTTGCACCTAGTAAGTACTAGACGCTACCATGCTGTGTTCCTCTTTATTTTTTGTTCTTTTTTAGCTTCATAACGCGATCCATTAAATTTCCATGATATTACACGACGCAATAAGCAAAGTTTAAGTTATTGGTTTTTAAAGGGATCAATTTTCTACCGAAACCGTTCGCTTATTAATATTTTCAATTTTGTACTGTAGAGAAATGCCTACTAAAAATAATCATTTACATGCATTGTGTTGATTAATTTCTACTTTTAATATATTTCTTCTAGTTCTGTTTCTATAACTATTTATGCCCTACAGTCAATTTCTACTGTGACTTTGTTTTGTTTTATTCTCACACATTACCCAAATATTATTCCCAAATACGTTTCGTAATTTTAGCAATTTTTAATGTTATGCTCAAGATCAAGTTTGATTATTTTACTTTATGAATTACTTTTAGCGGGTAGCTCTGGTCCAAGGTTGTCAACAGCTGAAGTAAGAGAGTCGAGTTAAAATGACACAGGTGTTTATTTTGTTTAACTAAGTTACTAAAATAAAAAATGGGTTGTAAATATTAACATTAAAATAACCAAAAATAAAATTCTTCTTGGAGGCCTCTGCGTTGCGGAAGGTCCAGAAGGGAACTGGGGGGATTAAATAATCTAGTTCTAGCTCCTCGGTCCCGTCTTTCTCCAGATTTTAAGATTGATAAGGTAAAAGGCGAAATGATTCTGGGGTAGTTAACAGCCACCCTAAGCCGAGCAAACGTGACCACTTGCCGCGTTAGCTAAATGAATTTAGAGATTCTATAGCCCGAGAACGACCTTCCAGTCGCGAGTTTCCTTAAGAATCGCCGGCAATATTGGAGTTTCCCCGGTGCGTGCTGGATTTGCAATATAAGCGAGCTCGCAGTTCGCGAACTTGAAGTGAATTTAAGCCGTTCGTAATTCCACCTGGACCTCGATCTGGTAGGCGTTCGTGGTGAGCTGTCGCCATAGTGGTTTCACGGGCTACTGGACCGGAAAAATAGACAAATCTGAGCGTCACGATCTCGTTTCGAAGCGCTTGAATATTTTCCCGAACAGAGTAGGTCTGGGACTAATCTGAGGAGCACGATGTTGTTCCAATGGGCTCTAAGATTAACAGGACAGAGTGTTTTTATATACAGGATTGCTTTAAAGCAGTTCGACTAACCCAAACAAGGGAGGTTGCAGGTTAGGTGTAAGGGTCACTCAGGCAGTTCAATTTCTCAGGTGTAAGTCGGGGATAGAACTTACATGAACTGGAAAGGGCAGGTAGTTTAGAACAGGATTTTGGTTTTAACGAACAGGTGTCTAGACTGGCGGTAACTAGTGGAGAGCTTGGGCCTAAGGGCATAAGTTAGCCCCCCCTCCGGCTAAACGCGATACTTCATTGCGGACGGAAAATAGAGATGCGCAGATCGAGCGCCACGGTGTAGCTTACGCAACTCGCCGGCTTCACACCTGTGCTCTATCGGACATCAGCAGGATGTCATGGCGGAATTCTTTCGGGTTTTCTTACACTCCGCGTGGCTACAAATGTTCGCGCGTCACGCAGTCTTGTGACTGTGATAGCGCCCACAAATCGATAACGGCAATTAAAACATTCTAAAACATTTTGGAGGAACGCGAAACGTCACAGTCCAAGTTGAGTTAAATAATTATATCATTTAGAAATTTTTCTTATTCCAGGATTTGAGCTATTTTAGTATGAAATAATGTCCAGTAAATATTTAATATATTTAGTATACAATTATATACAGGGTGATTTTAAAATGTTTCGCCAAATTTCGGGGTATTGTTCTACACACCAAGGCAAGTAAAAAAGTCCATATAAACATGTGTCCGAAAATCGCGCGTTTCCGAGTTACGATCAATTTTTGAACTTGGGAAGTACTCCAGTCAAATGGTGCTCAAAAAGGGCGAATAGGGGAGAGTTAAGGTGAAGTTCTGATATTTGGTTCCTATATGTTTTTTGGGTCGCTGTACACGAATATCAGGTTTTCCAATAAAAAATTTGACCGGAAACAAGTTTTTTTAAGCAAAAACCTTGTAAAAAACCGATTTTTTTGGTTTTTCTAAAAGTACCTAAAAGATATCCATTTTTCATAAATTTGGAACCTATAGGAAATAAAAGAGGACATAATTTTCTACACTTTATGTATGTGAGGTTTTTTTCTCCGATCAATCGTTCAGCCGCGAGAGCGCCGCAAAATTATAGTCCAGTCAAATGGTAGAAAATAGGGGAAAGTTTTGGAGTTTTGATATTTGGTTCCTATATGTTTTTTGGGTCGCTGTACGCAAGTATCAGGTTTGCCAACATTTCAATTATGAAGATTCATTTCATATACCATTGATGATTTACGAAAAATAGATAGTTTTCGAGTTATTTTGAAATAAACTGGCATAATTCCCTTTTCTTGCTTTTAACACCTAACTTCGCGGGGCTCTCGCGGCTGAACGATTGATCGGAGAAAAAAACCGCTAGTACATAAAATGTAGGAAAGTTTACTCTCTTTTATTTCATATAAGTTCAATATTTACGAAATTGGATAGTTTTCGAGTAATTTTAGAAAAACAAAAAAATCGATTTATTACACGGTTTTTGCTTAAAAAAACGTGTTTCCGGTCAAATTTCTTGTTGGCAAACCTGATATTCGTGTACAGCGACCCAAAAAACATATAGGAACCAAATATCAGAACTCCACCAAAACTTTCCCCTGTTCGCCCTTTTTGAGCACCATTTGACTGGAGTACTTCCCAAGTTCAAAAATTGCTCGTAACCCGGAAACGCGCGATTTTCGGACACATGTTTATAAGGACTTTTTTACTTGCCTTGGTGTATAGAACAATACCCCGAAGTTTGGAAAAACATTTTAAAATCACCCTGTATTTCCTCATTAATTTCTTCCAGCTTTGGTTATATATGGAAAAGTTTTTGATTTCATTGTGATCATTGCAATTATTCACATATTTTATAGCGCCACCAACTTTGGAGTATATAATTAATTTACTACGAATGGCAAACAATTTCAGACTCAAACCCCAAACCAAAATTTGTAAATAACTCTCACCAGTTTCAAATCGTATTAAACAAACGTTTAAGCTACATAGAGATATCGGAGGGCCGACTAGCTACGGTGGAGACGATTTGCGGTTCTTTTTCTATAAATAGCATAAGTTATTCAATATTACGAGAGCCTTTTGTACAACCGATAAGTCTAATAGTTTACAAAAACCCTTAAACGCACTAAGGTATAGTGCAACCATTCGAATAGGGCCCAATCTCCTCTGATATGCGTAAGGCCGTAAACATGGATTACTAGTAAATAACACATCCAACTGGCAATTGAAGGCTCGACATGTTAAATTTCAGGTAGCTATAATTTCTATCGTTTAGGATATCGTTTATAAGTATTCTGCCAATAATGCAATTTAACACCTTAAGAAGATCAGAAGGAATTCTGCCTTATTTGAATGGTTACATTTTACTATACGTAGTCAATTCGGTACGACCTGAAACATACTTCAAACGGAATTAGTACCTCAATAGCTTCTTGCATTAGCCATCCAAAAAATCATAGTAAACATGAACAAGGTTTACATTAACTAACGACCATGTCAGCATTCGCATAAAACACAAAGGCGACCTCATAGCATGGGTCGAATATTACAAGAGGTGCACACTATTACGGCCACTGAATAATTCCAATTTTAAATAATACCAAATTACAATAACGTTACAGGAAAACAAATTCTAGTATGCTGGTTACAAAGTTATGGTGATGTTGCAAGCAGTCAAATTGAAGTATGCTAATAACAAATTTTCGGTGTTATTGCAGGTCGAACATAACAGGAGGGCGACAATAATAGTATACCGCCACGCACGTAAAAGTTTAGAATGTTCCATAAATGCGCCAGTAATTACTGACGAACTCGGAGGTTATGCAACAGTAGTCGGCGATTCCATTCTTTGCCTAATGTACAGATTCGCTTTCACCTTCACAACACAAGATCATGTTTTAATACTCTCAGCAATGATGCAAAACGGCATCACAAAACAAATAGCAACAATCAGCCACCAGGAAAAAGTAACCACAAGCAAGCGGAGACACAACAAGGGCCTCGAAAAATAGCTGCAAATCTGCTGAACTTTCAACTAACAACCAGACTCAGCAATAGTTTCAAAAACTCGGCTTTCAAACTAGTGTCATAAACTAGCTGCTCATAGTTTAGTGACTCTAGGGTCGGCTCTGATAACCACGAAATGAGGGTGCCTAATTAGAACAGAGAAAGCATATATGCAGCTCCACTTAAATTGCGACCCCAGATAAATCCGTAATCAAATGTAATAGGTAATTAAGACCCAAATATTTTCGATAAATCAACCCTGCAAACTCGCGGTAACGCGAGTGAGCTAGGACTATTCTTGCTCTCGTAAGTCATTATAAACTAGCTCTAAGCTAAGACAAAGATTAATACGAAGTAAACGCGTGCGTTCAAGTTGAGGACGCTTTCAGAAAAGAACGAAGAAGAAAAATATCGCCGCAAGTGCGCGGAGACAATTGATGATTTTTAGCCAAGTTACCCATGACAACGTCGTTATACCATCTCGCGCGACTGAAGGCCGTTCGGAGTTCGGAAATATCGATAACTGTAAAACAACGAATGTTCGGACAAGGGTATGGGAAAATGCATAAAATGAACGGTATAATTAATGAGCCATTAAAGCTATACGCTTTTTACTTACGACATCAGTATCAGCAATTTATTATAGCCTTGGTTATTCTTACGCGTTTTTGCCTTGTCTATGTACTGATACTTAGAGTACCATATGTTACAGAATGAATACCTAGTATCAAGGTTTCGGGAACAGAATCCCTTATAAAAAATATAATCGCAAAAGTGTGAACAAACAAATTTTATTCATGCCGTTTTGGCATGCCACTTGTGTCTCACACTAGAACCCATACAAGTTTATTATGTAAGTGAGATAGATTTTTGAAACTGACTAATGTAGAAGATTGAAGAATTGAAAAAGCGTATAGGTGTCCACAGGAGTACGCACCATAGAGATAAGATAATGCTAATAGAATATAAATATCAACCAGTGCTATGACCACCGTCCCTTTTCTTGTACCATTTATAACAATATTCTTTCATACAGTGGCGAGTCAGAAGCCAGAAAACAACGTTTTAGCGTGCCGGCGATTCCAGCGTTAGCCGATCTTTCTATTCTATTTGGTTATCCCTATGGTGCGTATTCCTGTGGACACACGGTATAAGGTACGTATCGGCACAGTGTGATGGTAAGTATTTATAGCCTGCCTGATCGTTCGTCACACGATAAGACCCCATTTTTGTCAAACTTTAGAAAAACAAGACGTTTTAATATTTTCTTTAAATCCTTCAAAGATTAATTTAACGTGAAAATGCCATCTTAAATGTGAGGTGAAAGGTTTATTGCCAATATGATGCTGCTCTACCACATTATGTTAGAATCAATTGCACACATATATTACGCATGAACACGGTTAAATAAAAACAAAAAATTGATTATTTGATAAATTAAATAGGATGTACCATAATAGTCTTCATAAAAAAAGGACATGGTTAAAATATTTATCACGACAGCCTAATTCTTAAGAAATTTAGTTGTGCAATTACGTCTTGTCTTTTCCAATGTTCTAGTATCGCGTATTTTTTCTAAACGACTACAAATCGTGATAAAAAGTTTTAACATAAACAAACAACTATGGTTACTTTTGGTTACTAGCTTTGTCTTGTTAAACCAGGGCCGCTATGTTTTTTGAATATATTTATTATAAAAACTTTAAAATGTGACCTATGTTTATGTAAGTTTTTTCATGAAATTAAATCTACTTTCCGTTGCCACACTTTGTAAAGAGACTAGTAAATCATCCTGTACATTGAAATATCTTCTACCCTGTCATGTGTATTAATAATAAAATTCTGTGTTTTTATATAATAAATTATTTTGAATGCAATAGTTGTTAATTTCATGCCTGTAGAACGAAAAAGTTAAATATTATATTCTTCTATTTGAGCAATTCTAACTGTGTGGCCTCTAGATTTAACTTGATCATATGTATGACGGCATAATTGTTTCAACAAAATGCAGGAAATATACGTATACACCATCCTGAAAAATTATAAAGTTGCTCAAAATAAATGTATTGCAGAATACGAGACAACATGTTTTGATAACATAAATATTTAGAAATATGATTTGAACAAAAGTGATCTTCTTAAGATTATTGTTATTTCTAATCCCCTCGCAAACATTTTATCCTTTTCAACATTTGTAATCTTATGTGCACACAAGGGGCTATAGTAAACAGCTGACCTTATTATACGATTTATGAAAATCTGTAGTAATGCTTGTCAATATAATGACATAAATACTTAAAAAGTATCCCAAACCGGTATTAAATTTGCCTAGGAAGTTACATAAAGACGAGGTTTCTTTGAAAAACTTAAAACATTGTTTTTCTACGACCACCAGTAAAAGTAGGCCTTTTAGCGCTAGCTTTTTTAACTAAAAGTGACGTTTTATAATTTAGCGTGTTTAAAGAGATCAGCTGTTTACTTTTAGCACATGTGCTATAAAGTAAAGTGAGGTTATAAAACTGCAATTTCGAACTGGAAGTGAGGTTGTCAAGTTATTCTAGTTACTTCTTGCGTTAGAGGTAAAGTGTTTTTTAAATAATTAAAGCGTTATGTAATAAATAAAGTCACTATTGTGTACTATTATAATTACCTTTGATAACTGACTTTGACAGTACTGGCTCCACAAACATTCACCTGAGCGTCAAGGCTATCTCTTTATAAACATCAACTTTTAGCACTTGTTGCATAAATAGCTATTTTATACGGCAATCAGTTTTTTGCTAATCGAAATTTGTAAAGTGTGTGCTAGATCATTTAAGTCTTGAAACTAAATCCTAAGACGTGTAAAATAGTCTAAATACTTTATATTTATTACGTTTTTAATTTTTTTCAGTTATTTTATAATAAGTCTTTTCGAAACTATAATTCAAACAGTACAGTTCGTTTTTCTTTTACTGGAAACCTTTTATCGAGCACAGATATCCCTCTCGACTACCCATCTTGCTTTATCATCTTTAGCCTAACCCATCTCTGCGCAAGGGTTACATTATAAAATTTATGAAGGTTATAAAGACATAAAACGAAGAATCCGTTCCTAACGGCAAAATACAACAATGCCAAGCTACCAAGTTTACCAGCTCCCAGTCCGATTTTCAGAAACTGTAGCAAATATTTGGTAATTAGGAAACTACCAATAATTGAGTTAAATATTATTTTTCTATTTTTAACTTGCTTTTTTAACTTCACACGGTCTGAATGTTCATAAATAATCATTCATTTGCACATAAAAAATAATAATTTAGTAGGCTACGTATGTTTAGTGTGTCAATTTAAATGTGACAACATTGGTCCACTTCAGCCGGTTCAACTCAATTCAATTACCTGAATCAGATTAAATTATACGAAACAAATTAATGCGTTCAACTAAATTGCAACGCCGTGTTTGAGTTGCAACTAGTATCTGAACCACATCTAATTAGGCTCTCGCAAATTCAGTCCGCTAAAATGAACTAATGTAAAGTAAAATATCCGGACATTTGTAACAAATCTGCAGTAATCTTTACTTAAGCCTAATTTTGCATTAATTTATAGTGATTGAATTAAAAAATATGTTACTAATGATAAAAGGATACGTCTTAATTATTGTCTGGCATTTAATTTAAAATAAATAGATACAGTATCCCGCGAAGTAATGTCAATATTCTAAAAAAACATTAAGCTTACATTGCAGGGTTAGTGCTTTTTTTTAATATTCACCAACACTTCTGAAAATAAGGATACGATTGCTGTAATAGATGCTACATAGTCAGAAACATTTTCCATGTGAAATACTTTTCTTACAGCAAGTAAGACGAAACCACTGCCAGAGGCGAATTAATAAGAGAAGAATTTGGGCATGGCGAAAAAGAAAAAAGTTTTAAATGCTGTAAATCAAAATGCCGGTACAAGGATCCGGCTAATTATTTTAAGAACTGGTATCTTCAAAACGCGAATAGTATTTTACATCATCATGGTTTGCAAAGTTCAAAAAATCTTACAAAGTGCACACTAACGTCAGTTGTAATTATGTGTTTTATTACAAATCAATTGGTACTAAATAACATATTTTTCACAGAGAAAGCTACATTTACACTTAATGGAATTAATAATATGCCAAGTTTTCATGTGAGCATTTGAAAATTCTCATGCGAGAAGTATCCTGTAAGTATATTTTTCGTTGTCAACCACTTTATTGTACCACATTTCTATGAAGGACGCTTTACGTAGAGACCTTTTTGTAACGTGAACTTCCAGTTTTAATGCAGGATGTGTCTGTTATGACCTAAATGTGGAACAAACTAGATCATCTACGCACTGCACCGAACAAGTTACGGAATGTTTAAACAAAACGTTTCCAGGATACTTCAGAACGCAAGAAGGACCAATACTGCATCTTGCAAGATATCCGATTTTTTTTTAGATTTTCACGTGTGTTTTTTTTTAAATCTCTAGTTTACTCTGCAAACTTCTGACGTAACTTGTGGTAAAAACTTTATCAATCGACATATAGCTGCTTGTATTAATGCACGGTATAGTCACTTAGAAAATGTTTTGCGATATTATAAACATCTAATAATGATATATGTTATACATAATTAGTTGATTAAATATTGCCAATATTGCAGTAGTATTTGAAAAAAGGACGAGAATAAATATAACATTTTACACTAATAAATTAGTCTTCGTTTTCCCTGTTTTAGTATTGATAAAGCCTCTCTGCACAGTGTTAAAACTTAATATCAAGCTTGTATCATATTTTATTTAATTCCTGTATTTAAATATATCGCTAAAAGTATGGATTCTGTTTATTGTGTATTTACATTCAAATTTATTAACCCGGTAATGCTAGTCTACCAATTTAGACGTTTCTTTGAAGTACATACTGCTATGATCACTTTTTAGTAAAATAATAATTACTACTAATTTGTAACACAACCAACAATACAGATATTAATTGTAAAAAAGTCCAGAAGATATGATAATTTAAAGTTCAGACTTCTTATAAAATAGTAGGCCTTGTAAATAATAATTGCTAGTATGATGTTTTTAAAATAGCATTATTTTAGTGTAAAAAAAATTCAAATCGAAGTAAGCTTGGCATTTCACGCAACTAAAACAAAACTGTAAACAAAAAATTGGGGGCAGCTTCTTCAAGAGGCTGGTTGTGTTTTTTTGGCTAAGCTCCCCTAATAAATTATATTTTATGTACGATTAAATACCCAAGTTTACCAAAAAGTTGTGTTTTTATTGAGAGAATGCGCCCAGAGTGATTTGTGGAAGTTTTCCTTTGCATTGACCTTCCGCAACAGGTTGAACGAGGCATCATTTGATCCGGTGCAAGTCAGAGTATTTGAAAGTGATTTTACGGAGGTCCAATTTTGTAAGTGCCTGTCCAGGTTGGTAAGGATATCCTGTCCAGAGCATCGTGGCACCTTCAGCAAGACTGCAGGTACACCGAGATTACCTTAGAATCCATCTAAAGGTCAGATTTTGCCAGCTAAAAAGTGTCTTTTAAGATTTTGTTCCAGTGGCGTCGGTTTCCTTTTAACTTCCGGTAGTGGCGTTAGTAGAAGTGCTTTGTTTAGTAACGTGGTATACTTACTTTCAATTTTTCTCGCATATCAACAGCGCCAGCGTTTACTGCATGGACATAAACAATTTAAATAGAACGCGGAGCTTCTTTAATTATTTTCAACACCACGGAACCATATTGGAATTAATGTCGGTCCCATCAGGTAGAAATATCACGCTAGGAATTCCCGTCAGTTAAATATCTTAGCATACCGAGTGCGAATAAATAATTGTTTAACCGAACTGTACATGATTATTATTAGGAAAGTAGCAATTTAATTTTGGCTGTAGCGACCTAACCCTATTCAGATAGTCTTAATTAATTAACCGATGCAATTATTAGTTTAATTCTAGTCTCTTGTCACGAGCGAAGCAAAGCCCCGCAAGTAACTAAAGATGCTTTATGCATGTGTATCGCACAATATTTTATCTATGATACAATTTAAAAAACACGGTAAATAAAAAATTACTTTAAATGTAAATTAAATTTTACCACATTAAATAACAGGTTTACCTTGATATGAAAAACTTCATCCTAGCAACTGGCCGTAATTTTACGTTGTTAATTTTGTTCATAATACCTACATGTTATTGTACTTTATCAGTACTGTCTGCTTGATCGAAATGTTACCCATAACAGACACTGCCATTATAACCGTTGCTGTACTACCAAATTACGTGCGAGACTCAGGTTACTAGCAAGTTTAATTTATTATTTTTTTTATTATTGGGCTAAAAGTATACAACTGATCTCATTTTAAACACTCTAAATTATAAAACGCCGCTTTTAGTGAAAAAATCTAGCCCTAAAAAGCCTACTTTTAGTGGTGATCGTAGAAAATATTAAATTAATAATTATATTAAAAGATAAGAACAGCCAACTTTATTGATATGTGCTAGCTCAATAACAGTACAATTTCATTAACATGAATATAATTATTAAATAAAACCTTAATTTAGAATGCGACTAAAATTACACAGTTTCATTTTATTAGAAAATGAAAAAGTTTCCTTTCTATCCATTCTCATAACGATAGGTACTTTGATGAAGCACCAAAGGCATGTACGAACAGCTGGATGACCTGCAATTAAAAAACATGAGTAAGGTACAAGAAAAGTCATAAAGAATAATGTTAAGTGGAAGTTGAGAAAAGTAGTAAGAGAAATGAAATGGAGCACATATTTAGCATATGGACTTTTGAAGTGCACAGGTGAGCGGGAATGTGTGGAATTGTGGTCGTTATTGGAAAGTGCTACGTTTGAAGAACGAGTGATGGACAGAATTGTTATGGACTGAGAATGGAAGTTGTGAAGTTATTTATGAGAAGGATTGATATTTGAATATTTAATAAGGGAACTTAATATTATTTCAGAGGCTTTCACGTCCATTGTTATTATGTAACAAACGACTTCCGGGATTGGACCGTGTCATCATTGAGGTCGATGAACTTAACTCTTCTAAACCCCGCTCACTGTCACTCAACCGCGATGACACTTGCCCATAAATTCTCGCCTTTCTCTTTCTGATGGTTAGAAGAGTTTCGCATCTGGCGTGGTCTGCTTTTCCCTCCTGGTGAAGCCTTTTACAAAAGTGGACGAAACGTTGAGTTCTCAGTTTGTAATAACAATTTAATTTTAGAAAAGTCAAAACTTTTTAACATTAACTGAGAATATTATAGTGACTAAACAACAAGCAATGATAATCGAAGGACCAGAGATGAAGGAATAGTTATTTACATTACGAGTACGTTTTTTACAAGGCGAGGTTCTAATTTTTAAAGCACAACGCGAAGCGGAGTGCTTTAATAAAACTGAGCGCGTAAAATGTTTAACACACCGAGTATTGTACTACATTTTTTGGCAGACCTATATTTTTAAACGTTTTCTAAAAATATTTTGCTTTCGAATATCAAATCCACCGTTGCCACCAAGCACGCTCACTTCAGTAAATTTTGTAGAGGACGCCATAAAACGCCAAAAATCGAAGTCGTAACTATCAATTTTCTTTATTTCACCAAAACAACTGAACGATAAACTATGTAACTAGCGTTTCTGCCAATGCCCTTTATTATTACAAAGCAAACACTGACTCACTGTAAAATCGTATAGTTACGGTGAGCGCCAACTGTGTATGAATGTGTTGTTTAAATGTCAAAAACCATAAAATAAATTATAAAAATATCTTTCCGTAGCCGAGATTTTAATTCGCGGTCTCATGCTCGATAGTCCGCTATTATGTTGCTACCCTGCCCTGACAGGGTAATTATATGACCGTTTAGAATTCAATATTTCTAATCCTGACAGAATATTAAAAAAACGACCAATCGTTTCAGCTGTTTACGTTAATATTCCACACAAACTAGCGAATAAATAATCCTAATAAGATATGTCATTCTCGAGTTATCATGGTTCCATCAGTCCGGCATGACATACTCGACTTTTCAAAATTTTCCGACTTTAACACCAAAGTGGTTCCTGTCTTCACAAATGTTATGTAATTTCATACAGCCTTTCGTATAATTTTAAATTGGTCGCGCCTGATTGAGAAGTGGCTAAAAAATGTTAATTTAAAAATTGTGTAGGTCGAAAGAGATAATTAGGCAAGTTGAGCAGAAGTAGAATAGGGCAACGTTTTATTAATGTTCCTGAAATTCAATGTATTATTGTGTATTCCAAAAGTATGCAACATTTGAGATACTTGCACATTGATTTCTAAAAATATATGAATATATTTTTCAATTGTTTTAATTTCAACATAAGTAAACTACCTTTCTTTTTATTTTTTTTAAGATAGGAAAAAATATTATTATATTTACAGGTTAAGTTTCGCTAGAAAGTTTAGATAAAAATTATTCAATTTTACTTTCCTTCGTTTAAATTTAAAATTATTGCTACCGTAACAAAACTGACTAATTTTTGCACTAAGCTTTTATTAAATCCTATAATACTCTTCTTAAGTACACTCCTGTACTTCTGGAAAGTTTGTACAAAATTGGAAATAATTTTAGTCACTCGCGGGGCTTAAAACGCTCGCTCACTCGTGTTTTAACTCTGCCCCACTCGTGGCTAAAGACTAGTTTTACACACTTGTATCGTAAATTACTATCGTAGTCAAATTCAGCGCATCTTGATCACTGAGATAAGTTTTGAAAAAATGGCATTTTTTAAAGAGTCATAGTAGATGGATATGCAAAGGAGGCAATAATCTAGCTCAAGTCCCAGTGGAAGCCACCACAAATTCAAATCATTATTATGATCCATTTACAGCACACTGTATATTGTTAGAGAAACAATACCTTGACATAATATGTTAAAAATATAACCTGTAAATTGATAGCCTTTTTAAGATTCTTATGTACAGATCAAATTATTGTCATTAGGTTAAGGAAAAGGGATTGAAAAGCCCTTAAAAACCATCTATACATTTTGAAGATATGCATGGTTATAAACTTTATGAGTTATTATGCTTAACAATCAACTACAAACATTATTATGTAAATATCAGTATTTTAAAAATGTTTAAAACGCAATTTTGATCTAACAGCGAGACCTAAACTAAAGGTGATTAGAAATATGGAACTATAATCATTTATTATTTCTCATTTAAATTATGAAAGTGTTCATATTCGCAAATTTTCATTATCGACACCCTCCGAACGGTTCTAATTCGACCTCTGGGTAGACAAACATTCTCACGCAAGGTCAGTATTCGAAAGCCGTCCAAAATTCCGTGTCGAAATCGCATTTCAATTGAACAACATTTATAGCCGACATTTTTGTGAAGTGCACCAAGTTTACATTGAGTGTGGTCAAGATTTTCACTCCAAGGCTGTCAACTTTATTTATAGTAACGTGCATATTATCAGTTCTCGGCGATTCATTCATGTTTATTTTGCAAGGCCATCTTTGTTTATACTTAACGCGGTGACTAATTTGAGCAGTTTAACAATGACTTAACTTTACAAAGCTCGGTAAAGGTCAAATTCGATCAACAGTCCTGTTTTGCATCATAAAAACGTATTACGCGAGTAAAATAAGTTTATTATTTGGCTATGAGCAGCTGAAGGTATGTCATGTGCTTGAGGATAAAGAACGTTAAAGGGGTTGCTGTATTTTTATTGCTATCTAACGGGTGTTCATAAACAGTCGTCATCCCAGTTGCCTTGAAAAACAAAATGTTATGTCTTTGATTAATTCGTGCAACACAATGAAACGTCATTGAGTACTGTCATAGCGCATTTTTTCTCAATTTTAATAGACATACGTTTCTGAAGTCAAAACCTACTGGGATGACGACTGTTTATGAACACCCGTTATGTTAACTAACAACTGGCATGTTCTACTATTTTAAAAACTTACTTTTTTAAATAGAAAGCTTAGGGGCCGGTTGCAGAAAGCAATGTTAAGTCTCGTGTTAGCTAACATCGCGTCAAAGTGAACAAAATCGCATCAAATCTCAAATCTTTATGGTAACTAATACATTAGTAAACAAAATTTGATGCGATTTTGTTCACTTTGACGCTATGTTAGCTAACACGAGACTTAACATTGCTTTCTGCAACCGGCCCTTAGTGTATTTGTTCCCATCGATGACATTTTACACCATCAAATTTAAATGAATAAATTGGTATTTGAATTGTGTAATCAAACAATAAATACCTCACAAAAAGGATAAACACATATTATATTTTAAATGCTGCAGTTATAAGTACTAAAAGTACTGCAAAAAATTTCAGTTTTTCTATAGCACATGTTATTAAGTGTGCTTTTGTCAACTCAAAACAAAAGGTCAAGTTTTACTTTAACAGCAAGGGTAGGTAAAATAGCACTTTAACATCAAGGATAGATAAAGTAATTTAATTTTCCAACTTTTGTTTAAATTAAATATGACAGCTGCGCATTATCGTAGCAACCCAATCTAGCTACCGACATTTTGAAATGTGATTGGCTGTCCTTATTTTCTTTTGAAATTGTTAAAGTTTTTGCTATAAAAAAAATATTGTATTATACACGACGATAAAGTTATTTCTATCCACTCTTGAATCATTAACGTCTCGACTTCGTCTCGACGTTAAACGATTCACTCGTGGATAAAATTTAACTTTATCGTCTTGTATAATAAATTACTATTCTTCTATTTGAAATAAAGTATTTAAAACGCAAATATTTCGTTCTTTTTCAAATAAATAATACAAGAATCGTGTCTATAAAATATAAAAAATCCTCATTACGTACCTGTACGAATGACAAAAAGCACTGCATCTGAGCATGACTTTTTTAATCCTGTGCTGTGGACAAAAGGCAACCATGCAAAATTGAGGTAAAATAGAGCCCACCGCTACTTATTTCAAAGGCACCAGGTAGACTAAGTGGCAAGTTACCGAAATGTGGCCTTTCGGGTAATTGGTTTATTTCAGGTGGTATAAATCTTGCTAAATATTTTGACATTTTTGGGGAATCTTAAAAATTCTTGAGCAGACAGGTTAACGCCTTGTAACGTCTTGTAAATGAGCCCTACCGCTGCGTGTAGACGTGTAGACCGTACAGGTATAAGAAAACATTGCAATCTTGCAAACAACTAAAGATGTTTGTGAAATTACTTCAAAGGGTGCATGTGTGTGGATGAGTGATAAATAAGTTATATTTAAATTTTTCTAAAGTACAGGATTAATTTTGTTATAACTTGATATCGATGGCATAAAACAAATTTTGGGACCATTATACTCATATACCGGATGTCCGTTCTCTAAGTCGAACATAGGCGATTAACATTGTATTGAACGTTTTTGCCGATTCCTGCTCGCCAATTCAACTTACAGGGAAGGTGATGGTATTAATGGAAAAATAAAATTATTACGCATCAAATGATACCAATAATAATATTCAAGATGCGATTTTTATTTTAAAATACTAATTTAAAACTTGGGAATTTTTTAATATGCCATGCCTTGCTTTTCAAGTTCGATAGCATTTGTCAAAAAAATTGGTAATTAGTTGGCGTAAATCAGGTATTTTCTGTCAACGTCTGTTAAAATTATATACAGAAATAGTATATTATACATCAAGGTAGCGAAGTGTAGTATTATAACCTGAGCGCATATTAGATACTGAGCGCGCAGCGCGAAGTATCCAAAGCGCGAAGGTTATAAGACGATTCGCTACCGTGGTGTATATACTATTTTTTGCACTACCAAACGGCTTCATACCTAAATTCCCAACAAATTTCGAAAATATTTTAACTGTCAACCTGACAATACAGCTCTTTAAAACGTCAAAATTAAAATAGTCATATTTGGTAACTTAGCAATTTATTAGTTACCACGGTGAAAATTGTTTATTTTACTTTCTCTCCCTTGGTGGAGAAAATCAACTTCACGACCTAAAGATTGGCCAATAACGATGCGTCCTGAGACTAGTAGTGCAAAAAATGAATTATTTCAATGAAGAACGAGTGAATGCACCAATGTTAATTGCCTATGTTCGACTTTGAGAATGGACACCCGGTATATCATTTTCCGAAACATTCAATGAAAAAATCCAAAAAAATCAATAATAATCACATTTTAAAAAATGCGTTATCGGCAATGTTCTAAAACAGGGGGTTTCAAACTTTTTCCTTCGCTTACCTCTCAAATATCTACATAACGACCGCGTGCCATCAATTAAAACTGATACAACCTATGAATGTTGCATTTAAATGTGTAGTATGCTAGTATGTTACAGCTGCATCAATGTTAGGAGTTTCAAAAAGACTTACAGCCGTATTCATAGTCGTTCGCCAGCGGCTCGCCGGCGAGTCGCCGGAGTTTCGTTATGAATAGTATGTTGGCGGCACTGTACGTCTATGTCAAATTCGAGGTTATCAGGTTAGGTTTTGTGTCAATTTCTGTCAAAACTGACGCAAGACCTAACCTGCTAACCTCGAATTTGACATAGACGTACAGTGCCGCCAACATACTATTCATAACGAAACTCCGGCGACTCGCCGGCGAACCGCTGGCGAACGACTATGAATACGGCTGTTAGAAACTTAAAATTTATTGCACATAAAAGTATTACAAACAATATATTTGACAAATCAAATAGCATTAAGAGTCCTGCTAACTTTCCAATGGTTCCAGTGTTACAATAGTTATTTGTAAACAAGTAATGAGAGCAATATTTTTTTCATGAGTTAGATCATCAATCAAAGGAGAGAAGAAAGATGCTTTCATAAGTGTTGTACACGTTTTTTTTTGCGTAGTGATATCTTGTAACTCGAAATTTGGTCAAAAAGGACTTCAAGATTTATAACGATCTAATTGACAATTCGCAATTTCAAAAAAAATTGTTAAAAAAGTTACTTTGTGTACGATTTTTCGTTTAAAAAAGATGACTTTTAGATTTACTATAACAAATAGTTATTTGTACAACAAAATAAGCAAACAATACTTTTTTTGAGTTCGAAATAAACGAGTAAAAAAAGATGCTTCCATACGTGTTGCACACTTTTTTGCATAGTGATATCTTGTAACTTTGAAATTTGGTAAAAAAAGACTTCAGAATTTAAACTGTGCAGATAACGATATTCACAATTCAAAATTTTAATTACTTTATTTTCTATGCAAAAATAGTTATTTGTACTAGTGATGAAAGCGATACTTTTTATGGGTCGTCGTACATCAATCCAACCAGCAATAAAAGTTGCTCTCATACCTGTTGTAGACGTAATTTTTTTGTATAGTGACATCATGGGTGTCGTCTCAGATATGGTTGTTACATTTGCGGTTATGGTTATTATCGTTGCATATGCGGTCAACGCCAAACATTTTAAATATATCTTAGATTTACTCTTACAGAAGTCGCATTGACGGTCAGCTGCTTTTATCGTTCTTAAAATTTTTCTGTTTAGTCCAGTTCCTTACATTATTTATAACTTTTTATATTGTATTTTATGTTTTCATTAAGCGATCGTCAGGTGAATACTGCAAAATTGTTTTAATTCATAACTAATTACTGTAATGTGATCAAAGATGAAAATCTGAGGGTTGATCATAAAAAATTAAATTACTGCAGGCCGAACCTTTAATATTTATACAACTATGAATTAATTTTGACTTCTATCAAATTTAATGTTTACTTGCATCACTAAGTACTATATAAATACAAAACTTTAAAAAATACACATTCCTCTTAAAAGTAACTATAGAAAACACGAAACCAATAATTATGTAGAGTTTAAATAATTTAAGCATTTAAAGACCCGAACAGAGTAAAATAATTTCCTTGTGGCTAAGGAGGAACTTAATATGGAAAAAAAGAAAATTGAGTTATATAAAACTCGATCAACGAATAAGTAATGCATTATTTAAGTACTTATAAACAGACTCGTGATATAAAAAAAGGTTTAAGGTCACTTGCTTACATCCAGAAATTTGATTAATAAAAAGAAAAATACGAACAAACATTAAACTATTCAATATTTAATAAAAAACAACAAAAACTATCTTTGTAACTTTACAAACTTTTAATCGCGCTAATACTGACATTGCCTGTCTCAAGCGTAGATACAATTTGAGAAGGAAGTTTTAGCAGTACAAAAACAGTTGACAACAAATGTAAGAATAGATTTTAGAATTTTTATAAAATATTCTTCGTCGACCGCATATGCATCGACCGCAAGTGCAACCATTTCGAAGCCTTGTAACTCAAAATTTCATCGAAAATTACTTCCGAATTTATAACTGTCAAACTGACAATTCACAATTTCGATAAAATAGTGTAAAAAAGGTATTATCTTCTTTACAAATTCTCGCTAAGAAAGTGATAGTTTATTTACAATTTTTCGTTAAATAAGACGACTTTTATGATCACTATGCAAAAAAATAGCTAATGAGATAGATGGTGTTGCAGGTTGGAAACAAGCGACGCAACGTTGAGTCCGAATGTACAAAGTTTTAACCGTATATTCGGCTTAAGATTTATGTTAGTATGAAATTCATTTTTACTTCCCTTGTCTGAGGGATTGTAATCGCGAAAAAATTACCTTCCGAGATTTCTCCGCATCTTTACGTTTCAGAATCCCTAGATGACGAAAAACAGGTTTTCTCAATTCCGTCTCTCTGTCTGTCTGTCTGTTGGCGGTATAACTCAAAAACTATTTGTTGGAGGAAGACAATATTTTGCATACACATTATATAGGGTTTTTCAAAAGTAAGTCGTATTTTGAAATACTAATATTTTTATCAATCATTGAGCAATTTGAAAATTAAAAATGCCTGTATGTGCAGAAAGAAATGGGATTTATTAAAAATATTACATTTATCGTAAATGTTGTATGTGGCCGCCATTTTCTTCTTGAACAAGAAATTACCTTTCTTCAATATGCATGGGCCAGTTTTTAGACCGTTACGGGTACGAAACCGTCAAAATCCTGCCGACAAATCCAATGCGAGTTTGCATAGACAAAACCATTTCTTTTCACAAAAGAAATTGTATTCTAATGTGAAGAAAAACCTGTGATGACACTTGCATACAATATTATTTTTCGTGCAACTGTTTTTAAACAAATTTGTTGCTATGACGACCAAAAGGTGAAAATAAAAAAATCCCGTTCTCCTGTGACCTGATACTTTCCTTATTTTTTTTTAATTTTTGATTTAGTTTAACAATAGATACAAGTAATAATTTGTACATAGCTCAGGCTTTATTCTTGCCAAAAAATGGGACCCAATAGATACAGAATAAATGTTGTACGATAAAAAAAGAGCAACGAATTAGTGTGTACGTTAAATATAGCTGCAACGCGGGATTTCGAATGGTCGCGGTGGCTCTGGAAGCTAAAGTGTAAACTACCGCCAAACAAACAAATGGAATGGACAGGCTCTTTCGCAGGCGCTGAATTCGAGTGGCATCACCGGTGATATTTTTATTTTTTCTTTAACTGAGATACAGGACAGTAACAATTTGACATAGTGCAAACTTTACTCTTGACAAGAATCCAACAGATACAGCGTAAGTGCTCTTTCTGCTTTACAGCGTAAGAGGTGTCAACGAAAAGAGGTTGTATTTAAAGCAGCCGGGACGCATGTGTTCGACTAGTACTCCGCAGCACAGGTAGAAGTAGCCCATTCTCCTTGCAATATCCCACAAAACGTTGGGATTGCATACGCATCCGCCTGCCCTTAGAATTCGACTAACGGCAATGCTTTTTTTTATTTGAAAAGCATTTTATTTGCCACCAATTAAAGAAGAAAATCGCCCGTGGGCCAAGAACACCAAACAAAAAGCGGCCTTGTTCGCCGAGCATTTGGCAGACATCTTCACACCTAACGAAATACAAGCTAATAAAACTCTGACCGGTTTTGTTAATCT
The DNA here is from genome assembly GCA_940337035.1 of Agriotes lineatus. Taxonomy (NCBI): domain Eukaryota; kingdom Metazoa; phylum Arthropoda; class Insecta; order Coleoptera; family Elateridae; genus Agriotes; species Agriotes lineatus. The sequence goes on along the minus strand of OW679198.1, from coordinate 100,949,934 downwards.
AAGAACAGAAAGTATCACCCCTGTCACTCCAAATGAGGTAGCTCAGAAAATAAAAACAAACCTAAATCCAAAGAAAGCGCCAGGATACGACTTGATCACTGGAGAAATCTTGAAGCAGCTGCCTAGAAAAGGCATAGTCATGTTCACTTACCTGTTCAATGCAACCCTAAGGCTCTAATATGTTCCTGCCAGCTGGAAGGTTGCAGACGCAATTATGCTACCTAAACCAGGTAGGTAAGTCGCCTAACGATGTTAAGTCGTACAGGCCTATCTCCCTGTTGCCAATTGTATAAAAATTATTCAAAAAACTACTTCTCAAAAGAATCAAACCACTCATAAAAAATTATGACTTGATACCAAACTATCAATTTGGCTTCAGACCAAATCAATCAACAATAGATCAGGTGCACCGTATTACGGATATAATAGAATGCGCACTAGAAGAAAATCGATTATGTTCTGCAGTATTCCTAGATGTGGCTCAGGTCTTTTACGAGACATAAACTTAACAAAATACTCCCAAAGCAATATGTAAAAATACTAACATCCTACATCTCAAACAGGCTCTTCAGGTTCAAACAAGAAGATGAATACTCGGAACTAAAAAAGATAAAGGCGGGAGTGCCTCAGGGCAGCGTGCTGGGGCCTATGCTTTATCTAATATATACTTGCAATATACCAAATTTTGAAGGAACCACAGTGGCTACGTTTGCAGATGACACCGCACTTCTGGCAGTGGACACAGACTAAGACTTAGCCGTTGAGAGACTACAAGGAACCAGCAATACAATACTCGACTGGACTAAACAATGGAGAATTAAGCTGAATGAGCTCAAATCTACTCACATTAACTTTACCAATAGGAGATTAAACGCTCCACCATCTTTAGATATAAATGGTACCATCGTGCCCTACGCGAACAATGCTAAGTACCTAGGTACCGGGCCCCTTAATTGCCAAGTGTAAGTCCTATTCTTGCCAAAGCATTTTTCAATTATTTTTTTTAATTCATAAACAGAAACATCAAAGCAAAATGAACAATAGCGAGTGTTTTTCTCGAACTCATTGAATCTTTATACGGGACCGAGTTTGGACCTGCCGGGATTTAAACTTCAGGAACCCCGTTGGGCCCCCTGAAGTTCAGGGCCCGGGGGCCGCTGCCCCCTTTGCCCCCTCGGTAGTTACGCCACTGCTAGGCATGACACTAGATGCCAAAGTTAGGTGCAAGGAACATGTGAAGAAGAAAGTAAGCGAACTGAGACTAAAATATGGACAACTCTATTGGCTAATTGGGAGGAAATCCAAGCTGTCAATACATAATAAGATTCGAATCTACGATCAGATTGTAAAACCAGTATGGCTATATGGTATACAACAATGGGGTTGCAAGAAAGATAGCAATATAAAAAGCATACAGACTTTTCAGAACAAGGTAAAAAAAATTAGCATCACAATGTCCACGAGGAAAATTCTGGGTAAAGCCCTTTGCAGATTTTTTACTAAAATCATAGCATAAATAAATGGTCAGAGTGTGGAAATAACAATTCAAGGCGTTAATAGATAACGATGAATATTGAGTATATTGAGTATATAATGCAGTAACTTTATTTTATAAAATTCTAATGAATATTTTTTTTTTTCATTTTCGGTCGACTTAAAATACTTGGTTACGTATTTTTGTTGCGTTGTCCACCCCTTCTTTAAAAGGGCAAGAACAACGCCACTGGAGTTCGGAAAGATATTTCAATTTGTTGATGGCGTTAAACAACCAGAATGAATTTTTTTAGATTATGTATTAATGTCCTAATAATAATTTAACACGGAACCAAAACCAAACTGTAATAATTGAGCGTAATTTATAAGTTCCCTCCGTACGCAACGAAATCAAAAAGTATTAGTATATGAAATAACATAATAAACTTAAAAACCATTATTTACAACAAAATAATTCCAACGTCTATTGTATGATGTATATACCAGTCACAGTAACTTCTTAAGGTACGCTAGTGTCAAAATAAACACTAACTGTTAACAGTTCTTTAGTACTTAATATATTTTTCACTTCTTGAATATTCTGTTATATATTTTTTTTTAAATGTTGACAATTATAACTAAGAATGTTTGTTAGTTTACGTATTTTTAAAAAAACTCAAATATAAAATAGACAGCAAAATTTATAAATTCTGTAATTGTTTAGATCGCAGATAATGAATTTATTTCTGAGTGCAGGAGGGCTAATTTTATAGTTTATTTCAATACTCTTCTGTCCTACATACTTAGCACCTAGACACTTAAATAATGTTTGATGTAGCTATGATATACTTTTGACAGTCTGTTTTATACTAATCAAGGTATCGTAATTAATCGTAACTACAGTTATTCAAATAGGGAAATACAATCTTCCCAATGAAAATAAACTCCAGATTTAACCAAGTCATTAAGTGTAAAGAAGGCTGTGGTTGCGCATCTAACGTTTCAGGTAGAACACACTAATTCTACGGCACAATATCGAAATATTTTGGACACGGTTGCTGCATCTACTTTTACTCGCGTTCTGAATTGTTATAACAATTAAATAATTAGCGGAGCTCCGATTTCACTCACACACATCGATTCTTCGTCCGATAACGAGCACGCAATTTTGTACGTGCAACTTGGGAACGTATAAGAAATTATTGTTTATTATGCTGACCATATGTCTGAATGTTATTATTAAAATTTCCTACAGTCGAACAACTGGCAAGTGTACTGGCTGCGAATGGAAAGAGCGTATTGCGGACGAAAATTTGCTTTTGTGCTGGAAAGTTTGGCTATTCGCAAATTATGTTTAACAACGCAGAAAAAATTAAAATTATATAGAAATTAAACCCCTTGTTCACTTCTGCGATTATCATAATTATTAAATTGGTTTTATGCTATAATTAGTTAAACTCTTTTTTAGTGTTAATTGTCCGACAAGAAACGGCAGACACAACTGAACAACTGCTTTTTAATGGACGTCACTCAGACCTTTTATTTGTTTATCTATTTTCACAATATAATTTAAAGACGTTCGGCAAGGATGAATGTTCTAGAAGCTGTTGCATCAATACGGGAACGTGAGGTATTAGTCGTGAATCTCTGACGCTTCTAAAATGATGGGGTGTGCACTCGAAGATGTAGTCTTTAAAAAATGTACAATATCTCGAATAACCTAGCGGATTTAAATATGGAGGGCCATTCTGTTTGTGATTGCAAAAAACCAGAAAATAGTAGTTTACGTAACAAGTCTGAAAAGAGCAGCTTTACTCGAAAGTAGGCACATTTCAGGCCGATGCCAAAGGCGAGGCTTAAAAGCCTACAAGTCCGGTAAAGGGCATTTCCGAATGAGTTACGTGCACAAATTTTTAGGCACCTATATTGTACAGGACTATTGTAATTTTTAATAAGCTTAATACTTACATCCTGTACAAGACTGATTAAAAGTAAATAATTAATTGTATAAATGGGTTCATTGATTGTAGTGTTTTGCCCCCTATAGTAATTCGCACATCTGCAAGTAAAGTTATTTATGGCTAACTTTCAGTAGGCATGAAGACTCAAATCTGCAAGTTAGGTTCACCGACATGTTCATATTTAAACTCCCGTGTTACGCCACTGGGCTGTGAAATTAAAAAGCAGCAACGCGCAGACTCACTACCCTGTCAAATTATTTATCAACAAATTGAATTTTCGTGCGGTTCGTTTCTGGTGTATTTACAAGTTAATTCAAAGGCAAATCTTGTTATGGTCTTGAACTGACTTTACGACACCGCACCGGCTCATACATAAACGAAACGGCCGGCGCGTGCCGTAATGAACGAAATCGGGACGAAAGTTCTCCTAGGCCGCTACCCAGCCGCAACAAGATAGGCCGGCTAGACTTTCAGTGGAGTTGGGCGGGTTCTTAACGAGATTATCTAAGGGTAACGGCCAGAGGGTCGGTAAATAACGGTAAAATAAAGAGGGCGCCACCAAGCCTGTCTTAACCCGAATAACCGGGCCTGGGCGGTTAAACGGGAGCGAAGTATTCAAGACACTCCGTCGATAGGGGTACTCGTGAATTATAAACTCACACAACGATTTCGTGATGGCAAAAATACTTAGATCATAAAGTGGGGCTCTTTCAGCCACGGCAATGTCACCACCAAGCTTACCTGCACGCTCTGATCTCACTGGCCCCACCGTACATTTATCTTCTCAATGATGGGCGCACGCTGAAACAGAACATGCACAAAGCGACCAAGAATAAAGCGTCTCTTAATTAGATAAGCGTCTATTATTCGATTCTTACATTGGGGCAGCAAAGCGTGCCGCAAACATTGCGTTAATTCTTATAAATAAGCATCAGCTGATGGGCGCACTACTGTTACTAAACAACACCCATAACTGTACAAAATCAAAAGCAGTTTGACATATGAGTCCCACAAAGGGAACGTTTGTTCATAAAAATGCTCACATGATAATTTGGGCAAACACAGCAAAGCCCAAGTGAGGGAAGTGATTAGATCAAAAATGAGCGAGCGACGCCACTTCGCGACAACAATTTAAGATGCGAAGGGTACGTTTTTAACGGTGCACAAGATTTCACATCCAGTTCGCGCACATGCAATTTTACCGCGACAAAATTGGCGTTGCCGCCTTACAGCACGTATGCCAAGAGTTCAGCAATTATTCACATGATTAAGCGCACAGCTCGCGCACGAGAAGTTAGTATGATTCAATGGTTACAAATACCTTAATTTTATTGGTGACGGCCCAAGAGATCGGCATGCGGTCCAGCTGTCGGGAAACAGGTTGCCTGTGGCAATTCATTCGCCGCTAAAACTGCCGACGTGTGAATGGTTGGATGCGCCCAAAATGGCGACAAAGGCTGGCGCTTCAACAAACGCCGCTACGACGGCCAAACTAGCCCAAGTGATGTCCTACCTCAACGGAATCCTCGCACAACGAGCTATAGGGAACACTCCCTTACGTGACGACGTAGAACCGGGCATGGAATTCCATCACACCTACGCCTTGGCGTACTAAGATCGCCGCTAACGACACACACACACCTCCCTTGTTCAATCGCCTGAGTTGAACTCCCCGCACAAGGAGCGTTAGGGCGCTCGCAGTGGCGTGAGCCAAAACGGCGTTACCACGTGACTCTCGACAGCCAATGGCGATGCGCCCAATAAAACAAATAAGTTCCGGCGACAAAGACAGCGCGAGGCCTCGCAGTCACACCAACAGCGTAAATTCTAGAAGGTTCGGAAATCCTGCGAGCGTTAACACCCGACTGTCAAAGTACCAACAAAGGGGTGCCCCAGATGACGAGAAATACTGCGCTACTAAAAGGGTTTAACATACGGGCACGCTGCCCTAAAGCCTAGGTGGCTAATTAAAATACAAAATGACCTGACAATCTATGAACAAATTATCAGGTCATTCGATCTCGCGCGTTATTAAGCGTCACTAGTCGTGTTTTGGTTTTAGATCGTTCGCGGCTTCCGGCGAATTAAATTGTTTTGAACGCGTCCTTTCATGTAAAAAAACATAACCTCAACTTATATTTTTACAATTTCTGGACCTCATGCTCTTTCTTGAAGTATTGTAAGACTGAGGTCGGCTTCCTCTTATAGGACTCGTTCATCATGGTAAGTTTCGAAACTCTAGCACGGATGTTTGCTTTGCAACACTAACCTGACTACGAACTCCTGATCACGATGGTATAATTATTTTTAATTTATTTCAATCGTAAATGGCTTAAAACTCAATTAATCTGAAGAGACAAATTAGACTGTCATGAAATAATTTTTATTCAATTGTTTCTCTCTGGGTAGTTAACAACAATTGCTTATCTAAATTCATAGTTGTGGATGTTAACCAAGTACAAATCAGTCACTTATAAACAAAATTTTAACTTATATTATACAAATTTACAAAATCTTAATTCTAAAATTATTATTTGTTCACGTTCGTATTTAAACTAGGTTATAGCGCCACTCACTATGTTTTATTTGGATTGTCTGTTCACTTATGTCACTTCACTGACTCATTTTTTTAAACACCAATCTCGTTCATTTCCTGTCCTGTGAATTTCTTGTATGTTATAATAATTGTCTGCTTTTCACCATTCTTCAAATATTACCGTTCCATTTTTGATATCCTTATTCGATCTAGTATTGTGCTCTCTTTGCACTGTATTCAGAACATTCTGTCCTTCTTACCTTTGTTTAAAAAGTTCATAGAACTGTACTTATTCCATTATACTGACATGTAAATTTATTTAACACGCATGTAATAAACCCTTTGGTGATAGATTTGTTGAATTTTTGGTTGGCTTTACTTTGCACCAACCTCTTAATTTATGCTAATTGATATTTCTGTGACTCTAATTTACGAATTGAGCTCTGCCTTATTGCCATTTATTCTGAAGTAATTCCATTTAATATCGGCAATGCGTTACCAATGTAGTTATGAATTAAAATTTCTGATTTAACTTCTTGCAGTTGCCAGATTTACCCCAGCTCTGTGCTTTATTTACTTGCTTTATTTATCTATGCTGCAAGCAGAGTTGAGTAACGGGCTAAATACCATCTCAATATATCTGCTGAATATTATCCTAAATGTTCAAACACTATAATAATAAATAAACATTACACCTTCGTAAATATCTAGAGATATTTGTCTTTAATTTCCTTAGTAACCACAGACAACAAATACTGCACTCCAATCAAAACGTAGATTTTTCAAAATAGTCCTGTAAAGAAAAAAATTTCAAAATCTTCCTGTAAATACTTTCCGCCCCAAAAATTGTAGAGTAATGCATGATATTCAGGACGGGTGCCTAAAAAAATATTCCAATTTTTTAATACTGAAAATTTTTGAGGTTTATGCGTACATCACATTTACAATCTTATTGTTGAATATTTCTCAATTATTTTTAAACTAGTGGAAAGCTTATCCTTTCTAGATTCAGGTGCTGTCAGATTAATCTCGAAATTATTTTTAGAAAATGCTATAAAAATTGTGTAAACGGAGCGTACCCGAAAAGCGCGGTTATTTTGAAAACTATTGCACATAAATGCACATTTTAGCGTATAAAATGTGTAGAAAAGAAAGAAAACCTTTTAAATGAATGAATTATTTGTATAGTTTTATTGTTGTAAAGAATACGCTACTTTTTTTGAGTTAAAGGAGTGACACGCCCCGCCGATCCCTGATTTACACAGGAAATAAAATAATGACTTCGAAAAGAATTAGGGGAAAGCTGCACTATTTCCAGTTGTTATATCACTACAAGAGACAACTTTTCCCCTTCATTTTAATGAAATTTAAAAAAAAATTAATTCAAAGCTTGTAGCTAAAACTGAAAAAATAAATTACAGAACCATAAAATGTTTATTATTTACAGTATATACAATCAAAATCTACAAAAATATAGAGTAGTGACATGACAATACCTTGCAGTGCTCACACATTGCGGAGCAATTCAATTTTCCACATTCTGACTTACAGTTGCAAGATACAAGGCGTAGAAGGTCATGTATAGCAAAAGCATTGAACTAGCAATATGTCTTAATGCTTTCTTCTTTTGTCTGTTCCTTTTCACGTATTCTATCTTCTATCGCCATTCACTTGCTAAAAGTTCAATTCCTAGCGACGTTTCAAGATACATATAAATGATGTTGATGAGACTTCTATGAGGTGTATGTGTTTGGTTGGGGGGGGGGGGGTGAAACGGAAGTAGCGCGTTTTGTTCAATGGCATTGAGTTTTTCCAACCCAATAAATTAATAAAATCATCACTTGAAGTTGAGAACCGAGTAAACATTTTTATTCAAGTAGGAATTCTTCGAGAAGACTTGCTTACCAGTGAGGAAAATGTTATTCTATCTTGTATGTAAATACTCAAATTTGAAAAAAGCTCGTTTGACAATCCTAACTGAAGGTTAACATTAAGAGAAAATGTTGTCTTAGCGAAACTTCCTCACACATCAAACGCGTTTCATCAACATCATTTGAAAATGTATTTGTAAGTACAAACGTCGCCGTCGCCAGAAAATAAACTTCTAACAACTGAATGAAGATGGATGATAGAATACATAAATTAGGATATTATACAAACGAAAAATACGCCGAGTAACATAGGTTCAATCTCACATCTAGTGACTAGAACCAACTGCGAATTAGAACCAACTGCCAAATTTGTTCCCTCTGCTGCTCATAGGTCCAAGGAGAATTTGTTAAAAACATGTGTAAATCTCACCTTGAAAAGACTTGTATTAACGCGACGGTCATCACTAATGCTGCCGCGAGACAAGACCAGACGAGATTTTACCCATCTCGAACTTAAAAATGTTTGATCGAAACAGAGAATTTCGATTCACGAATATTACATATACGCCTAACGAATTGAGGCAGTTGCAACTGCGTAATGCCTAAAACAATCATACGTGCTCCATGTATCAAAGTATTCTGTTTCCCCTGGCGATATTTGCAGCACTGTACATCAAAGGAGAAAACACTGGAGGTAAAGAGGTAAAGTCTCCGGTCCTAGACCAGAATATATGGGTTTGATTCTCACAGACACCGATGACCACAAAAGATCGAGCGTCGAGCCCACTGCGATTCCCCAGTTTGGCTTTGGCAACCATGAGATCTTAATGTCTAACAACCTCCTCTAAGAGGAAAAGTCGGTTCTGCTTCGTTTTATACAAGTTTTAGAAATACTATTGAAAAACTGTCGAGATCGATAATTTGGTTAATCTCGTCTCGATTATTCAAGACTTTGGTTAATCTGGTCTCTAATATTCGAGATGGAAAAATGTCGATCTCGATCTTGAATTTCGAGGTGAGAATTAAATTGTCTCGATGGCATCACTAATCGTGACTATTTGATACGTTATTCTCTATTAGTCATACTATAAAAACGTTTTTCCGACTATAAGAATAATAACTTTAAAAAGTTGTGATACAGACGAAAAATACGATACATAGGAATAAAATAAGTGGAGAGTTTCTTCAGCTTGCTGTTGATATATTTTTTTAAACATTTCAACCAACGTGTATACTGTATCCAAATTACATATTACAAATTGAACTCCTTTTCAAAATTATAAGAACAAAAATTATAAGAGGTTTTGATGAATCAACTGCAGATTTCACGTCCCCCATTCCCTGATCGTGAAGAAAAATCATTCTGTACACTTTTGTAATGGACATGACATGGCATAACTTAGTTTGCGTTTCAGGACGCTTCAAAAGTTTTCAGTCCATTGCAAGAATCGTTTTCCAAAACATTTTTTGAGTTTTTAATCAGCATAAATCAACCAAAGTCAAACATTTTCCACCACAAAATATCTTTTAGATTTTTTCATATTCAATAGCACCACATTAGCAATGTTTCCTGATATACAGCGATATTGGAAAAAAAAATTAAACTTCTTAAAGCTATACATATTTTTTTAAGTTTCATAATTAAGCCTTTTATTGGTAGAGATCTGCCAATTGTCAATTTAATATCCTTTCCCAGTTTTCACTAAAATGATGAAAACGTAATGTTAATTTCTACTCTAATAGTATATTCGGAAGGATAAGGGTGAAGGTAAAGGTTTTTTATTTCTCGTAATACCTGGTACTGCAACATCAGTCAAAAAGTTTTTTTGAAGCTGAAGATAAGTAAATTTTACTTGCGAAATAGAAGGGGGCAATCTCGTTTACTGAATTTGGTCTCAATAAGCATAAAAAATTCTAGAAGCAGATGTGTGAATTTTGAAAAATTAATGGAGATATTTGCTAAAATGAAATCCACAATAAGATATGAGCTGTAATATAGGGTAGTATTACTACTAGTATATTAGTTAGTATTTGTAGTTGGCTACAGTTAGAATTACGAAGCATTCTAAAGTACCTACTGTATTCATGTACAGGGCATTTAACCTGACAGGCCTGCAACCAAAGTATACAGCTAAACATTTGTGTGAATGTACTTTATGGCCTAATGAATGAGAATATGTGATGTTGCATCACTTTCGCGGTAGGATGTAGCCACCATCTTGTAAGTAGACTTATAAAATTAATTACTTTTTCTTTCTTGCGTTGTGTCTGTCTTGTTGCTGTCATGTGAGATGTTTCATTTTGGCACGTGCTATTTCTGCATTACAATCATCAAGAGTGTATTTTTCATTTTTCGATGCTAAATACCTCTGAATTTTGTCCTACTATTCAATAGTTTTCATTTTCAGATATTGTACGTTAATTTAGTGGAGGATTACTCTTATTGCTAGTTTCCTTTGTGCTTGTTTTATGTTCATATACACCTTTACTCGCACCATACAATGATTAATACCTAGATCCGCTGTAGTAATTACACTTGCGTCCATAACGATATATTTTTTATTAGATCTAATCTATCTCATTTGTCTTGTTCATCTGGACTCTGGCAAGTCCATAATCTTTTTTCTAATTTACTGAAGGAGGTATTCATTCAGTGAACGCAGAAATGAAATTACGAAAAATAGTATAGAGGTACTTATAAAATAAGATCTTGGAAAAAGGTAAGCAAAACTAAATACACGGCTAACGACAAAGTAGAACAAAACCATAATCCAAGTTTTGTGATGAAAAATCAACGGCAAATAGAGGATCCGTTGTTTTATTTACAGTATATTGAATTCGAACCTGCAATCAGCTGCTTCGAAAACCTCTTTATACCAATTTTCAGGGGTAATATAATAAGTAGTATGCTTATGTCGATAATTTTTTGATGAATGAAATGATATTCTTAAATAATTATAGATTATTAGACATACTACGAATTATATTTAGGAAGAGAATATAATGATTTAAAATATATAGAAGATGGAGCGTAATACTATTTTATTACCTGAGTATCAATGCTAATGATCAATGTTTGCCCGAAATACACTTTTTGTAGCTCTTTATGCTTACAACGCCCGTTCTAACCTCGAAAAAGTTAGCTCGTACCAAATCGAAAATCATGAGTCGCTATATGGTCAGTATGGTAGAAGGTCCTATTGGCCAACGCAACCACTTAAATTTAAGGGAAGATGATTGGCTCAAAATTTTAGAAATTATATTCTCATCATAATTCTTCACATGTGGCTGCCATATTAAATCCGCCATTTTGTTTACAGTAATTGTTATGTCATATTTGTAATCAGCGACCTAATATTTCCCTATATACCAACCAACCTGCAACACTAGATATTCCGAAATAGAGTACTCAATTTTATATGTTTATCAGTTTTTAGCTTTATACTTTGTTTTAAGAAACCCTGATATTGAGCTAGTTACCCTGGACTATATGTTCTGTGTTTGTGTTTTCGTGTTGTCAATAAAGAGTTAAAAAACTATATATCTTCAAGGACGCCAAAAGTTTGCTCGCACACGGGCTCCAAGTGGTCTAGTTACTTACGCCACTACCTTTTACTCAGAAAAATAGTAGTAAAGTTGAGTATTAATGCGCATTCACCAATGTAACTAGTAATACATATTTCCAATAAAAGTGTATATCTGTCATTGATTTCTCAGAATACAAAAATCTAGATTACACCTATTTGCAAAAAAGCATAGTGCAGTTAGTTATATTTTTCTGTCTAAATCAAATAAAATATCAAAAATTACAGACATCAAAACGATTACAAATGAAGTTGTCGACCTTGCCATTAGATAATTACTGATTGATCTGTGTCGTGTTTCATGCACTAATAATAACCGGTCTCATCTCAAAAGATAAGTTTTACCAGGTTGGAGTGTCATATCGAATATCGCCAAAATCAACCAAAGCGTTCTATAAAAAATTCAAACTACATTACAAAACTTGGTCACGGTAAATTTTTAGAGACCACGAATCTGAGGCAAAAGCCCCCCAAAACTTACAATGTACAGTCGTATTCAAAAATGTGTTGTACAGAGACAGTTGGAAGTTAATTGGTGTTATGTTATTACTCAACAAAGGCTCACACTGTATCATCAACTAGGTAGACCTAGATGTATACTTTCAAAATATTTGTATATACAACACTTTTGAACTTTATGCAATTATTAATTTATATTCACAAAGCACAAATGTTGTACAACACCTTAATGAACACGCTGTACCTCCAGAAACTACAATGTCAACTCAGAAAACACCCTGTAGATCTCACCTTTGCTGTCAGATGGATATTCCGACCACAAAAAAATTGTTTATGCATAATAAAATTATATGAAGATGCCTTCTACTAGTACATTTCTGTCTCAATGGGATTTCGCCAAAGGAAGTCGCTTTAAGACAAGCACACCTAAAATGACAAGATTTTATAATATATTCTTCTTGTTAAAATGTTTAATAACATTAGACTGCATTTCAGTATATTTACACTACAACGAATAAAACACTAATGATATGCGTTCTAGGACCTTTTTATTTTAGTTGCTTTAAAATTATATTGACAATTTAACTGGTGTCATTGTCAAGGAAACGAACAAAAGTAACTGATGTCATAGAAAAAATTGCTCAATCTAAGTGGAGTTGGGCGGGCCATGTAGCCAGACAGGATGACACAAGATGGACTAAACGGGTCATGCAATGGAGGCCAAGATTACATAAGAGGAGCGTGGGAAGACCACAGACTCGTTGGATAGACGACATCAAATTGAAAATTGGGAGAAATTGGCACCAAGTAGCACAGAACAAAGTACACTGGAAGGAAAAAGGGGAGGCCTATGTCCAGGAGTGGATGAAAAGGGGCTGCTAAAGAAGAAGAGAAGAAGAGTCATTGTCAAGCAATGGCATTCTTCAATTTAAAAATAAACTACCAATCGAACGATTATTTTAGTGACAATAATTCGAGGAGCTTTATTTCAACGACAATAATTCGAGGAGCTTTATTTCAGCGACAATTTTTTCTGTAACTATTTTTTAATGAAAAGTTAAATTGTCAAGACGAATAGGACTCTAGGTCGAAATATTGCAGTCAATTTTTGCTCTTCAGATTGTCTCGTGTCTGTTGCTTTAGAAAATAACGACTCGTGCAAGCACTCGTCGCTATTTTCGTCGCAGCAGAAACTCGTATCTGAATCGCAAAAATTATTGTCGGCAATATTTTGACCTCTCGTCCTATTATTACTGAAAATCGTAGGACACTCATTAATGACCAATACAAAACTTAGTTCACGAGCCGTAACCAAGACAATAAAAAAAATTCTTGGAAATTTTTTGTAGGTAGACATTACTTCTTTTTAGGGTTTGTGTCGTTACGATTTTCTTACCGAATCTGCACTCGAGCATTAATTCATATCCGGAAATTATTTTTCGTGCATTCCAACAACGACCTAATTTGCCCTCGCGTCCCGCTCGGACAAATTAATACGACGTTGTTGAAAAGCACTCAAAAAAAAATCCGGAAAGAATTAATGCTCTTATGAGATTATATGTGAAAACTAGCTTCTACTTTTAATAAATATGCAATTAATTTTTAAGTGCATTATCTGCAATAGTGATATTTATACTAATATTGTATTATATCTCTCAGTATTTTGAACTGAAATAAACCCAAGTCAAAACACATTCGTTCTATATGAACCTTAGTTTACGCCAATTTCAACGCCACTATCAAGAATTTCATTCTGCTATCCATAAATAAATCATTTTTGCATACGCTTGCTCTCGACCAAACCCCATTAAAATAATGTTCTTCCTATGACACTTATCACAATAAAATTTGTGTGGAGTACACTCAATGCATACTCACTCTATAGGTATATTTTGTTTACATTACTAAAAATAAAGCTATGGCCATTACCACCTACTGTCTATAAATAGGTTTCTATATGCATTTTCGTTTCGATGAAAACTTGTTAAAGTAATTCTTCTGAAGATATGAACACCGGGACATGGCAAGATGCTTTGAAAATATCCTCTTGAAAAGTTAAATCTCAATATTCCCATATACAGTGAGCGCCAAAAAGCATTGGTCAGTTTCAATACCTAATAAAAACCCATACACTTCACCTATGGAATCAATAATAATTTCTTCATAAATCGGAAACTTGGGAGTTTTGTTTCAATGTTTGACATCCTCCGAAAGTGACAGTTTGGTGTGCTGTTTCACCGTCAAAGATTGTCGGGGCTCATTTTTTCGAGGAAATTGGTGAAACGGTAACGGTTACATCTCAAAGACATTACATGCTTTAAAGATCTTTTTATTGCAAATAGAGGAGGAGATAGTAAATGAATATTGGTTTCAACAGGACGGTGCTACAAATTACAAATTACACCGCAAGAATTAATACGAATCTCCTACGACAATCGTTTCCAAATAAACTGATTTCTTGCTATGGTGACCTTCATTAGCCCTCGAGATCGCAGGACATAACCACTCCTGATTTTTTCTTTGGGATTACTTGAAGAGCAGAGTATTTACAAGAAAGATAAGAAATCTGGAAAAGCTTAAAATGTTTATTCGGGAAAATATTGAAGCTGTACTGCAGGATATGCGGCAACGTGTGATGAGAGATTTCGGCCACCGTTTAAAAGAGTGCATTCAACAAGAGGGGAGTCATTTAACCCACAGCATTTTTCATAAGTGAATCTCCCATTCTTAGTCTTTAAGAAATAGTTCTGATTAACTGTGTAATTTAAGCAAATAAATTGTTATTACAAATTGAAACTGACCAATGCTTTTTGGCGCTCACTGTATATATTTTCCACAATATTTCACGTGCGAAATATCTCAGTGTGTTTAGACTGAAATAAAACCAACTCAAAATATATTCGTTTACATACGGAATTTTATACAAAATTCCCAAATTAACTATTTACTCTAGTAATAACGGATAGTAGATAGTAGTATTATCCATAAAAAGTTAACTTCCACTTATATTATTATATAGAATATCGAATATTGTCTTGCGCTTGGGTTGCCATTACTGACATCTAGTTATAAATGTAGTTCCACTTTGAAATGTTATGCAGTAATCAAAGCATTAAACAATTGTAGGTTATGTCTCAGATTTCCGAAAGTATCAATATTATATTGTTGAAATTCGTGTCATATTATATTCATAGTATTGCAATTAAAACTACCTAAGTGCCAGTTACATATCTTATGTCAAACTAAATCATACCTAATGTTAACAGATTTAAATTTCAGAATAACAAAAAGGCCTATGTGGCAAATTTTTACAAAACATCAACATTTTTTCAAAAAGAACTTAGTAAATTAGTGCAAAAACATCGAAAAAATTGAGAATTTGCTTTTTCAACATTGTGTTGTGCTTCTGTGTTGGATCTTCTATTAGGTCTGTACATTAAAACTCAAGTACTGATTTAATCATAAATAATATGTTTCCATGTTTTTAAATTATTTCGAAATTGCTTGTGCCATTGAATACCTTTTTAAATTCAAAGCAGCTTCTAGCGGCTGTTTTTACTTAATCGGCATTCATGATATTACTCATTTTGACCTAAATTAAGCTTTTTAAATTTTTCATGCAAGATAAAAACTTTGAACATTTAAAATTACAAACTAATATGCTGTTTACAAATAAGTGCTGCCAATTTAAATCTAGTGTCTCCCTAGTTCCAAAACGACTATATTACATAACCTTACCCATTTGTCTAAACTCTGTAGTGTTATCGATTTATGTTCAACTCAATATTGCAATGATATTTACTTTATTACATATCTCAAGCGTGTTACTATTAATAAATATTTTTTGTTGAAGCAACATGGCATCGATATACCTAGCCTAGTTGAGATGTCGTCAAAATAATTCTACTTGAGATAATAACGACTTTCCTTTCATGACCCCCATGTATACAATTCTACTTTTTGTCATTAATAAGTTTTATTGCACATTACTTGCGGCTATGACCGTACATATAACCAAAAAAGATAACATTAAATGAGTTTATAAAGAGAAACTGTCTTCTTCTTCTTTCTGCTCCTCCTCACCTACTAGTAGTTATTGTTCTAGGCTTATACGTTTGCTTACACTATCAAGTCCTTCTGCTGTTTTTTTTTCGGCCTTTCTGCTGATTTCCTTCCTTTGGGCGATATATCTGCCGCCATAGCAAATAAACGTAAAGTAACAACTATTCACAATTCATCAACCGTTTAAAATTCCAATACAACTCAGAATTTTATAGTGCATCCCTAATATTTACCAACACAAACCATTACCCTCTATCGTACAGCATCCTTTTCAATGATTTGCAATAGTATATTTATCTTAGTGACAACAAAATTCGCCATGGCACCTTCCTGAAACTACTGCTCGGTCGCATTAAACCACACCAGCTTTGTGGTCCCGTCGATGTTTTAATATACAGCAGGTACCTAATTCTCCATGGTCTATTTTCATCGACCACGCTGGCCACGATCCCCAGGAGTTCTAAGCGCTGCTTTAATGTCACCTGGACCCCCGTTGCTTTATACCATCGAACCCATTTCGCCACCAGACATGCCCGAATACTGTCAAACCTCCAGGTAACCATAACATCAGGTGAAGCTGTATTGTTGCCCCGTCGGCGACTTTATGACTTTATTGTATGGAGTTTCTGTAACATGCGCTCCTGAAAGTGACGGATTGCGCTGGACCCGGATTTATTGCACGGTTTTCGTATGGTTGATTTATTTTTCGTTTACTGCTGAGGTGAGTGAACCTCTGTTGAACGTTGAAGGACTTGCAGTTGCTTGTGTTATTAAACTGTTAGTACTGATTTAAAAAATCAATATTTGCCAGATTTAAAAAAGCTTTTTTTGTTTCTTAATATAATAAAATCGTATATACAATGTATACCAAGAGAATACATGTAAAAATGGTATATTATTAAAAATAACTGACTAAACTCCCTGGCCACGTAGAATATAAATGAAAGAGTACTTTTTACGCCAAATTCAGCATGGGTACTTAAATATACTGCACAAGGATATGCCAGCAAGAAAAAGCTCTATGTTCAAATCAACACAGAAAATCATGAAAAACAATAAACACGAAATAAACATATGTCATCAGCAATTAGCTAACAACAGCTAATCAAAACAACAGACAATATGGAAAATATTTTTCAAAGAAGTCCATCATTCTAACATGTTTAACGTATTACAAAAGGGTACATCCTCGCTGCAAAATTTAAAAAAAAATGTTGGTCATTTCAAATCTAGATGATAACCAACCAAATATTGTTAACGATACCTTCAACTGCACAAAATTGAGTTGTGTTTTTAGAACTCATTTCATTGCAAATTTATGAAAAATATTTTTTCTAAATTGTATTAATAATCAAACGACCTCTTGTTACATTACTACTAATAGCAAAACGTGTACAAGCTAGCTAGGAAACTACAGCACAATTTGTTAAGATGAGTTTACTTTATTATTTCCAACAGTGGTAGTTATTTGAAAAGTGTGTAATTAATTCCTGAAATAAAATTAAGAATAGACAGTTGAATTTAAGTTGTAGAAAATCCTAGAAGTGTTTCTGTTGCCTCACTCTAGAACTGAGAAAGCAGTACTACAATTTATTTTTATTTTGAAAAGCTAGTAATTCATTCCAAATTCTATTGCAGTTTAAACAGCACTCGTCAAATTGAAAACCATAGAAGGAACATCTTCGAATTTCAATTTGCACACTTAAGAAATACAACTTTAAAATATTTAATTAAATCTTCTGAGAAATACACACTGGTCGACTCTAACATAGCAAATTAGTGCAAATTAATGCAAATAAGGTAGAAGTACCGGACTAATTTCGTCTAAAACGTGACGTATCACTGGAAAAACTGTTTGCATTAAGCTAAAACAAACCTGGGAGCCATTCATTACTTCTCTGCCCATGGCAGCAGGATTATGTCCAATCAAACTAAAATTATATACAGTTATCCGGATCTGACTGCATTTAGTGATCTCGGATATGAAACCCCAAAACAGACGTAATTCGCAGAACCAATACTTTCTATTATTCAAAGAATATTTTTGCATGTTTTGTACAGTTATTTAACCGTTTACATTTCAGCTACATAACAAACAATCTCGTGAATCACAAGATAAAAAGTTTGGAGAAAGTAAGGTTACTCTCGTTGTGGCAATAATATTCATGGAATTAAAATAAAAGAATAAGAACGTTCTAGCTCCAAAAGATAGCAAAAAATTGTAAGAAGTCCTAGTCACGTATTCTCGTTAACCAAGTAATTACCTACAGATAGTTAATATTAAATTAGTAATGTAATAAATATGTAAACGAATATTCCACATATAAAAATCTAAATGTGGCTTTAATATTTCTACGAAAAGTATACCATGTGTTGCCTATAACTAAACTTTTTTTTAAAGCAATAATTGCAATAACAGACTGCACTAATAATTACAATGTCCTTCCAGTCTATTGGAATCGTATACAATTATCCATAAACTAGGTACAAATGCTCCTGTCCAATTAACTAATTTGGCAACCTGCTTACGATTTGAAAAATTCGCATTACTTATCTATTCGATTTAAATTAAGATAACGAGTAATTAAGTACAGATACGTCAACAGAAAATTATTTAAAGTTTTGAAACCTTCCTTGAATTTTTAATATGCCGTTTAACGCCCTTTATGTAAAAAGCTAGCAGTTGCTAAAGTATGATAAAAAATTAGTTGTGGAATAGTTCCTAATTTATGAATGCAACTATGTTTATACTTAAATGTCAAACCTGACATTTGATTTTTAAGTGACTTATATTTGCATTTAGAAATTAGGAACAATTCAATAGCCATACTGGATGAAAATCGTTTTTGATCATACTATACATCAAAAAGAATATTCAAAATACAGGGTGCCCGAATAGTCGTTGCACATTTCTATAGAAATGGGAATTTAGTTCCACACTTATGTTGCTTTTGTTAATTAATTTTTGTATAATAATTACCAATTTTAACATGAGCTCCATCAGTGCTCCTATAAATTTAAAATCCTTCAGTTGTGTTGCGGAACACATATTATATTATTTTAGAGATTATTTATTGCATAGCCATCTGAATGTGTTTAGCCAAATTGTTAATTCCTTCACAATATATTTTTGATCTTATAAAAATTCTTCCCAGTTCAAGCTCTAAATCCTCCACTTAACTCCACCGATTCATAAAGCTTTTGTTCGAGTATGCTATATCAATTTGAGCATTGTGTTATGATATGTTTTACATTTTGTCAAAGCACTACAAATAGCACCATCAATAAGTAGTGAGAAACTTAAAGCTTATCAAATCACACGGTTCTAGTGGCCGTTACTTCAGGAAATAAGAATGATTTTTAAAGCTTCGATGTCTTAAGCCACATATAAAATTTGTCTTTGTCACTTTTTGAACTGAACTAAACGAAAGAGCTACACGTTATGTTACTTATGCCAACATATCTTATGTTGTTATTATTATATATATATAAAGCAGTGTAAAGTAAATAAATTTAATTTTCGGGCAGAATGTGTGGGTTCGATTCCCACCTACTCCAATGCCCCCCAAAATCTTGTGTAGACTACATTGTGATTTATCCCAGTTTTCGCAACCGTGGGGATTCTAACAACAATACAAAGAATGTATCGTGTGTTTTAAAAAAAATCATTTGCAGCATGCATGATCAAATTGAAGTTTACCATAACTTCATAAATACCCATTGAAGCAAATGAACTACCATAAGTCAAAGAGAACTAAATTACATCTATCTTGAACTATTTTCCTAAAAATATACAAAACACTAAATAACAACAATTTTTATTGACTGTTATGATTAATACACTAGTTGTTATTGTGTGCCATCTTATTTTCCTTTTTGCTTGATACAAGTGAACTTAAGGCAGTGTAAACTTTTGCCTGCCACAGTGACGGATGTTTTCATAAACAAAATGCAATCTGGCATTCACCTACAGACTTAAGTTAAAACATGACTAGATTTTCTATATTTCTGTCCAAGGCCTACCCTAAATGAGAATTTTTTTTGGAACACGATTTAACTATACATTTATAAAATGTTTTTCTTCAAACATCAGTACTAAGTGACATTATACTGCTGGGTTGATGATGCTAAACTGTCACTTCATTACCATGGCATCTTAACACTTTATCCGCGCTTTAAGCAGCAGATAAAGTTATTATCTTTGCTGACGAGCAGAGATAAAGTAAACTATGGTGTGTTCCAGAAAAAAAAACTCATTTAGTGCAGGCCTTGAAAAGAAAGATAGAAAATCTAGTGATGTCTTAACTTAAATCTGTAGGTGAATACCAGATTGCAATTTGTTTATGATCACTGTGACAGGTGAAAGTTTACACTGCATTAAGTTTAATTGTATCAAGCAAAAAAGGAAATAAGATGGCACGTACACAACAACAACGAGTGTACTAATCATAACAGTCAATAAAAATGGTTTTCGTTAAGTCTTTTGTATATTTTTAGGAAAATAATTCAAGGTAAAGATGATATTTAGTTCTCTCTGACTTGGTAGTTCATTTGCATCAATGGGTATATCTCAAGTTACGGCAAACTTCAATTTGATCATGGCATGTTGCGAATGAGCTTTTTTTTGGAACACACAATAGCTAAATCATTTAAAATTCCTAACTTCGCGGCCTTTACTATACTTCAGTCCAGGTACACGGATCAGTTTCTAAATCTAACATATTAAAAAGAAAAAGAATAAAGATTTACTCAAGAAACTTGTACATAATTGCAAAATATACTTGCAAATTCACCCTGAATTAAAGCGAATTGACAGACGAATAATTGTAGATTTTTTTCGGATTTTGTTCAAAACAGATTTCTTAAATAATTTGTTATCAACGTTTGAAGAAAAAATACTACATGTTATTGGAGCAAAAGTATCTTTATGTAACTCGACTGGACATATCTCAACCACGCCATGAAAAGTATAACTTTTGCTCCTAATAACATAATATTCTTACTTGGAATTAAGTCAGAAATTGTAAAAATTTTACTTTTCTTACATACAATCTTCATATTTGACATTTTTTGTGATGAAACTTACTTATTATACAGAGTTTCCTAAGAACAGTCATTAAATCAAATGGGTGGAGACCGACGTCAGTAGAAGTGCATTGCACTAAAAATTAATTGCTATCGGGAAAAAATGAATTCGAGGTTTAATGTAAATGGGTGCCAACACTTAGAACCACTGTACCTAAATCTGATGAGAGAACGTTAACTTGATGTACCAAAAGTATTTGAAATACCCAAACAAATGCTTTTTCCACTGCACGGAAATCACAAACACCTGCGCGAACTGAAGTTCATAGAAATTTATTCCAGCGACCATCAATCAGTTTAGGCAATTTGCTCAATGTTTTAATTTTTTGTGGGGTTATTATTAATTTTTGACGTACAGTTTATTATGTAAAGTTGTTCTGTTTAATGACCTCTAACTACCCTTAAATTTAATTAACATAGTTATGAATCACCATGTAGATATTTTAACAATTTTTAAGATATATAACATATACAGATATATTTTAATCAAAGGAGATTGGAATGGATAACTGGAAATTGACTGCTCATAGCAAATAGCCACTTCAATCATAAGGAAGCCCATAAAATTACTTGTGAAGACATTAGGAGAGAAGCCAAAAATATAAATGACTACATTACATATACCAGGCATAAGTAATACTTGACGTCAACGTGAAAACAGGGGCTGAACTAAACACTGATCATTAAAAAACGATTTTATGCAAACTGCATATTCTACCATTTATGTACAAAGGATACGATTAAAAATGTGTACGAATTGAAGCTGTTACAGTAAACTGACACTAATTAATTAATGCATATTTTGCACATTTACACATTGCTTCCATATTTTAACGTTACGTGCATATTAAAGCATAAACCTATAACGTTTTTTTGGAAAAAATTGCCTAAGTTTGCTTTCAGATATTCGAAATAATAAAAAATAACGTAAAACTGGTAATTTCTGACAATATTCGAAAAAAACACAGAAATTATTATTTTATTAGAAAATGAGATCAAAATTAAAGACGCCCAAACCACGGTTGTGGAATTTACTGATTGTAATATTGCAACTCAAAAGTGCAGAGAGATGTTTAAATCTACGAAAATTTCTAAAAATCACTGTTGGCATTAATTAAGAATTCACTCAAAAGTGTAGAATGTATAGTAACTACTCAAATTTTTTATCTCAAAAAATATAAGCACGTTTTAAATGGTAAATTTGGTGAGGACCTTTATGTAGCTCCTCATATTATTGCTAATTTTGTAAATGGTCCTTGTACATCTGTAGACGTTGAAAAATCGTTTTCAATATTTAAGTACATGTTTTCAGACAAAAGGCATAGTTTTCTTCTTGAACATTTTGAAAAACATTTAATTGTACGATATTTTTATAGCAATACTTAATTTACAAATTTTGTTTATATTACCTTGTTTTTTAGTGAATTATTGCCTAAATTATAATGTAAATCGTCGTAAAAATTATTAAAATGAGTAAAATAAAACATTGAATATGTGTTCTGTTTTTCAAATTTTATTATAGGTTTATGAATAATCGACCATTAATTAATAGTTTTTAAATTCTGCATAAAGTAAATGAGACCGCATATGTGCATGCATATTTCTAAAATTTTCTACATATATTTTGCATATTTTTACAAAATAGGGTGCATATATATGCGCATGTTTTTTAATATTGGGCTATATATATTCCGTTCCCTACTAATCATAGATTACTAATATCGGACACAAGATTCTACAGCAAAGAGCCCAGAAAAATAAGAACATACGAAACACATAAAATAAACGAACTGGAGAAACTATACGGGTGAGGCACATAAAGTGTTACAGAGCGATAGCACTCAAACTATTGATCATATTCAAAAATGTTTCAGACAAAAGTTTCAGTGTTCGAGAAGGCCGTCATACTGGACTACTCTATTTTTTTATCGGTGGAGGCGCTGAAGCTACGTCAAGGTCAACTCCACTTTTTTAAATGGAACTATGTATTTTTTTTTTCGATGACATTATTACCGATTTTAAGACGAATTCAGAGACCTGCAACACAAGGTCATTCTAGTCACGCAAAGTTTAAAAATAAAGATAGTCGAAAAATCGAAAAATATTGGAATAATCACTTTCAAAGGATCCACTAACCTTGGTTTGGGTCTACCTACAGAAGATGCTCGAAGTGATGACCCTCGACTTGTAAGCACTTGTTAATTCGCTGATGAAAAGACCGTTTAACTTCAGCCAACATTTGTGGTGTAATTTCGGTACATGCTCGGCGTATTCTGTCTTTCATGTCGTCAGGCGTGGTAGGTGCTACCGCCATTACGCGATCTTTGACAAAACCCCATAAAAAGTAATCTGGTGATGTTAGATCTGGCGAACGAGGTGGCCAAGCTACAGGACCGCCTCGTCCTATCCAGTTTTCGCCAAAAATCTCATTTAGCACTTGTCTTAAACACATAGCATAATGGGGTGGTGCACCGTCGTGTTGACTCGTGTTTGTTGCACTGTTGCATTTTTCGATTTTTCGACTATTTTCATACTTTGCGTGACTAGAATGACCTTGTGTTGCAGGTCGCTGAATTCGTCTTCAAATCGGTAATAATTTCATCCAAAAAAAATACATGGTTCCATTTAAAAAAGTGGAGTTGACCTTGACGTAGCTTCAGCGCCTCCACAGATAAAAAAATAGAGTGATTCAATATGACGGCCTTCTCGAACACTGAAACTTTTGTCTGAAACATTTTTGGATGTGATCAATAGTTTGAGTGCTATTGCTCTGTAACACTTTAGGTGCCTCACCCTGTATAAATAGCAAAAAGATACCAAAATTACTTAAGTGAATTACTAAAACGATGGAAGAGACAAAACGCAGAAGAACGAAGTCGAAATATAAAGTGAAAATGGAAATTATTAAAATCTGAACTAGTAGAAAAGGCAAGGATAGGTTGTGGGCAAATTGTAACAAGCACAAACCAGAAACGGATTAATTGGTGGAACGAAGAAATAAAGGATAGAGCAAAAAAAGTAAAGAGCCTGAAAAGGATACAAAACAGAGAAAAAACACAAGGAAATATGCGGCAATATGTGGAAAAGAGAGATCAAGCTAAGGAGACTATCCTAAGAGCCAAACAAGAATACTGGGAGGAATAAGGTAAGAAACTAGAAGAGAAGTTTAATAAAGGCAACGAAAGAGAGTTCTGGTAATCAAAAATCTAATAGGAAAATACGGCAAACAAGCATAGAACGTAAGAGCACAAATTCAAAGAGAACCACATTCGAAGATCAGAGAAGATAAGAAGTAGAATAGTGGAGAAGAAAAAAAGGGAGATAGAAGTAAAAATAGAAGAAGTAGAGGAAGCAGTAAGACAGATCAAATTAGGAACGGCAGCAAAGCTTCGATACCCCCGGAAATGGTAAAATATGGAGGCGGAAAGGTAAGATAATGGGTTAAAGAAATATGTCAACTGTCATGCAATTATAAAAAATACCAGGAGATTGGGACGATAACATTATTGTTCCAATATACAAGAACAATTACCGGCCAATATACGTATTCTCGGTTATACAAATAATATACTCCAGAACAACCTGCATTTAGACCCCAGAGACAAATACAGGATCTCATTTTCACTATACGAACAGTGTTAGAGAAAAGGCTAGAGAGAGGACAAACACTCTACCTGACTTTTATTGACCTTGAATTCGCTTTTAACAAGATCACACGAATAAGCATATGGAAAGCACTATCACAACTGAATATATCTAATACATTTCAACAACCAATCAGAAATATGTAGAAGGGTCGGCTATTGAAATCTATAACCGAGATAGTTCTATTGTCTGAATTGCCCCAGCAACTACAACAAATTAGTAACCGCTGCAAGGAGACTATAGAAATATGAAGATGATAATCAATACAGAGAAAAGTAAGGTAATAGTAATAACAAAGAAGAAGAGCGCTCAACAAAACAAAAGAGAAAAAAACCTCTACCAGAAAATGTAAAAAAATATATACAGTGTCATTTAAAAAAATTGCATGTGACGTCACCACTCTGAAACAATTGAAGATAAAAATTTTTTGATAGTGTTAAAATGTAGGTTTTTATGTGCCATTTGATTTGATATAAGGTTTATTGGGTCTAAAATAAATAATAAAGTAGCTAGAAGGCGGGGCCTTTTTTGTTGAACAGAATGTATACTGCTTGCTAGTGCAAATATTTGTGTTCATGTTTGTTTAATCGGTTTTGAACGTGCAACATATTTTATATAACCATTAACATTTTTCTCACCCTTCTCTCTTCCTCTTCTGTACTTTCCCCTTCAATAATAATTTATAGTAGCTTCTATTTTGTTTTCCTACTTTGGTACAAAAAGTACTCACTTTGCGTACTTATTTTCATGTAGAAAATTACTGCTTTCTGCACTCTTATGTCAACACTTTTTGCACTCTGTCAAGTAATAATCATCGGATTGGGTAAAACTGACAAATGTCATTTTTTGAAAAGTGTCAATTTTCTTTTGACAATATTCACTAAAAATAGTGGCACAGATATCTGACGTAGTAGTAGAGCATGTAATTAGGAAAAATTTACACGCCTGTGAAGCGATACTAAGACTTGGTGGGAACGATAAAAAACAAACTACAGGTCCACAATCTGGTATCACAAATTCGAAAAGTTTCGAATACAGACTTTTTTCGTGGATTGTGGCGCGTCAGTTACTCGGCATAACAAGGCTTGTTTGGCGCGCCAATACCTGACCTAACTCCTCACCCATTCACCGCATCAATTCTAAAATTAAATTTCTTAGAAAACGCAAAGCCGTCGTTGGAAAATAGTATATATCACACGTGTGGAAAGGACTTTGGAAAACTTGTGTGAATGGAACACTCGTTAGCACCCATGTTCCTTGTTTCACATGCGTTTTCCAATGGCATTATTTCCACACTTGTATTACAATATAGATACTATTATCTACTTTGATATCACAACGTGAAACGAAAAAGGAGCTGACCTGCGGTTAATTAATTAAAATAATCAATGATAGTAAAAATCGCAGATCAACCCCCTTAAAGTTCATACTACACGGAAGCTCTAAAAATTTTCACTTAACGCGATGGCCGAGCTAACTCAAATTCGGCGATAGGGTCGTGGGTTCAAACCACCAGCTGTGTACCCTGCAAAGTCTTCAACAGACAAGATATGAGCGCCAGAAATCAGATGATTTCGAATAATTTAAATAAACTACAAATGACTAGCGTTTATTTAATAACTACTGAATAATCTGTAGTATGGTAATTCAATTATAAGTAATCAAAACAATTTGATCGCAAATAATGTCATAGTAAAGCTGTGCAAGTTAAATGAAGGTTGCGACACGCACCAAGAAACCCCTTTTTGGGTTATTCAATTAATTGTAACCACAAATAAATTGAGTGGTATGCATACCGCTGTCATTAAAAAAAACCTTTCTATTCAGGTTATTGAAAGCAAAAAGCGTGAATGCTCCTTTTACAAAGATTTGATTACACATATAAATTGTAGCTTTCAGTGTTAATTGTAATTAAGTATACGCATTTAAAATTCAAATATTAAAACTGATTGAACGTATGCGTCTAAACTTTACATGTTAGTAATAGCGGAAAGTATAAATTTAAACTTTAAACACTGATAGTTATGGAATGTACGAATTCAAATCTCAAGAATTGAAGATAATGCAATATAACATCAATCCCGGAATAACGATTCCGTGTAACTGTCCACAACCAACCGAAATCACTAACCTCCAGAGCCCAACAATTCCTAGGGACCGCGCTGTCAAAGGGTAGCTACTGCAGGTTATTCAGCTGAATCAACGGCTAACGTGATGCAACGGCTTGCCAGGGAAAGCTGACAAAAAGGGCGAACGTTTTGCTCCTGGCAGCATCGACACTGAAGGCAGATAACGTTCTTTAATCGGACGACAGGACACTAGCCTCCAGGTCCAAAATTATCGGATAGGAGCTGATTTTAAAACCATCAAGTGACACTGTCGGTTAAGAGCTAAAGAAATTCAATTAATAGGAGAATAACAAACAGAAAAACGCCATCGTACCTGATTATAGTCAGCCCTTCAAAATTAATTGCCGTGGCGTAATAAAGCACGAATGAGATCTTTTTAGAAGCAAGTTACTTCGTCGAGGTGCAAGAAAAGAATCATCGCGCATTCGGCCAACTAACAAAGACAGCTGAACGCTGCGACCTCGCGATAAGCCAACGAATGTTTTTGGGGCTTTCCAGAATCGGTACTAAAAGTGTGCACTGGTAAATTGAAATATTTCGAAACACAATTGATTATTATCAAGGCGGTCTATATTGTTCCATGCCATAAAACTGGCTCTGTTGCCAGATTATGTGCTAGGCCATTCCAAGACACACTAAGTTTTGTTTGTTTGAAATATATTTGACATTAAAAACTATTTTGGCAAGCCAGTTCATATAAGTTACAAAAATGCCTTTGAAGTGTTGCGTACCAAGCTGCAAGTCAACTTACGCTTTATCAGTTGCCCCATATGTTAGCGTGTTTATTTCCATCTAATAAAACGGTGACGCAAAAATGGAAAGAAGTTTTGCATTTAGAGAACTGGCGGATTGGAAAGGCTAGTGTTGTGGTGAAAAGCACTTTAAAAGAGCAATAAGATGTAGAGACTTATTCCGACTGCAATAACACTAGCTTTCAGGCAAGTTATTTTGAAGAAATTACTATTTTAGATAAAGTCAAAATTAGTAGCGATGGAGAATTAGGTAGTATCTACCCATTAGGAATTGTTTTTAAATCAAATATAACAGTGAAGTGACGCACTAAGATGTAAATAGCAGTGATTTTATAGATTTTTTCAACTGGCATGTATCAGAATGATGTAAGTAGTGCACTGACAGATTGTTCATTCAGTGACCAAAACTAGTAATTTTTTTGTTAAAGGTTGGTGAAGCCATGTTGCCAGATTGTGGTAGGCCATTCCACAGGTCACTTTATAGGCCCAGTGTCATGGCCTGGAACAATATAGACCGCCTTGTTATTATGCGAAGACAATATACAGGCTGGTCCTGAAATAATTGGTATGTGGAGAAAACATTCGAGCGAAGCCGAAAAATGATTTCAAACGTGCTTATTATAATACCGAAAACGGTGTTACAATAGAGTCCATTATACCACTTTTTCGGCATTGTTTTTTTATATGAAAAACATTGCTACAGTCTACCTTGTTTCAGGCAACTGACAGATTGTCACATTTATGAAATGTAAAAATTCAAAGTTTTTTATTATTTTTATACAAAGTAGATAAAATAGTATATTATACTACTATTTACACGTCTTTATTATTACTACTTTTCGAAGTATTTCGTTTGAATGAAAATATAGGAACTTTGTTGTTGGCATTATATAAAGCTCTACAACCTGACCCTTACTTTGAAAATTGTAATAGTTATTTACGATATAATTGGGGTATAGACATTATTAACGCACGTATTATGAGGAATTGCCCCACGATGCCGTAGGTCGCGTTGGGATTAGCATAATGAGTTAATAATGTAGTATCCCACCAATATCGTACAAAGTTTTATCTACCAACGCTAAAATGTCTTAAAGCAGCCGCACTGTGATAGAATAATAAATTAATTAAAGTGACAATATGATCTAATTTTGTTCGATATGATAACAACGCTAGTGGTCTATGATCGTATCTTAGTTACCGATTAACAACACATTGAAATTTTAAATATTTCGTAGGTAAAACCGTTGTTTTGTGCTATAATTTGCTTTAAAAATGAGCTTCCCAGGTTGTTCTTCCGAAACAGAAACGTCAGATGTGCCCTTTGGTAAGGAGGAAGACGCAGGGAACGTGATATTCGGGTTGTCCCGGCAAAATCTGGAGCCAAATATGAAGCTAAACATGAAATGGCCTTCAAAAGATATGAGCAACGATGCAATTCGACGAACATAAAAAATATCACAAACGAAAAAGCATTGCTTATATATTTTGAAGAGCTAAGTAACAGCCAGAGGCCCTCATCCCTTTGGTGCTATTACTCGATGCTGAAGACGGAAATATCGATTAAGAAGCGCATTGATATAAAAAAAAATGTCAATCTGACAGCTTTGCTGAAAAATAAAGCAAAAGGTTATAAACCTAAACATCTGTGAAAGGCTTTACCCAGAACTTCCCTCGTAATTAGCCAGTGTAACACTAACATCCAGTCTTATAAAGGTCACTAATCTGACGTTAACTTTAATTCGCTGTTAAAGTAAACAAAAGCGCATCAAAATTTGTTTACTAATGAATAAAATGTCATAAGCACTGGCGTTTTGATGCGCTTTTGTTTATTTTAACAGCAAATTAAAGTTAACGTCAGATTAGTGGTCTTTATAAGACCGGCAGTAAATAATTTTAAAAATCAAATTAAGCTAGGTGTAAAAATATCTTCACGTTTCTAATAAATCTCATAAATTTTCAAATTAACAATAGCATTACCGGTGGTCGACTTCGAAGAGCAGGCGGCTGCGTATACGATTGCAGCGTTTTGTGGGATCCCGGCTGCCTTAAATAGCATCTTTCTTCGTTGACACCTCATTCTGCATTTACGCTGTATCTGTTGAGTTTAACTTTCATCAAAAGTAAAGTCTGAACTATGTGCAAATTGTTACTTTCCTGTATCTCAGTTAAAGCAAAAATAAACAAGTGGACGTTGTGACACTAAATAATTTTAAAAATGCAAGAAAACTAGGTGTAAAAATATTTTCACGTTTCTAGTAATACTGAAACAATAAAAGTGAAACACTTGGTAATGTAAAGTACATCAATTTTTAAATAAAAAATATGTAAAAGGCTTTACCCAGAACTTCCCTCGTCGACATTGCGACACTAAATAATTTCAAAAATAAAATTAAGTTAAGAGTTCAAATATCTTCACGTTTCTAATAAATTAAATAAATGTTTAAATTAAAAAAAAACTTTACCGGTGGTCGAATTCGAAGGGTAGGCGGACTGCCTATGCAGTCCCATCGTTTTGTGGGATATTGCAAAGGAACGGGCTATTTCTACCTGAGCTGCGGAGCACCGACCCTTAAAATTCCTGCTTTGCAGCTGTATTAAGTAACGCACTAATTTATTGCTCTTTTTTGTATCGTACAACATTTATTCTGTATCTGTTCGGGCCCATTTTTGGTAAGAAAAAATCCTGCGCTATGTACAAAGTATATTTGTATTTATTGCTAAGTTAAATTAAAAATAAACAAAATTTTATTTTTTTGAGGTGCTTACCCTGTATATATTTGTTTGAAATTTTCTCGGTTTGTAATGTGTATGCAAAATATTGTCTTCCTCAGACAAATAGTTTTTGAGTTATAACGCCAAAAGACAGCCAGACAGACAGACAGACAGACGGAATTGAGAAAACCTATTTTTCGTCATCTATAGACCCTGAAACGTGAAAATCTGAAGAAATCTCAAAAAGGTGATTTTTTCATGGTTACAATATTTCCTTCGTCTTTTAGACGAGGAAAGTAAAAAGTGTTGCCCGTGATGGGATTCGAATTACAGGTGCCTGCGAACGAGCCTGCCCATTCATTTCATTGTTAGCTGGAATTCGCTTCGAATTCTTGCGATGCAGGTGCATTTAACGTAACTCACCTATTCATTGCTTTTTTTGTATCGTACAATATTTATCCTGTTTCTGTTGGGTCCCCTTTTTGGTAAGAATAAAGTCTGCGCTATGTAAAAATTATTACTTGTATTTACTTGTAAGTTAAATAAAAAATAACCAAAAGTTAATTTTTTTAGGTGGTCACCCTATATATATTTGTGTGAAATTTTCTCGGTTTCATGCCAGGTAGATATATAATGTGTAAGAAGTAGTTTTTTAGTTATGCCGTCAACAGACAGACAGACAGACAGGCAGGCAGGCAGACAGACAGAGAGATAGACAGACAGGCGGAATTAAGAAAACCTGTTTTTCGTCATCTAGAGACCCTGAAACGTGAAGATCTGGAGAAACCTCGGAAGCTGAATTTTTCGCGATTACAATTCTTCCTTCGCCTTTTAGACGAGGGAAGTAAAAAGTCAAGAGTTCTGAGCAGGGAAGATGCTGTTAGATTCTTGCAGACAGCGGGGAACGAAACATATGTATACATGAAGGTTAGTCTTGTGTTTTTTTAACGTATAATACTTTTTAGGTTGATTTAATTTGTGGTTTGGCGGGTTTATATCGGTTCGAAACATTGATGGTATTAATTTAGTTGGGACTGTCAAAAATTAGGTGCAACTTCGGCCTAAACATTGTTCCAATG
Organism: Agriotes lineatus; assembly: GCA_940337035.1. Taxonomy (NCBI): domain Eukaryota; kingdom Metazoa; phylum Arthropoda; class Insecta; order Coleoptera; family Elateridae; genus Agriotes; species Agriotes lineatus. The sequence goes on along the minus strand of OW679198.1, from coordinate 100,918,583 downwards.
ATGGGTTTTTCATGGCACACAGAACTAGTCCGTACACGGGACGAATTATCCCATTTGGATAAATACAATAGGAAGTATGCAGTCCGAAAATACTTGCAGTTTCTGGGGTTGCCCGATGCAAAGGAATGTACTGGTCATTGTTTCCGGCTCACCTTTACTACAATTTGGCAAATGCAGAGCCGATCTCTGAGACATAAAAAGGCACGGTGGGTGGTATTCTGAATCCCTTACGGAAGGTTACATACAGACTTCTGCTGAAAATAAGAATAAAATCGCAGTCCAGATTTTGGGGGAAAATGGAGTAGTTCCATTCGAAAAAGTGGATGCCACCGCCTCGTAAACAATACCACTTGCACAAGCACGCAAGTGAAAAAACCAGTGCTAAAGAAGGTGTTAATTCATACAGTTGTTCAAATTGTGTTATGTATACGTATTTATAAACAATAATAAATAATTACCTTTTCTTGGATTTGTGAGTTGTCAATTTCATTACCTCACTCAGTGGGATAACAAGACTATTATATATCTAAAATTAGTGCGATATGGTATCACTTATTCCACAGTGATAGATAAAATGTTCTTAAATGATTATAAAAAATGCTGTATATAAAAAATCTTTCCCACAGTATCTTCATTTGGTGATAGGTATTAGTGCTTCTTTTTCCTCTTGAAATAAATGGAAAGCTTTTAAGTTTTGAATATGTGTCGCATTATATGTCTATACATGTATAAGATATCTACAGATCTATAAAATAATAAGCATGTAATGCGGAAATTTTTGGAGATGGAAGATTCTTAAAAATTTAAAACTTAGTAAACAACTTCTAGTTCATTGAACGCAAGATTCTTCCCCTTTTGATTGAAATTATTCAAATGCATACGTTACAGGCAACTTGTATAAATCATTTTATATAATGACTAGGTACTAGGCAGTTTATATAATGTCTAGCAAAGTTAAGTTTTTCATATATTGTGTAGGAATTATATATAAGTAGTATTCCCTAATGAGCTAATGCAATATATTTTTACAGCAAAAGTTAGCAGTCATTAACGAATGGGTTTAATGCAGTTTACACCAACTCATCACCCTAGAAAATTTTATAGCTATTGATGACAGGCGAACTCAACAACGACATCAGGCAGCGGCCGGTGAACTTGTCACCAGAGACAGGCCAACTCATGTAAGGATGTATATAACACACACGAACAAAGGCTGCAGCTAACCTAAACAAGCTAGAACGACACACAGCCTAGAGATTAGAATCAGCGATGCCTGTTTATTTAACATAATCTCCAACTTCAAACATAATATACATAATACCTGCAACAGCGCGGTCGCATTCTATATAATGACGATAATTTCGTCAGTATTATGTTTAATATCGACAAAGGTTATACAAACGGACTGGTATTTTAGGCAATTTATGAAATTACATAAAATACCTAGCCATTATACTTATAAAACAACTGAATTATAGAAGTTCCCTGTAACATACACAACTTACGAAATCCATCCAGTTTTCCGTGATTAATCAAGGAGTGTCTCATTTTGTACACCAACGTTGCTTTAAAAAGGAAATACGACCAAACTGGTGCCAGTTTCCGTAAACGAGCACGAAATCTCTTTAATTTCTAGGTACATACACAGTTGGTAAAAAAGGCAATTTGAATTTTAACGAGTTCTAAAAGGCACAAGTAGGTACCCGAATCCTGCACCGGAACAAATCGCATACATAAACATGGAACGCGCAATAAACGTTATTAAATTTCTATGCTTATCATTAGCTTATCGAGCTCTTAATTACGTTCGCATTAAATTAAATTCCTTATTAAGATTACGCCGTCCACAACCGAACAACGGAGCATCACGTACGCGTGCCCTCCCGCTCGCGCCCGTCAACGACCCGCGAGCGAGACAAGGACGGCGAGCGTAAGGTGAAAGAACGGAGCCACGTCCTTGCAAGGCCGCGGGACTTCCTAGATTGCAACACACTGACACGCCACATTCACTCAAACACACACAAAGCCTGGAACACAAACACATAATAATCAGCAGGCAGCGAGTGTAGCAAACCTTTCGAAATCGGAAACTTCTTTAGTTGGCTTGCTGTTGCCCAAGCCGACTCTGATGACTGATGAGGACTGAAAATTTTCTGTGCGTGACTCATGTCATTTTGCGTGTCCTCAAAACTGCCGCTTTAAGTTTAGTTTTCGGCGCTTTTCGCAATCTGGCCTCTGGACACTTTTTTCCTTACACACGTTCTCGAAGAATCGCTAAATATGTCATTTAAATACCGCGTTTCCGACTTCGTTTTTTAATAACACCCTTTATAATTTCCGTTTTATTTTTATACCGATGTGTTTTTTACTTAAGTACAATAAATTCTTACGTAGAAAATATTCTAGTTTTTTCATTCATCTTGCTACTCAGTCACTGGTAGGATTATTTTTAACAAGCACCGATGGATGGCAGGTGCCAAACTCTAAATACCAAACTAAGGTTTTACTGTCGCAGCGCTATAATGAGCAAGCATATTACTGTACTGTACTTCATTCATTCTTCCATAATTTTTAGTTCATTCCACGCGGGAAGAGTAACGAAGGTAAAAATAAAACTTAACTCATGAAATCCAATCCATTGCCCCTCCGAGAAAATTCTTGGTAACGTCTAGATTTGAACTCATGTCCACCTGGTTGTTAAGCTAGCCGCTTACCCGCTCAATCATCCAAGCGGCCATTAGGGTATCTACAGGGTAGGTTTCTAAACATTTCTCAAATCAGTGGCGGCCCGCTGTAAGGTGTCAAAGCTCTGCCATAACAAACCAGTCATTCAACATTTTTTATTCCGAGATAAACATTTTTCTAACGAATTTTATTTTTATCAAACAATTACACACATACTGGAAACGGAAAAATATAAGAATAAAATACTACTTCCGGTTTGTAGATTTTAACCAAAAGTCATTGGGATCTCCGACTTTATATTACATAAAACATACATATTGAGATGGTTTAGTGCTCGCAATTTAATTCTGTATGCATAGAGAAATATTGAACAAGTCAATTAAAGCACAGAGTTGGAATATTTTATTTAATTGCAATCTAGACAGTAGTTGAAGTTATTAAATGCATTGGAAATGAGATGCAAGAAGCATACTTAGAGGAATAAAGGCTAGCATAAGAAAAGCAGGTTTCGAAAGGATTGAATTTGAAGTTTGAGTAAAAGAAAGATTTAATATGGCTAATATAATATAAGTAATATGATAGGTTTGAACATATTTGAAGCTAGACCAAATGTAAGTAAATAATGCAAAAGGTTGTTTATGTGCATAATGAATATGAGCGTAGTGTTATTAATAAACGTACAGGCCAGTGAAAAGCAAGCAAGCCGAAAGTTAGATTGAAATCAAAGCAAGATAAGATTGAATTTGCAAACAGCAATGCAGAACGAGGGCAACTGAAATGAAGAATAATTAGTGACGTGGTTAAAATTGAACTCAAGTACCAGTGCAATTTAAAACTGAGTGTTCATAGCAGAGCAGTAATAAATAACAGTTTATGTGACAAAAAAGGACAATTTTTATGTATAAGAAATAAAGACAATTTCTAGTTTTAAGCAACAAACATGTTAATCAAATTTTATTCTTTTATGTGAAATTGTAACTAAAACTTATTTCCTTTGAACAATATTAGATCGCGGTTACTAGGTAACGCCATGCTCTTTTATTAACAAAAGAAAAACTAATTCCTGTAATGTCAACTTGTGGGCAAATGATGCTCCTGATTTTTGGTGTTTTTATATAATAAAAGTCATCTGCAAAGTCTAAAAAGTGTTCAAAGTTATTTTACAAGTCACCGGGCATAAGTAAAAGTGTTATTAAAAGTTTCTCAACCGAAAAAGTTTATAAAATTGTGCAAGCCAAGATCGGCGTGGGTTCGGCTCCGACAACCTGGAAATTTCAAACTGCGATACCAGTCCACTCCAATTTCAGAAACCAGAGATCTCAAGTCCTACATCCTAGAAGAAGATTCGGTGTCAAGGAAACGACTTGCAGCAAATAAGAGCGTTGGCGCCACCCGCAGCAGCTCCAGAAGCGAGGTCGGCGATATTTTAAAAGGTACAATTTGGCAGGTTTTTATGTTGTTGGAGTCCGGAAAGCCAGTGGACTTCAATAACACACCTTGCTGAAGAGATTCATCGTGTTTCCGAGCATCCAGATAACTCCAAGTTCAAGAAAATCCCGTGGCGTCACTAGAAAATTCGATTTATGCCAGGATTTGCAGTGAATTCTTTCTTAATTCAAGGGGTTAGCCACCTGTTCCGACCGCGGCTTAAAATGGCTGATAATGTGGTCTCCAGACTTTTTAATCACCTACCACTAAGACAGTAGAAATTAACAGAGCGTACCCCTGATGTATACAGTGTGTTGCATTTGAAATGAAGACACATACATATCTTTATTTTATTTAAGTATAATGATTTGACATTGTGGTGGGTCGTAGAACCTAAGAGGACTATTTTGGATTATTTCCATCCGCGTATCTTTTGTTTGATTTAAGCATAATGATTCAAAATTGTGGTGGTTCTTAAAAGCCCTTAAGTGGACTTAAACTACGTGTTTAGATTACTTCCGCCCGCCTACTGTGATCGATTATAAAGATACATATTTTCCGAAACTCACACTATCCATCAAAGAAGGCTGGATTTCATTTCAGACTCTATTTTATCATCCTCATAAACTTACAGATACTAGAAGCTGAAAAGAAAAATTGCAAGAAGCAATAATAATCGCAACATGGCAAACATATAAAATTATGTAAATTTATAATTTTGCAATTTTAGGAAGTAAAACATTTTCTCCAATTATTTTGTTTTTCAAAAAGTTTATTAGGTTCTGGAGTGAGTCTAATTTGCATTTAGCTGATTTATCTTTTAAAAATTGTTCAAAAAAATTATATCGAACCTAAATAGTAAGTATGTATTTAAAATATCAAGATTTTTTTTAAAATTTGATTTCAAAATATTCTCCATCCTCAAAATTATTCAAATAAATTACTTCTACAGGAAGTGTATGAAGTATTGAAATTCCCTCATATCGAAAACTACTCTGAGTCAAATATCTTTAAAATTCGTGTCAACCAACTAATGAACCCACTATACCAAATCTCCGCTTTGGCTGTGCGGATATTTTGGTGAAGACCCCAGCCCACTAGATCCCTTACTCGTATTGGGGGGGGGGGGGGGGGGGTGCCTAAACGTGCTGTGCGGTGTACGTATGTGTACACGATTCCGGTCGCCAGGAACCTTCCTAAAGTCTTGGATAGTTTTCATATGATAGGTCCTCCGAAAATGAAGGCAACATCAACTTTTGAGGTATGTACGAAAGCAAAAAAAGTGATGCTGAGTGTAAGTATTCTTGGAAAGCACCGAAGAGCGCTTTTCTTGGATGGGGGGTACCGTATATTTTACATTTTATTGTAGTTGTAAACTTTTTGTAAAACGTAAAAATAAAAGAAAATTGTCATGCATAAAAATGCAGATGAAATACGCTCCACCATCTGAATAAGCGAAGCCTTGTTAAAAATATTATCTGAAAAAGGAAAACTCCATTAAATTTTATGTGATTTGTCGATCTCGACAACTTTTTAACAGTATTTTTAAAACCCCCATAAAAAGAAATCACAATCGGTATCCCCTCTTTAAGAAGGTTTAGAATAGGAAGAACATCGATGATCAGTCTAACAAAAATATGGACGGATAATCAGATATCGCAAAACACAACTAGGCTGTTAGAAACGCTGGTGGTCTCGATTTTCGTACATGGCGTCGAAAGTGAAATAATAAAAGAAGCAAACAGGAAAAGGATATACCCATTTGAACTATGGTGTCGGAGCAAACTACTAAGCATCCCATAGACAGAACGAAGAACAAGCGCTTCAGCCATCCACGAAATAGGAATAAACGACCGATTCTCAGCCACAACCGTCGATACACCCTCCAATACTTCGAGCATGTCTATACAGAAGAAAAACTGGTAATACAGGGCAAGCTGATGGGTATAAGGTCGCGGGGACGCTTCTCCATCCGTTGGGTACAGCATATAAAAAGATAGTAAAAACGCTAAAAAAGACCAGGGCATTTATTATTAGTTCAAATGAGCAAATGCCCACCCAGAAACAAAATTTGCTCACCCAGGAAAGGCGAAATACCTGATGAAAAATTATTCGAAGATCAACACAACAGAAAACCGAAAATTATATACAAAATTCTTACCTGCGGCACTTTGAAATCCAACTTCTTATCACAGTTAATTTTATACCTATTAACAGTATTTCAACACCACAGCATACAAGATAGATATCTACGTACGCCAGAACTGAAAAAGTATTGATACCATAGCTGAATTTTTTAGAAAAATTAATACAGGCTTGATATATTATGAATTACAGATGAAAAACAAAGTACACAAAGTGGTGATTTTACTTGAATAATAATAGTATTTAACATTACTAGCTTGGTAAGAGGGTTTTTACTGGCGAGCCGCAGGCGAGCCAGTCACCTTCTTGAGCCAGTAAAACCTGTTACCTTGCGTGTATTGTTGAATATTTTATTTGTTCCTCACTTGTAAATAACTAAAAATTTACCATTTATTCAAAATGTCAAACTGACAAGCAACTAAGTTCATCAATATGACACATACTAAGGAAGACAACTCTGGCTTTGCACGCTATCATTTATCAATGAGCACGCTTGTAAAACTGACAGTTAACTTGTAAAGATTTTACAAGTTAGTAACTTGTTAAAATAAACTTTCTTGATTAATACAGTGACTTGATAAATTGATGTTTAGAAGTGAGGAACAAATAAAATATTTAAAAGGCATATAGTACCATCAAATATAAGTTGAAAAGTATGAATATAGATGGGTCCGCAAATAAGCTATAGAAAGAAAAAATCGCTCTTATCTCAAAACAGTTGAGTTGAACATCAGACTTTTTACTTAACCTGTATTTGATCGCATTGCCCGCATTATATGCCCTTTAATCGTTTAACTTTTTTTTCAACAGCCTGCATATTTAAAAATAGGGTTCGTTATAGTCTTTTTTTCAAAAAATTTGCAAGCAGTGTCCACATCATTTAGTACTATAAACAGCTTAGCATTGATAGATTGCTCAAGCAACGATGATCTATGAAATGATTTGATATGATTGTAAAGAGATATTACTTTTTTATTGCCATGGAGTGCGGCGATGTAATGAAACTTGAGGAAAATAGTTTTTGTACGATAAACATACAACCATTTTCATTAGCTTATTGCTGTGCCTAACAGCAGTATCCATCGTCTAGATTTTGGGTAGTTCACCAATTTTTGACCAGTTGTCGCAAATGCTAAATTCAATACGTTTTCTTCATTTTCACCAACAATATGGTGTATCATCAACAACGATTTTATTGTAAAATTTCTTCCGTCATTTTTCATATTAAGTCTTGCAAATTTTTTGTCATGCTTTCTATGATTTCACCTAAATATTGAGTACATTGTAAACTCTGTACACGAACAGCTAATCACAGCTATAGCTTTTAGAACATCAAATTCAAAACGTTCCTTCTACTAAAAAACAGACTATAGATTTGCCTTACTAGCATAAAAGAAACCATAAAACCATTTTGCCCACCCAGTAAGAAATCCTTAGATAATGGCCTGCTGCAGACAACGCTAAGGGACGCAGAAGATTGAAAAATATGTCGATAGAAACGCCGACTGAAAAGAGAGGCAAGACCTCTGGTTTTCAAACCTAGATTGGAGAATCGCACAGAGAATGCGTTAGATTTTACTGCCCGTTTTAGTCCGTGAGAATTTTCTGGTCTAGAACCAAGTGCTCTACCACTGACCTATCTTGATTGATTTGTCCTTTTAAGTACAGTACCATAAATATCATCAGAAGAATCCCATAACCTTAATACCTTCGGCGTTACGCAATCGCAACTGCTTCAATTCGGTACTCCCATATTTAAAAATCGATAATCTATATTCTCGAGTTCGAGACCAGAAATTGACGTTCGAGAATTTTCGAATTTGAGTTCGACCATTAACTTTCAAAATCGAGGTTGATATGGGTAAAATCTAACCTCTTGACTTAGGAAAGAACGTAGACACGTTTAAAAAACATTGGTTACTGTCGATGGGATGGTTTTTTTTTGCTATGCAGCTCTCGTCGCTGAAGAAGAAAATAATCTACATCATCTGTTATATCTTTATCTTAGAGACAGAAATATAATATAAAACACAAAAACTGATAACGTGAGAGATTAAAATCCCAAGAACAATCAGTGACTACGCGCTTGGAGCAGCGATCAGAGTTCTACAGACATAAAAGAACAGTGTAAAGTTCTTTCTGATATAGTCGGTTAGACAAAGAGTTGTAGAAAACATATAGTTAAAATATGTAGCTAGAAATTATATGCTTCACGGTAAAAGTGATCATAAAAGATGACGCATCCACGTCCATTTAACAAAGGTGCACCAAAAATAATGTCTAAATATATTTTTAAGAAGGGGTATCCTATACCATAAAATCGTTGGTATCTTTCTTTTTTTGTATGTTTGTATGGATGTATCTTTGTTCGCTATCACCTCCGAAGATACTGGGCCGATTAAATTGTATGATGGCTTAAAATTTTGCTAATTTTTAGACTTAGATCGTAGGCTGGTTTTTATTTTCAAAAAAGTACGATTAAGTAAAGTAAAATTAAATTACGATCTGTTGAAACAGCTGATGTGGTACGTTCACAATAAACTCTTGGGCGCCGATTTCGACGTCAAATTTTTTATGTTCATATACCATTATAGCAGCGCGTTATTCAACGAAGCATGGTTAGGTCGGTGGTAGAATGCTCGCCTGCCACGCTGGCGGCTCGGGGTTGATTCCCAACCAATTAATTCCTTTTTTAATGCATATTAATGGATCTCTCTCAAATTAGCGAACCGAAGCGTAGCTCGGGCGATTCGCTAGTTTATTTATATAGTACGATCAACAATTATTTTCATCTAGTATGGCTATGGAATAGTTCCTAATTTATAAAACCGCAGCAACAGTTGACGAATTTGCAGTCTGACAAGCCATGGCTATTTATATTTTTCAGTAACGGAACTATATTATGAAAATAATTTTGCAGATCCTAACAAATAATTATTTCTCATTTAAGACTAGTAAGCTACAATATCTTTGATGTAGTTTACAATGATTTTCACTTTCGATTGATAGCATTATTTTTTTATGTTGATTAAAGAAATTGCAATTTGATTATTTTCTATTCAAATTTAAATCAGTTCTAAACCTTTAGATTTGGGCTTATCAATATTTCCTGCGATATTAGGATTCCAAACCGGACCTACTGGTTTTTGTAATTTAATACTTCTTTTTGTCAATGTGCAAACTTAAAGCAAAACTCCAAGGTAACTTAGAAATTAACATTTTTGTACAACAATGCAGAACTGACCTTTTAACGTCAGTTAAGCCCAAGAAGATTCCAAATTTACAAACCTTTAATAGTTATGGTAATAATGTGGCAACTAATAAACAAATTACTGGTAACTAGAAATATATTGCGTATCCCCATCCTTATCGAACCTTACCTACTTTAAGCAAAGAAGCGACTGGAAAAGCGAGACAGAGCAAGTCGCAATCAATACACGCTGCCACCGGCTTACTTAATTGTTAACTAATTAGGCTCACAATGGTGCCTGGCCATTAATAAGTATTGCAAATATGGAGATTATCTCTGATAACATTCCTCGCAGGTACCTTGCCTCGAGCACTTTCCAAAATTTCGTTCCGCTAGCTCCGCATCTGCAATTTAATTGTGGCCGCTGTCAGTAATATATCGTTAAGTTGGAGTATACAATTATGGTGATCTAAATAAACAAACTGCCATCTTTTTTTAGGAAATTGATGGCTACAAATTCTACTTACCTATCATAGATGTTAATGAAAAAGCAACATGAAATTCAAAGTATGTTTGGGCATTAATTAGAATAGCCCTAAACTGTTTTCCTTTAACACAGCTGTACTTGTTATTAAAATTATAATTCTAAATAATAAAACTAAAATTGTATGTCGTAGAGACAAATATTTCGAATATCTTAAGATATTCAGAGGAAATATCAGCTGTGTGAATAACTTTTAATAAGCTTATGGTAAATATTGCAAAAGAAATTTTATGGAAAACATTTTTTCGAGTAGAGAATAATATTAGATCAAAGGGTTATTAAGTTGCTGCATTTACGCAAACATTTATAAAATACTGTAACACCTTTCCTGAAAATTTACGAAAAAAAACAGTTAAGCAACAAAAGTATTAAAACAAACTAGCTTTTACGATAACCAACAATCACGAGATTATTAAAACAAGTACGCACAAACATGATTTTAATAATATTAAGCAAGCCACCGAAACGATCAAAATCGATCTTATTTAATCAAAATATGTTTCAGATTTAAAATTTTCTATCAGCAATTTTTCGGAAAAGGGTAAAATCAAGATAATTTTAAGAACTCCTCATGAAATATTGCAGAGTATAATTCCCTTTCAACAACAAAAATGTGTAAAAAACATTACCCAACATTTTTCTTTTTGTGATTTCTGCAAAAATTTTATACATGAGTTCAAAATCCAATTTGAAATTAGTTTTACACATAAATTGTCTTTTATTTTGACAAATAATGTATGTTACTCAATTTCATTGAAAAATGTGTGTCAAATTTGACCAATAGTGAAAATAACATAATATCCAAATATAATTTGTTTCATCTTTTAACAAGAATAAATAAATGTCCCAATAACATTTGTGCTAAACTTGATATTTAAAAAAAAACATTTGGTGTAGAATTTCTGGCAAATGCCGATACTACTATTTTTAAGTAAAATATATACCTACGTTTAGGAACTGTTCATATATTGTAATTTGAGTTTTAAAATAGTAATTGTGTTCCCAATCAACTGAAGTTGAAATGTTTTTAAATTAGTTTTCGCATAAATTGAAGCTGGCAATATAAGTACAATTATTTTTTACAACTACAAAATAACGGAATTAAATGTATTAAAATAACAAGAAAGCGTTTTACAATGTCTTAAAGTAAAGTTTTAATTACTCCCCAAGGTTTGTCTTCTGATCAAGCATTTAAGTCTCCACTATAAAATTGTTAAATGTTACCTAATTATTAAACTGGTACATAAATCATTGCTATTTGTAATCAATTACAGTATTATGTCATTAATATACGACGCCTACAACAGTTTAATCTAAAACGTGAACTTATTCCAGGTGATATCAACGATACGTTACGCTTGAAACTGTAAGGTTTTATTAATGCTCACTAAATTGAACATTACTTAGTCATATTCCTGAGTGCCATAAAAGGCTTCAATCTAAAAAATCTCCACTAATTTAAAAAAGAACCAACATAATTGAAGTTATAATAAAATTGCTGCAATGCAGCGCACACTATTTTACTTGACAAATCATGCGAAAATACAAAAATTGCGCTAAAATATGTCCTAGTCGAGCTATGTCACAATCCATCATAGCTCTAAAAGTAAACAAAAAAGAAAACATCGTCACTTCCAACTAACATTATTTATGCTCGTTCTGCAACTTCTGCGTGTAATTCAGCAGCATTTCCACCACAGTCGGCAAATGGCAACTGAAAATAAAATCTGCAAAATCTCAAAAACATCTGTATAAAATAAAAAATTCATCATTAACTGCCACTAAAATGGTTATGAAGTAATCCTGATATTTTAAATTAAAAATCTGTTTTGTAGATACCGGAATCGACACACGCCCCATGTTGGAAACGACGTTCAGCCCGCCTCGTACAAGAACCAGCTACCATGACGTGTTACCGAGTGGTACAAGTAAGAACCACAAGAAACGCGTTTGTTCTACATTTTCACACCGAAGTAGGAACCCGCTTCGCTATATACCGGACAGAACTACGAGACAATGAAAGTGTGAAGGAAAAACACGAACCCCATAATATTTAATTGTTCTTGTTCACAAATCGCATAATCGCCGCTATATGCGCAAGCCTCTATGTTTTAATGTGAGTTTTTGCTTTCTGCTGTAGAAAACGGAAATTGAACAATAAACGCTTCTAGGCGATAATGTGTCAGCTTCTCTGTAGTAAGGCTGCAAGGTTCAAGAAAAGTCAAGTTCAAAGAAATCTTGCGATTTAATTATTCTTAGGATGATATTTTTCTGAATTTACAAATGGATTGTAATCATTGAAATTTTAAAGATTTTTTATGCCATCGAGTTCAAGATTTGTATTTTTAATAAATGTATAAATTTAATCATAATTGAGCTATCAAGAACCAACCATGCGTTTACAATTTTGGCCTTCCCTTCCCGCACTACATACTTATTGTGACTTTTAAAGAATTTTTAACCAAATGAAAACGTGTTGATAAGTTTTTCTAATACATAACTGACGAGTTAAAATAAAAAAATGACTTAATAGCGGGAAAAATTAGTTCACATTAGATTATTCTGATGTCCACTTTAAACATCAGAATGTTAGGTCAAATATTTTATATTTCCAAAAATTAGTATAACAAAAGCTTGAGTAAGTAAAAAAAGAAGTTTAGAACTATTAGTTTTCAGTAATGTAAAAGCTATTTTTGGTCTATTTTAAATTAACTTCTTAGTAAATGTATCGTTACGAATAAAATAAAAACTATTGAAAACTCAAATAAAATAGAAATACACGTTTAATGATGAAATTAATCGAAGAAGCTGAAAAAGAACATCCTTGTATGCGAATTTTGTATGATCGCTGTTTAAATTACTCATATGTTGTAAAATGGAAACAATTTAAAATTCAATTTTGAAGAAGTATAGCAATATTTTCAATGATATGTTTTTCGGACTTTTTCCATTGTCTAGGGTGTAAATCACACAACGTTTCGGGAGTTTTAATCTACTCTCGTCTTCAGGTGTTCTTGGTTAGTCCTGAGAAGGACTGATATTATACGTTTTTCTACGTAAATTTGTGCCTCCCCCGGGGTTTGAACCCGGGACCGCTGATCGTTAGTCTGCCACTCTAACCACTAGCCCACCAGGGCGGTTATATATTTTAGTTGTAAACTTATATATATCTTACCGCTGTATGCGCAGAATTTACGTAGAAAAACGTATAATATCAGACCTTCTCAGGACTAACCAAGAACACCTGAAGACGGAGTAGATCAAAACTCCCGAAACGTTGTGTGATTTACACCCTAGACAGTGGAAAAAGTCCGAAAAACATGTCATAATAGACCACTGCCAAAAAATGACATTCAGAGAACAATATTTTCAATGTTATAAGAATATATATATAGCTAACGAAAATTTGAATATATGTATTGAATATACTCAAAATCGAAGATACTATAACTTCTCCTTAAAAGGAGTCATTTAAAACTGTCTACAGAAGGAACCAAATTTAAAACCGTTCTGCATTGCTTTCTGCATAATAACAAAATTTAAATTAAGAGTGCAGTTTGCAAGTAGCATATTTCCAAATTAAATCAGTTGAATAAAAACCAGTTTCGACGAGTGTAATATTGCTTGTTGTTGTGATCCTGACTAAAATCTTTTTTGTATGAGATTTGTTTAAATTATCCTGTACATTTTGCAAAGTTGAAAGTATGTTGTAATTTCAAAATTATAAGTTTCAATCTTCCAGTAAACCTTTCAAATTTAAACAGTTGAACAAAATCCACCTGCGATAAGAGTCTAATATTGCTTTGTGATTCGTGCTTAAAATCAGCGTTGTGTCAGAGTTCTTTTTGATTGCTCTATATGCCTTCTAAAACTGAAATGAATGTGTTAATGTCAAAATTACATGTTTTAAATGTCCTGTAGGCCTTTAAAAATTAAAGCAATTTCATAAAACCCACTTTTGGTAAGAGTATAATATTGCTTATTGCTGTGACTCGTGCTTAAAATTAGTTTTGTTATGAGAGTACTTCTGAATTGTCCTGTATATTTTGAAAAACTTAAACTAATGTTTAATTTAAAAATTACATATTCCAAGCTTCGTAGGCCTTTCAAAATTAAAACAGTTGAATACAAATAACTTTCAATAAGAATGTAATACTGTCTGTTGCTGTAATTCTTAGTTAAAACCAATTTTGTTCTTTCGACTTACCTTGCATATTTTGAAAAACTGAAACTCGTATTGCATGCAATTTAAAAAATTGATTTGTTAAACTTTCAGTGGATCTTTAAAATGTAAACAGTTGAATAAAAGCCACTTTCAGCACAGGTCTAATATTGCTTGTTGCTTCGATTTTTTCTTAAAATCCGTTTTGTATAAGTTTTTTGAATTGCTTTGTATGTTTCTGTAAACTGAAACTAATATTGTAATTTCAAAATTACATGTTTCAGATTTTCAACAGAAAATTACAGTTGCATAAAAGGCAGTTTAGTAATAATGTGTATAATATTGCTTGTGATTCTTGATTAAAATCAATTTTGTATGATTTTTTTAAATTACCCTGTACATTTTGGAAAATTGACACCAATGTTGTAATTTCGAACTGATATGTTTCCAATTTCCAGTATACCTTTCAAAATTTAAACAGTTGTATAAAAGCCACTTGCCATAAGAGCCTGATATTGCTTGCTGCTGTCGACTCGTGCTTAAAATTAGTTTTGTATGAGAGTACTTCTGAATTACCCTGTATATTTTGAAAAGTTTGAACTAATGTTGTAATTTCCAAATTACACGTTTCAAAGTTTCAGTAGACCTTTCAAAATGTAAACATTTGAATAAAAAGCACTTTCGTTAAAATCCAATATTGCTTGCAGCTGTGGCTCTTGCTTAAAATCCGTTTTGTATAATAGTTTTTAATTGTTCTATATATTTTTGAAAACTAAAACTAATATTCCAATTTTAAAATTACATGCTTCAAACTCTTAGCAGACATTTCAAAATGAAAATAGTTTATTAATAGCCAGTTTCGACGATTAAAATCAATTTTGTACGGATTTTTTTAAGTACTCTGTATATTAGTTTTATAATTTCAAAATTATGTGTTTCGAGCTTTCAGTAGATTTTTCAAAATTTAAACAGTTAAATAAAACCACTTTCGATTAGTCTAATATTGCTTGCTGCTGTATTTCTTGCTTAAAATCCGTTTTGCGTGAGACTTTTTTTTAATGACCCTGTATATTTTGGAAAATTAAAACTAATATTTCATTTTCGACATTCCAGGCTTCAAACTTATGGTAGGCCTTACAAAATTAAAACAGTTAAATAACCACTTTCAATAAGAGCGTAATATTGTCTGTTGCTGTCACTCTTAATTAAATTCTATTTTATTCTTTTCAATTACTCTATATATTTTAGAAAATTAATACTAATATTGCAATTTCAAAATTATGTGTGTCAAATTTCTAGTAGACCTTTCAAAATTTATATAGTTGATTAAAAACCACTTTTGATAAGAGTACAATATTGCCTGTTGCTGTGACTCTTAATTAAAATCTATGTTGTTTTTTAACTACCTTGTCTATTTTGAAAAACTGAAAATAATATTGTAATTTCTAAATTATATGATTCAAACGTCTATTGGGCCTTCCAAAACTAAAAGAGTTGAATGAAAACCACTTTATTTTTGTCTTCTATTATTTTGTTCTTTTGAATTACATAGTACATTTAAAAATTAAAGTAATATTGCAATTTCAAAATTATATGTTTTAAACTTCCAGTAGACCTACTACAATGTAAACAGCTAAATGAAAACCACTTTTGGTAAAAGTCTAACATTGCCTGTTCCTGTTAATTAAATCCATTTTGTTCTTTTAAATTATCACGTATATTTTTTAAAATTGAAACGAATGTTGCAATTTTAAAATTACATGTTTCAAACCTCTAGTAGGTTTTTCAAAATTAAAACCGTTTTCGATAAGAGTGTAAGTTAGGAACTTTCCGCAGATTCATAATATCGGAACAGTTGAACAAAAACTGTTTGGATTGAAAATTCTGAATAATTATTTTTCTGAATCATTTCGTATCGTTTGGAAAAATTAAAATTGGGACGACAAGTGATATATGTCAGACTTCCTACAAAACTAACAAATAGTAAAGCAGTAGAATATAAACAATTCTCTATAAACATTTTAAACATTTGGACTAACCGGTATATTTTTAAAAAGTAAAAACATTTTAATTCCAAATTAACATTTGTAAAACTTTCTACAGCCCGATCGAAGCTATATAAGGCTGAGTACTATACTACTTTAAGCAGGCCTTTGACACAACCCACAAAAGCCTGCAAAGCATTTATCAATATTTCTTAAAAATTGGGTCACTCCAAGCACTATCCGAGTTATTGATTGTAAAATCCATCTTTGTCGCTCGATATGAGTTTTTGAGTTCATTAAATAGATGAAGATAAACGTAAATAAATGACAAATGTCAAATAAGAAACAGATGATTAATTTAGTTAATTATTACCTTATCATAAGGATGCTGTCGTCCAATTATCGTGTGGCAAAATTTAATGGTGGAGATAATTTTCACGCTGGAACACACAACATGTTATAATTAGATGATCTCAATCAACAGCAGATTTAAGGTTTTATGATAGTCTTATATGAAAAGCGTTAACTCTGTCTTTTCGTCATTATTAATTATAGTCTCAAAGTTTTATATTGTAATAATTACTCTACATCAAATATTAGAATTCTGTTGCCTTTTGTTTTTTTATAATTTACAGTGTTCAATTTTTATATGTCTGAACGCTTTCATCTGTGAATAAGCTAGTATTTGGTTGACGAACAATAGTAATTTTTTTTTATACGAAATAAAAAAGGACTAGGTGTTTTAACAAATTGAAATCCTAGATGGAATCGATATCCACATAAACAAATATTAATTTTAATTTTCAGACAAAGATGTTCAGTCACAAAACTTGTAAGCATCAAATAACTTTTAAATAATATGATTTTTGTTTTGATGAAGCTTAAAGCAATATTTGTTTAAATAGAAAACTTTCATATTTTTGCTGATACAGAAATCCACAAATTAAAGCTACTGCCATTTTTTAAATAAGAAATTGTATCCTGTTAACGTGCAATTGTTCATTTTCTATAATCTTTTTTATTGAACAACTTCCAAGATAGGTTTCTGAATTAACTATTGAGGGAAGATTTTTTTATATGTTAGGTGTTTAATATTTCGCTAAAAATTAATTTGAAACATTAATAAAGATAACGCTTAAAATATTTACTAATTGCCAATATTTCATGAACTTTGTCAAATTTTTGGTTTTCGCTAGAATAATTATTATTTATAAATTTATAGCAAACTTGAAGCTTAAGTGCTTGAAGATTGCATTTCAGGAACGCACATATGCTGCCATAAATTATTCACAGCGTAAGTCTATTAAGAACAAGCAATAATAAATTTATAAATCGCATTCCCCACTTCTTGTCGAATCTTTAAATTGCATTCCCCAACGTCACTTTACGTTAGGAACCGTTTGGTTTTATGCAAAGTAGTGTAGTCGTGTAGCATCAGCAGAAAACGATGCCAAAATTGACATCGTCCGAAAGAGTTAGCGTTATTTTATATTAAGTAGCCAAAAACACGTCGCAGAAAATGTTCTGGCATCTAACTCGCTTAATTTATTGCACAGATCCAATCCGACACCAGATTAAAATAGACGAACTAACGGCACAGGATGGACAACTGTAAAACCGACGACACAACCGATAAAATTGTAAAGGTTGGAGGTTAATCCGTGTTTGCTCCAAAAATTGTGCTAGAATTATCTATATTTTTTGTTTTATTGAAGTGTTTAGGAATTACATCACTAACTTGATTTTACTAAACATAAAAGGCTAAGAAACTCCTGTTGACACATATTATTGAGCAATCTAGACGTCACGCCTGGAAAATAAAGTTATAAAATTCATAAAATTAGCTATATGTGTCACAAAATTCGATTAAAAGACAAACTGTAAGCTGTAACAATAAATTACTAAACTAATATGTCAGTACTATAATCTATAATTGAAGTTTCCGTTTAGAAATTTATACCAGTTAATTTGTAGCTGTAAGCTGTAAGCATTCCATTAAGGAGATTATGACAGTATTAGTTCAATGTTTATTTTTATTTCCCATCTGTGATCATTTCCGGTCCAGTTTCATTATCGTGCGTTACGAATCTTCTTTTTTAATTTATTTCTGGGGTGTTTCCGTAGAATCTGACGTTCTCTTTTTCAGAAGCGACTAGGTATGATGATTATTTTATTTCGGTTAGAGAGACTTGAAAAGAAAACACTCAAAGAATTTATTTACAATTAATTTTTGGTAACTAAACTATTAGATTGATCAAATGAAGCAATTTTCCACATTTTCACAGACTTTGAACAATTCCGTGTACTTAAAACGTGCTATCTAAACATGAACACAAAAACACTGTTAACATAGTAAACCACCTATAGCAAATACCGTTGCAACACTAAAAATAGTATAGCTAAATATGGAGGAGAGGGAATTAACTGGTCTACTCTACACCTATTTGAAGTAATAATAATTTCAAGATCTAAAGACCTAAGACAATTATATTTAAATAAAATCTCATTAGCTAAGCAGGTTATCATCACCACCTTGCTTCGTAAACGTTTATCGCATTATAGTTCTATTAGCCACTAATGATAATTCCTAGCATTATATCCTGTACGTAAATGTGTAATGAAAATTCTTTCTAAAATTAGTATAGCAATAAGAACACCCTTTGAGAACAGTAACTATTCATTATTGAAATATATCTTTATGAGTGTTCATACCATGGATTTAGAGATAGTATTGAAATGCTTTAAAATCATATACGGCTATAAATACATTGAAAAACATGTTTTATATCTTTATTTTTTAATTAAAACACACATTTTTGATTTTATGAAGTAAAAGAGAACTAGTTTATTTGTGCCAGCTTTTTAAAATATTGTTCAAGTAATTTCCTCGAAAATCTACCTCCACATGTTTTGATGTTTCAAGTACTTATAGTCTCATTTTTTTATAATTTCCAAAAATCATTGTTGCGGTTACGTCGTGGCAGAAACACTGTATTCTAGATTTCGATTTTATTCTAGGAGTACCTTATTTACTAGTTTTCTAAGATTCTATAATATTACATTAACACAAAATATTATTGCTACAATTATTCTTTTGAACGCATTAAAGCAAATATAAGCCCTTAACACCAAATTATAAGTGTATTATAAATTTTATACTTTGTTTATCAAAAGTAAATAAAAAATATACGATTGTATTTGTTTTAAGTTCTATGTATTATATTGTTTTTATCTTGCGGCTGCACAGAAGTCACAGCTTTAATTGAACTTAACCTTAAAAACTATTATGTCAGAGTTGCTCACTAATTAAAAAATAATTAATAGTACAATAAATTATGTTACACAGAACAATAAATTACAGATTACAGAAGCTAAAAGAACATTCCAGGTACTTGCAGATGTTTTATAATTTTTAGAACGTTTATTTTCGCCATTAATTAATTAACATTTATAGCCCATTGAACGGCAGGAGCCTGGGAAAAGCGCGTATAATAAATCCAAATGAAGGTAATAAATATAGGTCAAAAACACTTCTACGTATGTATACTGTCCTTACATTTCTACAACTATGATGTTCAATAATGCACTTTATGATCACGTTCCTCTTTCTACTGCTATACTATTTTATTTCCTAATTTAAATGTCAACATTAGCAGGTCGGACACATGCTTATAGAAAGTTTTTCCATTTAAAATATTGTTTTCATAGTACAGAGGAACTCATACGATACCAACAAATAATGCAGTAAATTGCATCTAAGTTATACTGGTATTTATTAGTCATATCGTCATATGAAATGAATATTTTTTACTTTTCCATACTATACTCTTATAGTGGTGGTATTAAATATATATGAATAACCGATGTTTTGTCGTTGTCGTTGAGTCCTTGCTTCCCGCATTAAATATATTAACCTTAACATAATTATTAATACTAACATTATAGAAACCTTTGAATTTTCAAAATGAATAAATGGCGATTTAATCGATATAATTACAATTTAATACAATTCTGTATAGACTCTAGATAGTCTAGATCAGTGATTCCCAAAGTGGGCGATATCGCCCCTTGGGGGGTGCTGGAACGATCCAGGGGGGCGATAATAGCCACGGGTGCATTTGGGGGGCGGTGAATAAAAATAAGGGGGCGGTGAAAGCTTAAAGAAAGAAGAGAAGAAAAGAAAATTTAGAAAAACCATTCGTACATATTTCATCTGTTGTGTAACATAGTGTAACATTATTTTCCATATAAACACACAAAATGCAAGTCACACATTAATTTATTTCATGAAGACGATTTACCATTATTAGATACCTACAAATTAAAACCTTAGCTATGGTGTTACCAAACAACTATCCCAACTAAATCAACTTATATGCTCGAACCTTTTTAATAAACTATTCACAATTTAACAGTAACTGTATCTAATGTATCATTCATTAAAGACTTCTTAAATATTTATGTTGTACTTTTAATGTATAAATCCCCTCTTGTACTTTTTAATTGCTAATTAATTTATTCTTTCAAAATAATTTCCTACCTAAAAATACTCGTATACGTAGATAATAATTATCAGTCTCAAGCAGCTACCACTGCAATATCTTTCTGTTTGTTCGCTTAAAGAAGATTTCCAAGGGGCGCTGAGTATTTTTTTTTTCTGAAAAGGAGGCGGTAGGCCAAATAAATTTGAGAACCACTGGTCTAGATGCTTGAATTGTGTATACAGTGATCGATTATTAAATATAGGGTGCCCAAGCAAAAAATAATGGATAATAAAAAAGTGTCACGAACAACTTCAGGATTCACTATCATAGGTTTGCCGAAGTAAAAAATTAAATAAATAAGCAAATAAGCAACTCCAATTAAAGCATTAAATAAGGAATGCCTGGAATTTGTACCCAACCTTTTGGAATATTTACATGTGAAAAAGAATATCAAGAATGTATAACAAGAATTTTCACTGTGCAGTGTCGTGTGGCTGATTCACTGAAAATCAGCATAAATGCAGTTAAAACTGTTGTTGCGCAAAGAAAACAATGAGTTCCACTAATAGGAAAAATCACCAGAAATCTAATAAAATTGAAATTTGATTATATGTCACAAGCAATTAAAAGTGGAAGTAACAAAAGTAATTTATGATTTATTTACACACTGAGCCGGAGCAAGTAACATTACGAATAATTCCAAAACAAACTAAATACTGTACTGTACCTATACCCTAGCAACTTTGTGTGCATTTTAAAGAAAATTAGGCTTTTAATATCACACCGATTGTAATAGAAGAGCCGTTTGCGAAAGACACGATGTTGTGTTACAACATATCAAATTTTTTGGAGTATAAGTAAGTTCATTTATTTAGTATAATAAACTAATACACAGAAACATTATTATATCTTAACTTGTTTATCATTAATATCGATAGTATTGCTTCACAAAGCTACTTAAATAATTTTTAAAACTATAAATGCTTTTCATTTTTTTTTCATCAAGCGAATTATAGATTTTTAGTCCCTTATAATACAGAGAATTTTGTGTAAGTCCATGCTTTATTTAATTTAGGCAGGTTAGAATTAAATCGATTCCTCGTTTTATATTGATGCGCATCAGCATTTAGTATTAACAAGCCGGGTAGCGCAGTTGGTAAAGCATTAGGCTTGCATTAAGCAAGTCCTCGGTTTGAATCCCATGTTGGAAGGAATTTTTCCTAAGCCTTGGCGATTGGAATCGGATTCAATGAGACCATTCACAGTTGGGGACCAAATTAACTGTGCTCTACTCAGCACCACAGACCTAATAGATAGAGTAACAAGGTCAACACATCAGCAAGACACACACCTCACACAATAGTTGCTACGCAAGCACAAAAGGCGCGCTCCAAGTTTGTTACCCGAATCCGGGGCAAGTTGAGCATTGTATCACTAGACACAAGCGTATAAAGCACCAGTATCTACACCAGTAAGTAAGAGGAGGTTACAGATAATACATACAGCATTTAGTATCAAACGATTCGTCATATAATTTGGCAATAAATTATTAACAGCTTTGTAAATCAAAACTGAAATCATTCAGCCCCCTACAGGTAGCACTTTTAGACAAAACCTGAGTTTTTCCAAGATAATAGAATAATTCATGACATGACGATTCCATCAAAAGTTTTACCACATGTTGCTGTTATACCCTATTAGAAACTACAAACCTATTTTTTTCTCATCACATTATTATGATAATATGAATACCTTTCATTTTGAAAGTTAATTAAAAATAAGTTTTTTGAGATCGAACGAATATTTTATAACATGTAATTCACAAAGATTCATCGAAGAGGGCCAAGGAAAAAAAGAGAAACATTATGTGTAGTATTAATTCAAAAAATAGTTAATTATAGTGACTGCAACTGTGACTTTATGTCAGCTTAAACTGACAAGTCCCAAATCGCCTTTCAGGCAAGCCCGTTGATGTTGTATATTTTAAGTCATAGTTTTCACTGATCATCAAAGACCATCAAAGATAATCAAATCTACTTTACAAACGTGGAACTATCACAAATCAATTGTTAATGAGTTTACTCTCTGACTGATTTTTTTCTAGGGTGACTTTTTAATCACATGCTATTTGTTTTTTCAGGTAACGCATCTAACAGTGCTCTTACAGCAAAAATACAACTTATGTCAAATTGGACCAAATGCAAACACAAATTAAAGGAACATTGTAGATATGAACATCAAGATTTCCATCATACCACTGATTATTTATTTAACGCTATAGAACATATAGTTTGCTGTGACTCTATATAAACATAATGTAACTTCTGTCAAATCGATCTAAAATTTATTTGATCACTTTACATAGATACTAAACTAAAATGTGGAAATATTCTCTATGGATTTATTCGAAAAAAGTATGGACCAGAACTATAGAACAATCAACAAACATTATTTTTGAGAGGTAGTCACTCAAGATGCTATTAGATGAAATTTGATTAATTATCGCCATTAACCAAGACCAAGAAATGTCCTATAACAAGTCAACATATGAAAGCGGCAGCGCAGTGTAATTTACTTATTTCTTGCATGTTAGATAAATGCTACACTTTTTTGTCTGAATTATATAGGTAATATTAATATTACTGATTGTTGTTTGGTATAAATTTACAATTTCTAGGTATTGTCATGATTATGTATTTTTAGTTAACGAATAAAAAAATAATAATTGACACCTGATTTATATTTCATGAATAAATGATAATACAAATTCGGTTGTATAAATAATATGGGATTTCAATTCCGTTTGATTTCTTTGGGGAACTTCGTTTTATGTTCATTCTTCTAGAATTAATACGAATTGATAGTTAAAGGATGACATTAATTTAATAAATAATATATTACTGTTTGTAGAAATTTCAAGTATGTACAGGGTGGGCAAATTTCGATGTTTCCATATGGAATCTTGGTAACTATAGAAGATATAAAAAAATGCGTCCCATCCTCGATCTCTTTCTTAAAAAAAAATATATTAATTATGAAAACCAAAGTTAACTCTCGCTTTTCGTTTTCGAGTTATAAACAGAAGTTCGTTTTGTGGCTATATCTCGCTTATTTATGAAAATAGAGAAAACTAATTTCTACGTTCTTCAGACACTTTTTGATAAAAATGCATATGGAACTCAGACTTGGCTGTCGCATAGTGAGAAATTGAATTTTTCTTTTATTAATTGATCCAAATTGGAGGTGCTGATGTGAATGGCCGAGGAGTTGTAATCAGAGGGCTGAACCATAAGGTAAACCATTCAAAAAATAATAAATAGTTAGCTGAAACAAATTAGTAAAGTAAATTGCCCGTACCAACCTGAGAGAGAACTTGTCATGTTACAATTGATTCACTAAGCTAGTTTATTAAAATGTAATTAATATTACTTAATTATTATACCAGGTTAAAATTTACTTTAAAAGAGTACATAATCACATACCTTGTATTAAGTCAAAATGAGTAGAAAAAAAATTTGATAACGAATAACGATTATAATTGCTTCTCTATTTTAAGTATCTAATAATATTGCAGTATGTACTAATGGATTAAGTTTCACAGTATTCCTTTTCTTCTAATACAAATATATATATATATATCAATTGCTTCATTATACACAACCAAACCGTATGTATTTCTAATTTGAACGCCGCATTAATACTTAATTTCAATTCCAAGTCGCCAAGACAGGTTTGCATGCGGACGCAGCATTGGAATCTCCAAGAAAAACATCGCTTTCCCTCATTTGTTAAGATATTAAGCTCTGAGTATCCAAAGCGTAATCACAAGAGTCAATTTGACTCACAATGAGCAGCCATTAAAACAATAATCGCTTTAAGTTTTTGTATAATTTTTATTTAGTTAACAATTCTCACAGACAAATCTTTTTATTTCATTAGTTATTAAAATATAAGGAACATTTTTTACCATTACTATAATTTTACTAGTTTTATTAACTAGTCTTGAGCAACAAATTATGTCTCACCAATAATTTCATCTATGGTATATAATTTGTGCTGTTGTAGTGCTAGTTTCTATTTTGTGGAATGTGTCACATAAGATAGTGTGATTTGTTTTAATATTTTTTTCCAAAAATGGGAGACTTGATCGAATTAAAAAAAACATAGTGTTAATAATTCGTAGGTAACACACATAGTAAATATTTCCAAAACATTTATTAGCCGAAACTGACTAATTATAACTCTTTCAGTTAACTAAAATTTACTATCCTGAATTTTCAAAGCATTGCTTATTCGAGCATGTGCTGTTGATGTGAATGTTTCCCGAATGTGACTGTGCAAGAG
Organism: Agriotes lineatus; assembly: GCA_940337035.1. NCBI lineage: Eukaryota > Metazoa > Arthropoda > Insecta > Coleoptera > Elateridae > Agriotes > Agriotes lineatus. Next base: position 100,893,616 of record OW679198.1, on the reverse strand, counting down.
AAAAGAATTGTATTGCTTTTGTGGCATTTTTGGAAACATACTGTATAATGTCAACTTTCGTACCTAGAAATTGTGTATTAAATACATAAGAGACCCAAAATTATACAATAAAAGACAATATGACAATAAAAACAAAAATAGCTAAAAAGATTGTTAAGATGTATCTGGAAACACACAAGGCAACAAAAGGCGCTACAATCAAGCAACAACAAAGTTCAAAGTTCTCATCAAATACCTAAAAAATTAAAGCTTTTAAGAATATCTCACAAATCTGACCACAACAACTAACACAAATTTTTCCCTCTGGACAGCAACCAAAAGAATAGAAATCCAAAAACAACATATTTCTCACCCAAAAAAAAACAAATGGATCATGGGAGCGTTCCTATTAAAAAAAAGCAAACCTCTTCGCCCAACACCTCGTGAGTGTTTTTCAACCTATGCCATCACAAATTTCTATTGAAGAGGAAGCAGAAATACAACTAACACTGCCTATGGACTGCTTCACACCAAAGGAAATTAAAGACATGGTCAGACACAACCGAAATCCCAAGAAAGCTCCAGGTTTGACTTAACTACCGGGAAACTAATCAAAGAACTACCGCGTCAGAGCCTAGTGATGCTAACCATGTTATACAATGCAGTCCTGAAATTGGGTTATTTCCCAGTGCAGTGAAAAGTATCGCGGGTAATACAGATCCCCAAACCTGGCAAACTTCCAAAGGAAGCTACCTCCTACAGAACCATTAGTCTCTGTAGTAGGTAACGTTCTGGAAAAACTCCTGGTGATAAAACTAACATCCATATTAGAAGACATAACATAATTCCAGACCATCAATTTTGCTTTCGGAGAGACCACTCCACTGTACAAAGCTCCCCCGCGTCATCAATAACATAAATGAAGCCTTTAAATTGAAACAATATTTCACAGCTGTCCTTCTCGACGAGTCAGGCTTTCGATAAAGTGTGCCATACATGCCTCCTATACAAATTTTTTTTTACGTTATCCTCAAATCCTATTTGGAGGAACGATATTTCCACGTAAAATTTGGCCAACATTAAACTGATATCCATCCAATCAACTCAGGGGTACCCTAGGGCAGCGTTCTTGGACCAATTCCAGCAGACACTCCAACAAATCTCCTCCAGCAGAGCTTAGACCAAGTAATCCAATGGATCAGACGATGGCGAATCCAACTCAATTAAGCTAAATCCTTTCACATCACGTTCACCCAGTACAGAGGTAGCTCACCATTAGTTTTTGTAAACAACATCCCACTAACCCCAGTCAATGAAGTAAAATATCTTGGCTTACACTTTGATAAAGAGCTAACTTGGAAACCCCACATTTTGAAAAAATGAAAACAGCTCGGCTTAATCTTTAATAAGCACTATCAATTACTCGGCAGGAAATTTAAATTATCTCTAACAAGTAAGCTACTAGTCTATAATGCAATAATCAAACAAATATGGACGTATGGTATTCAGCTATGGGGTACAACAGCCAACTCTAATACCCAAATCAGCGAGAGATTTCAATCCAAAATGTGTGATGCCCCCTATTTTATAAGAAATAAAGTCATTTTAAGTGACTTAAAAGTTGTCACCGTATAAGAAGTGATAGTGAAGTTAAGTGACAAGTATTTAAGAAAACTAAAATATCATCCAAATACCTTAGCTCTCAACATATTTGATAATAGTGAAAACATAAATAGTATACTAAAAAGACACAAACCGCTATACCTCCCGCATAGATTTGATTAATCACTAACACAGACTCCTGTATTGTATACAACACAGTATGTAGAAACTAATAAGTTGTAAATCGTTGAATTTCAACCATGCCACTGTCTTATGCTCTATATTTACTAACATATGTTGTGCTTATTGTTAAATACAGATTGCAAAAAGAAATATCAACTTAAAAAAAAATTAAATACATAGCATATATTGACTCATGTTTAATTGCGTAGGATGTACACAAGTAGCGTGGTCAAATAAATTTCAAATCTACTTGGTTGTGATTCCATATAAACATAATATATCAACTTCAGCTGACATTTATTTAACCACTGTATATTACCATGCTATGCAAAATATTTTAAGGTAAAAGGATGCTCTAAAAAGATGAGAGGTAGATCCAAACGCTTTTATTTTGACATTTGAATTATTTATTAGGATTGTTTACTTGTAAAATGTGATTTCAGTTCAGGTTAATTATACTTTGGAATCAATTGTTTTTCGGAAACTATTTTTATTTTTTTCAACATAGTCTCTATTGATGTTCACATACAAATTTAAACGTCTTTCATGGCGGTATCCCCACCTTAAAAAATATTTCTTCTTGCGCATCGAAAAATCAGTTCACCGTTGCTTTCACTTCTTCATCATCCGAAAAACAGCGTCCCAGAAGAGAACTTTTCAGAGGACTCAAGAGGCAGTAGTCGCTGAAAGCTAGATATGAACTATAAGGTGGATGGTCAAGAACTTCAAATTCCACCTTTTGGATTGCAGCTTTTGAAACTTTGGAAGTGTGAGGAGTTGCGTTGTCATATAACAGACAAAATCCTTTTGCAACTTTCGAAGGCGTTTTTCATCAAAAGATTTTCTTAAATTTTCAGTTGTTGTTGCATAAGAAGGCCCATTTATTTTAAACTTATGTGGTATGTATTCAATGAGTAGAACTTCTTTATTGTCCCAAAAACGTGTTGCCTAAATCTTGCTTGCAGATTTTCTAACTTTGAACTTTTTAGAGGACCTTTGTGTATACATGCTAATGATCCCTGTTTAGTTTCAGAGTCATAAATATATTCTCAGTTTTCATCCCTAGTGACCACATGTGAGAAGTAGTCCATATTTTGATTGATGAGCAAAATAGTCAATCCAGTACACGCAGCACAAAATTGTTTTTTGAAAGACCTTTGACATGCCCAAGTACTGATTGAGGATAATGCTTACACTTTCATATAAAATTTCTACATCATGGTTGTTTACTCTTCTGCTTGCTGTTATAACGTCACTTACTATTTTAGTGCTTTCTGAAGTGACGAATCTTTTGGTCTTCCAGGTTGCGATTCATATTCGGGGCTCATATCTCCCGTTTTAAATTTTCACATATAATCTCATAAGAGCATTAATTCTTTCCGGAAATTTTTTTGAGTGCGTTCCAACAACGTCGTATTAATTTGCCCAAGCGGGACGCGAGGGCAAATTGGACGTTGTTGAATGCATGAAAAATAATTTCCGGTTATGAATTAATGCTCGAATGCAGATTCGGTAAGAAAATCGTAACGACACAAACCCTAAAAAGAAGTAATGTCTACCTACAAAAAATTTCCAAGAAATTTTTTTGTTGTCTTGGATACGGCTCGTGAACTAATTTTTCTATTGGTCATTAATGAGTGTCGTACGATTTTCACATATAATCTCATAAGAGCATTAATTCTTTCCGGAAATTTTTTTGAGTGCGTTCCAACAAAGTCGTATTAATTTGCCAGAGCGGGACGCGAGGGCAAATTAGGACGTTGTTGGATTGCAGGAAAAATAATTTCCGGATATGAATTAATGCTCGAATGCAGATTCGGTAAGAAAATCGTAACGATACAAATCCTAAAAAGAAGTAATGTCTATCTACAAAAAATTTCCAAGAAATTTTGTTGTTGTCTTAGTTACTGCTCTGAACTAATGTTTCTATTGGTCATTAATGAGTGTCGTACGATTTTTGAATTAACTTTTCAACTGTAGATTTCCCTAAAGCGATATTACCATAAACTACCTATAACCAAGTTTTGGTGTATTTCAGCTCAGTCCTTTTGGTCCAGAAAAGAAACTTTACCACTGCGCGTTGTTCAAATTTCTCAAAATCTATTTTTTTCACTGCTTTTAATTTTCAATTAATTGCCGATCAGCGGATTTTTATGATAAATGTATGGCATTTGCTATCTACGCTTATATATAAACAGTTGTTTAAAAAAGCAATTGATTCCAAAGATACCACGGATATAAATCTATGCCCTCGTATTTATCTCAAATATTATGGATTGCATCAAATTTAAAAGATTGGAATAAGAAAAGCAACAGTAGAAACAAAAATGTAGATGCACAATTCACATGTTTTAACATTAGGATAATAAAAAACTGTATTATTAATTTTATTTTGATATCTTTTTTTGTCAGGCATATTTTCTAGGAAATATCCCTAGCTAACTACATATCTAACGTTAATTAATAGAGTTTTTTTGCGTTGAATTTGTTTGTTTTATAGTATTAATTTGATATCATTTGTAACAACCACTCTATGAAACTGTGTGCAGTTGCAAATAATATCCAGGAACAATATTTCACCTTATACGTGACAAATAAATAATATAAATATTAATTTGAAATAAATAACTTTGGTGGTCGCACTAAATATATCGAGTTTGAAGTAATGTTTCGTAGTGATATTATAAATAAATACAAGGTTTTTGATAATTAGTATACAATATTCCGAGATGGTATACAAGGGATCATTTGGAATCGAATTTGTTAATAAACAGGTGTCCAACTTTAATTCATTTCGAAGATACAGAGTGTTAAAGAAATAATGTCACTAGATCTACCTTGCCTTCTCGTAAGTTTGAAGTTTCTTGTAGACGTTAAAAAGTTCTGATAAAAACGTTTATCTTTCGCAGATGGTTTCTATCTGCGAAAGATAAACTAGTCCCAACGTTATTATCAGACTTTTAACAGTTTGCATCTCTGAAATGGATAAGAATGGGAAACCTATATTTATTAACAATTTCGGTTTAAAATAATCTCTTCTATAACATCCCAAAATAGTGCACGTTAATTACCAAACGCCCTGTATATAAAAACTTTAAAAAATATTGTTAGCATGTATGTATAACACAATTCTGTAATATCACAAGCACACCTAATCTGTAATTATTCATGCTTTATTTTCCATGATCGCCTCTTATGTATTTGAATTTCACATAGAAAAAGAAATTTCAGTAACCAGCGCGATGTCAAATTTGATCATAAATCGGCTTCAAAATTTGTAGCTGCCATAACTCTGTCACTGTCTAGAGTCTAGACATTATCTTACAGAGTAGTTATTCATTGTTTTATTATCCATGACCAACCATTATATGAATATCCTACATAAACAGCAGTTTCAAATAGGAATTAAATTTTTCCGATCAGTATTCCTTACCCTTAATTTTTTTTATTTTTAAGAATCAAGCGCTCTATATCGAAATCCAAAGTGAAGATTTTTTGCAATAAAATATTCAAATTTGGTCATCAAAAGTTTCAGAATTTATCAACTACCACTATGTAACTGTCAAGCCATGTTTTGCATAGTAGTTATCAATTGTTTTATTATACACGCCCAGTGATTATGTATTTTTATTCGAGCACTCCGTATAAACATAAATTCCAAATTGTGACTTAGTATATAATAACTAAATTTCTTATCAATCAAACGTCGTAATAAAGATTTTTTAAATAAAATATTCAAATTAGGCATAAATAAAAAATTCTAGTCTCCAGGACAGGTTTGCACGCGGACGCAGCATCGGAATCCCCACGAAAAGCGTCGCTTTCCCACAATTCTTCAGATGTTCATCTCGGTGCAATCAGAGAGCAATCATCAGGGCCAATATGACTCACACAGCGAGCAGGCATTTAAACAATAATCGCCTAAATTACGCCTAAATTACCCCCGAGTCTTCCAAGGCTCCAACACCCACCAAGACCGCAGTCATCCTCCAGACATCGCGGTGCCCCCTCCACGGCTATGTAGGTTACCGCGGTAAGTCTCTACAACAGGTACAGTTATTCTTCGGCGGGGGAACCAGGGGGTCTCCGGGTGCTGGTAGGGCTTCACCAGTGTCCAGTAGTGTATCCTCTGCCATTGCCAACACGTTGGTGCTTCCAAAAAATCGACCACGACCAGGCGCCCATCGCTGGGCACATCCCCCGGGCGACTCCTGAGAAGAAGAGGTCGAGGACCTGGGGCTTCTGCTTCTGCTTGGGTACACATCGCAACCGACTGGAAAATCGTGCCGGCAGCATCGCCAGAGTGACACGGAAACACACTTAGCGGAAGCTTGCACCCAAATGTGAATTTATGTTTGTGGACTCGAAATCCGAAGTGATGTATTTCGCGAAAGGGACCAAGATTCTGCACAGGCCTAAGCGGTGACAGGATGGATTTTAATGTGTGTTCGCCGGATTTTTGTGGTTTCGAGACACAAGAACAGTGTTAAGACTAAGTAGAACGGAGATACAGTGCTAATTGTTAGATACACAATAGTGACCTACATCTGTTTTTGTATTGGAAAGATAAGTCCGTAAGTACATAGTTTTTCTAGCATTTATTGTAAAGTCGTTTCCTACTTCGCGCCTTGGCAATGGCGAAGGACGACTGCCTGAGAAATGCAAATAATTCTTTGGATCTGGTTGCGATAAACTTGAAAAATGTTTGCAGACATTTCCATCCAGTCCTCAAGCTTGCAGAGCTTTAGTTAATTAGATATCAATGGCGTAATTATTTAATAATTAGATGCGGCGAGATCCACTTAACCTTGATATCCCCTTTTGGATCATCCTAGATACCAAATTAACCCAGAAACTCCTCGTTCCTGCAGAATGCGGGGAAATGCTGATGCCCATATACAGCACGTGCAGTTTGTGAAAAGAAAACCTTGCCTAACAAGTGACTCATAGCTAAACGAAAACCTAATTAGCTAAATAGGAACATGTAAATATTAAAGCCAATGCATTCATTCATAAGTTAGATGTTTCCATGAATATTTCACACGTTCCTCTACATAGGTATGTCAATGTACTCCCGATAGAAGTAAACTTTGATCGCGTGCAATAAATAAAAGCGCTTCCAAATCACCCGTTTGCCCGATATTTCCTTCTAATTATACTCCAAACCGGCTGTGCTATTAAAACATAAATACCGGGTTTAGAACAATGAAAATTTACATTAGCCGGCGACCTATATTTTAGGCAAGCAATTTTTGGGACGTTTGAATCTACGATGCTTTCAGTAGCTATCATTTGTCTGGTATTTTAAACAGTGTTATATAATTGCTCAAATTATAGCCGTCTAAGTCTAGGTTGCTACTGCTCAAAATTGCATATATAATTCCCATTAACCCTCAAGAAATATTCGTTTGAAAGCTTAGAAAAACAAAACATTCAAATACATACACTTTATACAAAAATCATTATAAGAATCTAATTTATAGTAAATAACTAAATATAAGCAGTAATCTGTTACTACAAAATAATTCATTTGATTGCCTTAGCACTCATTTGTTGTTCATCTTCTTAAAAAAATTAGAAGTATAGAAGGAATTAATATCAAAAGATGTACATCACTCCTTCTATCAGAAATATTAGAATACAATTTTTTTCATATTAGAAATATATACCTTAAAAGCATATCAATTATGCAACGGATAAAATTACTACAATTTTCAAATTGGTCTCAGATAGCACATAAAAACAATTAGCTGTAAAAATTACAAAATACGTGAATTTATTTTATATCCCCACTTAGCAAACATGACCAATTATATTGATTTAAACAACCAAATTATAAGTATTTATTATATCCATATTGCGGTTCTAATTCCCATTTTAAGGTTTGTATATTCCTGTGCAAGACACTAAAATATTGATTACCTTTCGATGAAAAAATTATGCATTCAAACCTCTTTTAATTGTAAAAGGCATTTATTTCTGGAGTCACAAGCGCCGTACCAAAACTACAATTTTCGGCCAGCGCTCATTGTTCGGGCAGCTGTATAGAGTTCCATCTCGATTCTATATCCTTAATCTTGATTAATCTCATACTTGACTTCTTCGGCACAAAGACAAACACAAGTCAAGTATTCAAGTAAAGTATGCGTCGATGGCAAAGTGGGTCAGTGGTCTACTTAGCCCCCCTCAGCGGCTCCGGGTCCCCCCGGCCCCCGGATTCTCCGGACTAAGACACCGGCTCTTCCGGTTGCTAGCTGCCTTCGATGGCAACAAAGACAAACGCAGGCTCGTTGTTTTGGTTGGTAGTGGAACCGAGAAACTGAGAAAATGCAATTTGTGTTGATGTTTTCACAGTTTCAGTAAAATATTCTTGGCTTACGAAGGGGTATTGATAAGTTCTTAGCCTAGCACAGAAGACTTAGCTACTGTATCTTAGAAAAAAAATATATATGCAACGTAATTCTCATTAAACATAAACTTGATCCAGGGTTATAAAGTAATCCTAGGCCTTTAGAAAATTGCCAGTCTTGTTCGAAAAATTATTTTTCCACACGTTTTACATTATTACCATATTATTTCAAGAAAACGTCTTCCCTTTCAATTGGAATCGTGGAAACACATAGTGCACCTAAGAGACCAAATCCAACGAATACAGAGTATAGTCAATCAATTCAAAGTCTAATTCATTATTTTTTGCAATACAATCAGGGACTTGTGAGCAGGTGCGTTGTCTTAAAAGAAGAGCACAGATTAGAAAACTTTAGGAAATCATAGTAAAACAAATAATAAATCAACTCCTGTCACAGTTTTAACTTGTCCTAAATAATCTATCATAATTATTCAATATTTTTTCCCAAAAACCTGAAACTAGGACCTTTCCTGCAGACTTTACGTCATGAAATTTGTTTAGAGGAAAGAAATCGGAATGTTTCCATTCCGTTGACTGTTCTTTTTCTTCTGGGTTGTAATGATCGAGTCATATTTCGTCCATAGTTACAAAGTCAAAAAGATACACATAGATATTTTTTTCACCGCAAATCATGATTCAAGGTATAAAATGCATCATCTTTGACTTACGTTCTTCCCCTCCTAAAATACACAACCCAATTTCTTATAGTGATCTACGAGTAAATTTACTTGAAAAGCAACCTTTCCAAAACTAAATACTTTATTACAAGCGAATAATCCACCTTCGAAACAGAAAATGTTGTCTTCAAAAATTCACAATATTCAATCGGTTAAACTTTTTTACTTTCAAACTTGATGAAATTATTTGTCAACATTCCTATTTATTTCCATGGTAACCGCATTTGTCTATGTCCATGAGAAACATTTTAAGCTCACTAAATATCAATACCCCAGCGTAAAAATTAAAAACTAAAGAAATTTTCAGTATATGTGTAACGACGACGATAGAAAAGAACAGAAAATAAGTTATTATTCTTAAGAAATTCTAGCAAGAATGGTTAGCACTAAAAGCTTAGGAAACTGGGAAAATTGAAGCAGTGTGTCACCCGGCAATATATTTTATAAAAAGCAATATTTCCACACATTTATGTCCGAAGCTCGTTAGCCAGTTACTTAATTTTGGAAAATTCTGTGCGTCATAGCATGGAAAGTAGTGAAACAAAACGTTATGCAAAAAGCGCAGATCAGAATCAATATCAAGTTTAAATTCATCGAGAATGTTCTTTACTTATCTTTCATTTTGACTAATTTGACAGAAATAGCAGCCAAAATAAGCTAGAATTTCCATTCTTATCATTGAGAATTGTTTTTATGTATCATTAATTTGTTCACATATAAATAATTGAAAGTGTTAGCTCTTACAAAGTGGACGACGGGTCAATCCATTTGAAAATTTGCAATGGCAACGTTTCGCTGAAACAAAATTAAACTAAATTACCGTAGATGGGTCTTTGGTTTTGCTCTTTTATTTTTCCACTCGGTGTAAATTAAAGAAATACTTGTTATTTTCAAACAATAAATTAAACTGAATTGCATTCAATTTTATATACAAGATTTAGGTATACAAACAGTAAATTCGTTCCTTTAGATTTGATAATCAGGAGGTTGAATAATCAAGTATTGTAATCTGTCAAAACTTTACCAAATTTTTCTAAAAACGGAAACTAACACAGTTGCCATTATCAAATTCCCATTTTAAAGTTAATATCTACCTAAGCTTTGTATATATTTAAATCTGTACGAAATAAAAGAACTATTACCCCCCAAGAAATTTTGGATACAAACTTCTGACTCGCAAAAACACCCAAGGACAGTTACTGGACCTTCACTATATTTGGAAATATGGTAGCAATGCAATTTTATTGCTGCAGTAAAGATCCCTGTACTTTTTGTAGCCACCCTAGGTATAGGAGGTATAAAATCCCATTGCACCGACAATTATATCATAAATTTTGAAAATTGTGGCGTAGATACTACACAGTTTTCATATTTTTTCTCCATTTCATGTCTAAATACAAGAACTGTTCCTTATATAATATTTTCTACCTAGTTTTAACTGTAATAATAAAATACATTTTCTTATTTTATCCAACAATTTCGTTCAGAATAACGTGTTTTAATATATATATTGTCTACCACTTCCCCCCAACCAGATGCAGATTCGTGCCAAAATTTGGGGAACCCCCTTTCCACTAAAGCAACTTAACACACTTAATGCTGCTTAATATGGGGGGAGTAAACATGCATATATAGGGGTTACTTTGGTTTCATACGTAGTCTCACAGCTAATTTAGCGTTATTAGTGAATATATCAATTCAAGGGATAGCTCCTAGGCGCTTTAAAATTAACAAGGTAAGAAAAGCATTTAGCTCAACTACTACCACTACATCTTTTAAAGAACAGTTCAGTATGTAAAGCTACTCGTATTTTATATATTCCCAGTTTCTACTGTCTTTCAAAAATAAAATCCCAATAGTTCAAAAATATCCACAAACTGATTTAAATAATTCTGGCAACTAAATTAATAGACCCAGACAGCCACTTTCTTCAATAAAGCAAAACAAATGATTTCTTTTCAAAGGATCGTGAGAAAGTTTAATCGTCAGCTGAGATAAATCACAAGTAAGTGGATATCCAAATCTAATAAGCTGCACTCCTCTGTTCATTTGTTATTTTTCTGGAAGATATCCCACTGGCACTTTTTTGAAGTGAGAGAGTACCTTTTTAACTGAAATTTATCGCTGGTGCTGACCTTATGGAATTGCTGCTCCTTAAATGGTCTGGAGGCGTTTAGTCTTGAACAAAAAAGACATCTCACTAATTACCGCTTCTCTCGAATGGCGTTAGAAACCTCGTTTGTCTCTCTTCTTCCTATGGTGATTAAAATTGGATATGCACTTCATTACCGAGTGATGATTAGAAAGTTTGTGTTTTATGTGTTACCGATATAAAAAAAGATGCCAGTGCTGATGGAAATAAATATGCCAGTTAATATTGATGGATAGAGTACTTCTCAAGGTAACCATTCAGTATGACCCGAAAACTTATGTTATATTATCGAAAAAACATCAGCGTTATCGTTTGCTTTCTTTAGTTGCAGATTAAAAATATTCGTATTTTGTTCATCAAAACTATTCATTTCAATAGTTCTAAAAAAAAATTTAGTGCACCAATAATTTTGTAAATTAATTGATACCTAAGAGAATATGCAAGTTTAAAGCTAATTTCGGATTTTTTAACAAATGGGTGCGGTTACTTTATACGGTGTAATAGTTCTCTCAAAACCAGCTGGATCGAATTGCATTTTCCTTACTGCAGCATTGTTCTTCAAATAAATATTAACAATTTCAAATTGATTAAAATTACACACTGAATGTAACAATAAACTGGCTATATGATACATACCTAACTTTCTTATTACGCTTGTACTATTCATAAAAGGGTTATCAATTATTCTACAACACGCATGAACACAATGAGACTTCAATAAAAATTAGGGTCTGAATTTGTGTAAAGAGTTTCTTACAAAACAAATTTGATTTTATAACTTTCATTTTCCGTTTTCCATATAATCCAAAATAAACTATTTTGCAATATTGATATACACAGAGTAAATGATGTCAATAATGCAAGCAAATTAAAAGTACACACAATTTTTAAACATGTCAGGGCAACTGCCCGACGAAGAGCTATCACAATGAAGCGGTAATTCTGTATTAAGATATTAAATTACTCTTAAGCTACTAAAATAAGGATATCTAACAATTTGTTATTTTGACAAATATTTAAATTCAACCTAAGGATCCGTAATTTTATTTTTAATTTTGACCACCGTTTGAGAAATTATTTTTCCGTGACTAAGAATATCAAAGCTAAATATTTTTGAATTTAAAAAAATCGTTGTTAATTCTCCAGAGTGCCCGAACTTTACAATTATGTACAAATAAACAAATAAATCGTTTTAATAAACATCTACTCTACATAATACACATATCAAACTGTACCGACATGACAAATGCGCATTTTTTAAATCAATTTGTTTTCGATGGTACAAATTTATTTGATGAGATCAACTGTTGAGTTCAAAAAATGCTTTTCAGAAGTACAAAGTTGTGGCAGATTAATTTATGTTTTTTGCCCACATTAATATTCCAATTATTACAAATTATTTTACCGAACTTAACAATATATTTTTCATCAGCATTATGTATTAACTATCTGTCTACAGGGTGCTTCCTGAATAATCCGACACACTTTTACCAGATGTTCTAGTGGTCATTCTGTACAAAAAGATTCATACATACTATGAATTAATTATTCTGTTTTTGAGTTACACCCCCCTAAAGAGCGGGGTTAAAATTAAGTTTTTGTCATTTTGCTACAAACTGAAAAATGGCATTAAAGTGGAAATTAACAGATATGTTCCATCAACAGCAGACTCGTTTTGCGTATGATTTTAAGGGGTTTAAATTAGCAATATCCTTATTTTTTTAATTAGAATTTTCTAAGCTACATGAATTTTATTATAAAAAAAATGTATTGGAAATCCGTACATATTAAAAACTCTTTTAGCTCTGGTTAGTGTTTCATAAAGCTAATAGTTTTTGCGTAAAAATACATTGTATACAAGGTATTTTTCTGTTAACTGTGCTGTGCAGAAAAAATATTTCATTTTTTACACAAAAACTATTAGTTTTGTGGAAAAACTATAAAAATAAAAAATATTTTAAAGAAATCAGCTCTCTAGTATATATTTTTGCATAATCAAATCCCTCTCCGTTAAATAGTTCTAATATAACCACCCTCTTTAAAGATGAGCAACTCGAATGGGAGGGATTTCAAAAAAAGTTATGCAACATCTTTGTTTCGACGTACTCTATAACGTCCACTTAAGTTTGTACAGCACCTCACGGAACATCCTGTATATTTATACTCCATAAAATCCAGCATAATAAAACGCATATGATTGGAGATTCATTAGTAGCAAATTATACAAAATGAATGCTGAATATAATATGCAATAAAAGACAGAGGTGCATATAACATTACACTCAAGAAACATGTTTTTGCTGGTTTTTAATAACTCTTCTTGGTATTACAATTGCTCTTTTGAATAGATAACTGGTGTCTTTCTCAAACCAACGAATGATGAAGTTAATAATATCGTCTGTTAAAAAAAAAAACTCATTTATGGTAGGCCTTGAAAAGAAAGATAAAATATCTAGTCATGTCTTAACTTAAGTCTGTAGAAGAATATCAGATTGCATTTTGTTTATGAAAACATTTGTCACTGTGACAGGCAAAACTGTACACTGCAGTAAGTTTACTTATATCACGCAAACAGAAAATAAGATGGCATTTACACAACAACAACGAGCGTATTAATCATAATATTCAATAAAAATTGCTTTTATTAAGTGTTTTGTATATTTTTAGGAAAATAATTCAAGATCAAGATGTAATTTAATTCTCTCTAACTAATGGTAGTTCATTTGCTTCAATGGGTATTTATCAAGTTATGGCAAACTTCAATTTGACCATGGCATGCTGCGAATGAGTTTTCTTTTAAACACTCGATATAACATTACACTTACGTAAGGAACATGGATTCTTTTGTTTTAACTAATAACTTTCCGTAATAGTAGAATTACTTTTAAAGATAATATCAGGTATCTTTTGCAAACCAATAAATGCTAATTATAATTTATAATATATACTACATATAACATTACACCTAAGAGACATGTTTTTCTTTGTTTTTCTTAGTAACTTTTCTTTAAATGACAATTGATCTTGTGAAGAGATAAATCTGTTTTGAAACCAATAAATGCTGAAAATAATATACAGCACATGGGATACACTTTTCGAAATAACTTCTCTTAATATTACACATATTATTTTTGTGCAGAGGTGACTGGTATACTTGTCAAGTCAATGAATGCTGACGATAATATACAATAGAGGGGAGGATATAACACTATACTTAAGTAATATGTTTTTATTAGCAACTTTTCTTGCTCTTTTTCAGAGATAACTTGTATATTTTTCAAACCTTTTTTTAAACCTTAAGTATTAATAACAGTCAGTACTGGATATAAAAGTAGCTATACTATAATAAAGTAAATATAATAAAACATACCTCTAAAACAATCTCTGGCTATAAGCTATTATCATTGTAAATATTTTGAATTTATATACAGCGGTACCTAGTAACCATTGCACAATATGGCGTTGTATCGTAGAGGAAACGTTGCAATTGGTGTAAGAAGATTCTGCACGGATTAAATATCTCTTTGTCTTTTTAAAAATGAAAGTTTATATTTATTCAAATATTTGCACGTTTTATTTGAGCAATCGGAGTAATTCACTTAATGTATGTATAAACCAGTAATGCATTCCTTCTCTTCCAAAAGTTTGAAAAAAATATGCCCAATTGTATTATTTTCTAATACTACAAATTTTAAAGTATTGAATACAATGGGCTATAAATTGTAATAGCTTTTTTTATACATTCGTCTTACTGTATTTAAAAGAACATTTTCGGAACAAGTGCTACGGCAAATTCAACGTGCGTCACGGCAGCCGGAGTTACGGCATAAGTAGCACAATAACCTACATACATTTCCGCATTTCTGCATTTTGTTTGGAGCATTCCGCCAGCAAAATCAAATCTGACAGGTTCTAGTGACTTTTGACATTTATACCGCCCAGGTGGCACGGGAGCAGGTGTTCTTTTCACATTGTCTTAATCGTTTTGCTTGTGTAAAATTAGGGTTTTACAATGGCAAGCTCGTTCCGCGATTTTTCCATCCGCGCCGACAGACACCACTCTCACTACATTCCATTATGGATGTAATTTCGTTGTTATATAGGTTTACTGCAGTATGCATCGCAAAAAGCTTAATAAGTGTTCTGACAAAACAACAGTTTCTTATTACTCCCAGCCGTCCATTACTGCCAGAGAATGAAGCGTTGTTCCACTTAACTGTAATTGAACTCGAAGCATCACTATAGTAGTAGGTAGATATGCTCTTAGATACATTTGCATATAATATATAATATTAATTTTAGATGTTTTTTAGAGAAATAATTTACTTAATAGGTATTAAATTGAAATCTGAAAATCCATGTGTTTTATAGAGAATGCCCAAGATAAGTGCAGATATCTAAAGAACGTCTGAATTTCTAAAACAAAATATTCAAATCATGGACAAGTCTTGGTCTGTAACGATTGATACAATATTTGTTTATACAATTTTTAATTATTATTAATATTTGCTTTACACAGACAGTTTTCACAAATGAAGATTAAAGCGCCATGCTGTTCTAATACAATGCATGTTAAAAATGCAAATTTAGAAAAGTATAGGTACGTAAAAGAAGCCTTGGCGATTGGAATCGGTTTCGGTAAGACCATTCACAGTTGGGCATTGTGCTCTACTCAAAACCACAGAGTAACAACGTTAACACATCACCAAGACACACACCTCACACAATGGTTGCTGCGCAAGCACAAAAGACGCTCTCCAACTTTGTAACTCGAATCCGGGGCAAGTTGAGCATTTTACCGCCAGATGAAAGGATGCTATTATCAGCTTGGTTATGTATGTATATGACATTTAAGTGCTCATGTTTTCATTGAAATTGAGAAAAGGATTCTTAGATATAGTGTGTTCATTTTTACTTCTATCGTCTTTCGTCTGAAAAACTAAGGAAGAATTAGAATTATGAAAAAATCGCCTTTCGAGATTTCTTCAAATCTTCACGTTTCAAAGTCCCTAAATAACGAAAAACATATGTTTTGAATTCCGTCTGTCTGTCTGCCTGTTTGTCCGTCAGTCTGTCCGTCTGTTGGCATGTAGATTAGATGTCTACCTGGCTTGAAACCGAATATACTTTCGGTCAAATATATATAGAGTGAGCATCTTAAAAAAATGCCTATTTTTGCTTTAACTCGAGAACTATGAGTTAAATAAAAGTAATATTTTGCACATAGCTCAAGTCTTACCCTTGATAAAACTAAGCATATTTTGAAGCATAGGCCTTCCACATATGCTTGCCATCTGGTTCGGGTCAGTGCAGAACGTTTAACTTCAAGCCACGTTCTTCCCGACAATTGTATATCCTTGAGGGCTATTCTTCTCCATGTGGTTTTAGGTCTGTCTATTCTTTGGCTACCCTGCGAATTTCATTCAACTGCCATTTTAGCAATATTGTTAGCTTCCCTTCTTAGTGAGTGGCGTATTCAATTCCACTTCCTTCTTCTGATCTCTATTGCTAATTCAATCTGTTTCATCTCCACAGCTCTTCATTGGTAGTAAAGTCAGTACAACGTAATTTTGTTATTCGTCGTAAACATCTGTTAACATGTACTTGCAGTTTGCTGTTGATTGTGGCAGACGTTTTCCAAGTCTCACAGCCATATAGTAACGCGGATTTTACATTTGTCTTAAATACTCTTATTTTATTATTCAGGGTTAGATAAGATCTGTTCCAAATGTTCTGCAGTGTGCCAAATACTACGTTTGCTTTTCTTATTCTCTGGTTGATATCTTCTTCCGTGCCACCACTTGCTGCTATCATCCGGCCCAAGTAACAGCATTCCGTTACATCTTCTATTGGCTGATTATTTATATGCAGCGGTTATTGATTTCTAGTGCTAATTCTCATAGATTTAATTTTTGTGATGTTTACTACGAGACCTACTGTTTCTATTTTCTCTGTAAGTAACTTCCGCATGTTCCTGTGTGTATGTGCTAGGAGGTATATATTGTCTGCATAGTCTTGATCGTGAAATTGATTCTGTAAACCCCATATGATGCTTGTGTATTGGAAGTTTATATTTATCATTATCCAATCTAGCGCGGTATTAAATAAAAGAGGGAACAGCGGGTAACTCTAACACAGTTACCAACGCTGTCAACACAACAATAACTATTTTGAACCTTTCACAGAGTAGATAAAAGGGGAAAAGTAGATAGGGATGTCTGATGAACCAACCTTCTACCTCGTAAAGATCAAGGAAAAAATGGCGGATAAATTGAAATAGCTATTTGTACAACAAGTGCTAAAGTGAATGTTTATGCACGAATTTGCACACAATATTTTTTCTACGGTCTTAAATTTACTGTTATTAATCCATAAATGTCGATTTAACAAAGGTTTGCATTTATGACAGTTATAATTTATGTCATAGTAAAGAGATGGCCTTGACGGCACAGGTGACTGTTTCTGCAGCCGGAAGCTATAAAAAAACTACACATTTTTCATTACATAATGCTTTAATTATTTAAAAAACACTTTACCTCTAACGAAAGAAGTAACTAGAATAGCTTTATAACCCCACTTCCAGTTTAAAATTCTAAATTCAATTCACTTTTAACACGCTGATTTATAAAACGTCATTTTTAGTGAAACAAGCTAGTGCTAAAAGGCCTACTTTTAGTAGTGGTCATAGAATAAATATATTTTAAGCAACATTTTAAATGCTATCTGAGTTCTTCTGGTAATGCTAGACTTAGCATTTTTAACTGATTTTAATTTTCTGTTTATTATTATTGTCCGAATTATCTACAAAATTCTACATTAAATTCTGTTTCAATAGTTTTTTTAATAACAGCAAAACTATACCCTTTTCAAGAGTTGAATGATTTGTAGTTTTTTGTAACTGTTTCAGAAAGTTAATAGCTGATCAAATTTGTTGTCAAAATCTTGTTCTTTATAAAAATAAGCACAACATGCCCATTCAACCAACGTACGTCGAAACATTTCGGGGTGATAATTCTTGGGCAATTTTAAGAAAAAATGTTCATATAAACAAATGGCTAAAAATTCTTGTTTTTCGATACAAAATGTACTTTAAAATTACACAGTGGGAGATATATGTGTAATCGATGCCATAAATTTACCAAAAGTAATTAAGTAACATCCTGTGGAAAAGTGAAAACCATCTTATTTCAAGGTGAGTCTTTTATTTCTAAACGCAGAAAGGGTTTCTTCAATTTTTTTGCTATATCTCATCGTTTCTTGGTAAATTTGATTTTCTAATTCAATTAAGTTTATATTTTACAAAAAGCGATGACAGCAAAAAAATCCAAAGAATACTTTTTGCCTTTAATTAAATGACCTATCTTAATTTTGTGCTACTATTTTTCTTGTTAAATTTATAAGTAGCACTAATTACCCATATCTCCACCACTGGTTAATTGTAAAGCTTGATAATATCACATTTTAAGGGGTCCTATCCAAGTAGCAATTTTGGTTAAATAGCTGGTCTAATAATAATTATAAGAAAAATACGACTTATAATGTATATCAAAAACAAAGAATTTTTGAACAATTGTATGAACTTCTAAAAATTGGCTAAAGATTACCACCCTAAAATATTTCGACGTACTTAATTTATACCCTGTACAACGCATGCTGTTTATTGGGTATTTCACCACCTTACAAAATTCAAAATATTAAAATTTAAACGTTTCGGGGGACAATCTGTCCTCGATATCAACAAAATATATTAAAATATAAATGAACAAGGAAAATTCTGCTTTTTTACTGGAACTGAAGAGTGATTAATTTCCCGTTAGTCAAGCAATTTACTGAGACTTGATCGCTTTTCAGTTCCAGTAAAAAATCTGAGTTTTCTTTGTTCATTTTTAATTTCAATTATTATTTCGTTGGTAGAGAGGACAGATTGCACTTCGAAACATTCGAATTATGTATTTTTAAGTTTGTAGGATGGCAAAATACCCAATAAACAGTATGAGTTGTCTAACCTTTTGTAATAAAATGTTTTAATAATTTATATTTTTCTAAATAGATTTTTATTAAAACAAGTTTGGGTTTTATCTCAAAAATTTAAAAAAGTTTGACAGTGTAGTATTTACAGTATTGTTCATCGAATTCTGTTTAAATTTGTTCAAATGTGTTTTCTAATAACAACGAAACTGTATAATTTTTAGCATTTTTTAATATTTTTAGTATTATTTCAGCTAATAGAGCTGGTGAAATTGTTTCCCAGTATCTTTTTACTTAAAAAAATATGCACAAGCTTGTCCATTCAGCCAACTTTAATAATATCCACAGCGTCTTTGATACTTTTAAAAGATATCCTCATGCAATGAAACCAAGTGTATGTTAGATTAGTTAGTAACAACCATCCCTGGTGTGAAACCAGCATCAGAAAAATATATTTTTCAAATTCCGGAACCTGCCACCGGATGCATTCCAAATTGGGTCAGCACAACAACGGCCGTAGAAAAATGCGGTAAAACCCGCAAATCGACGAGAATCTCCTGTTCTTATTTGAATTCTTTGAACCTTAGAAGTCATTGCCTTCGTGATTAATAAATTCTCGAAAAGTCCGGCCACTTTCTCCTGCAAGCACTTCAGTTCAATGGCGTAGTAAGTTCTACAACGCCGATGTATTGCCCAAGACACGTAAATAAATGGCTGGAAGTAATTAAGCGCAGCCTGATTTTTGTACAGTTTGCTGAGGTTTTTGTGCGGAATAAGTTTAGGTTTATTTATGGACTGATTGGAAAGGAGCTGGAGTTTTTGTTATTATCCACCTGCTATTAATATAAGCAAGCCTAATGATTTATAGGTACACAAAATGCAAGTACGTAAGCTATTATAAATGTTTCCGTTTTTATTTGCTATTATCGCTCTACACAATACAATTTATTTTCATTTTAATTTCTAAAACTCCGTGTAGTAAAATATGTATACAAGTGAAAATGTTTAATATTTAGAAATATAAAATCAAAAATACAAATTCAAATTTAGTTAGATAAACAAAAGGCAAGATCAAATTTGCATTTCTTCAATTTCAAATAGAAAGGAAAATGTGAAGTTGGTCCATACGTATTTTTTAAATAAAAGGTCCAAATTTAAAATGCCTTAACGGATAAACCAACCATTTAATGGCGCAATATTTAGTCCAATATCAGCTTACTTAAATTATATTTATATTTTTATAAATATTTATAGATATTTCCACCAAATATTCACTACCAGCTAGGGTAATTTGAATTTCTCCCTTCAATTACTCTCATAGTCGAATATTATGGAATTTTTATTCTATAAGTATATTTCACACCACTCACAATAATTTTCACTTAAAAAATAGCCTCAAACTTTAACAACAACATGGACCAATACTTAAATAGAAACCTCTCAAAAAACCTTTGATAAATAATATTTTAGCAATTTCAATAACCTTTATTTATTACACACACTTTTCTCGATGCTAAAGTAACTCTTTAATCCCTAGGGAATAAAATCACCTAGAGATTAAAGCTTAGGAGTTCCTCGCCCTACGAGCGTTCAAGCTCAGGACTTTACCTTTCTCCTTTGCGAATAAAGCTCTATTTTAGTCCTTGGTTCTACGAAGAACTATTAGTTAACTTCTAATATGTTTTCCGCCGATGTTAATTTATTTTTATCAATTTTAGCATAAGTTATGCTTTATATTAATTTAGATTACAGCTGTATAATTTAATTTAGCTTCATCAGACACTTTAAAGACAATCTAAGACAATATTTGCAAGCAAAGAAAGGATAAAAAATAAAATGTATTTCCAAGTAAGTTAAATAATTGTTTAAAGTAGTTTTAACAAAAATCATAATTTATCTCAACAGTAAGTATTACAACAAAAGAAAAATAATCTGGTGAAACCCAACTATGCCGTTTCTGGACTGAAAACAAAAATCACAAATTTAAAATAAAATAAAAACTCACCTATTTGTAAAAAAGGGTAACAAAGTAGGAGAAATTTTATTTTTTCACATATCTATGTTTTATTTTTAGATAAATCGATACATGTACTTTTTTAAATGTAATTGTCTTAAAATTTTAAAGTGTCTGATGAAGCTAAATTAAATTAGCGAAACGTTACGTTAAAAAAATTTTTGCTTCTTATTCTGGTAATATATAGACCCTTTTGACACAACTAATCTGTTATCTCGCAAGTATTTAGTAAAGTAAAACAAAATTTTACTAAATTAGCTGAAAAATCTACTGGAAAATAAGACAAGAATAAATTATGCTTTACATCATTGGATTATTTACTGGTTGGTAAAAATTGTAACTTAGAGGTGAGTTACTTCTAAATTTCGCACACGCTTTTCTCAACTACATGTTTTATGTAAAACATAGCTTCCATTTCTACCTGACATTTAACCTGACTTTCCTCTGGTTAATATTCCCAGTGCAATATTTTATCATCTATGAAGTCATTTCAAAATTAGTTTCAAGATATTTAAACGTCCTGTAAAAAATGTATAATGAAACAACCATCTAACCCACCTAGGCATTTTATAGGAAACCCTTGCTGATCAGTTTTAGGCGATTTGCGACATAATTAAATGAGAGTTATTGAAACGAACTCGACCAGGTTTAATAATGCAAATATTAATTAGAAAGGAAATAGTTTGCGCTATAGAAATGGAAGGTAGATAGCACAAACGCTATATCAGGAACTATACATGAAAGTGCAAAATTGTAACACAAGAAGTGCAGTAAACCACATCGAGACAAATGCTTCTCTACTGTCTTGTTACCAGTGATTTAAAGCATTTTCACTGCTTCCACGTGTTTGACGCACGTCTTCCAGATGCTACCATTGATGGAGATACGCTCGTCGGAGAAGCTTTCGAATCTTCAGAACTCATATTCAACAAATGACGCTGCTGCACAATTAATTACGACCATTAAATTGCCTGTCGAATTATTAGTTTAATAAAAATTTCGGCATAGAACTTACTTTTTTATTACATATTGTAAGGGTGCCCCTGAGCCTCTATGGTTCAACATGTGAAGTTGTATAAGATCGTTCAGCTACCTGAGCCTGATTCACAGTATATAATTAAAGAAGCATTGTAAATAATATTCATCAAAGAACGTAGATGATTTCATTGGTTAAGCTACATACAATTTCTATAACAGGTGTTCAGCTGAACCTTACAGCCAATGAGCTTCTTGCATCCGGGTTGTTGTTACTCACGTACTGATAACACATTTTTATTAGTGGATGTCACAGTTGTATACAGTATAATGTAAAATTATTTCCATGAATTACTCGACAAGTCGCCATTTTGAATGAATGATGAAAAAAACTAATATTTAAACAGAGGTGTTCACATATATCTGTGAAATAGAGGGTTCAAAAATGTAGTGGAGAAATATACTTGATATACTCCATAAGTACACATCAAAACTAATTCAAATGATGTTCTTAAAAAGATTTGAAGTATCAGATGTTCAAAGAGTTTCTAGAAAGACCATCTGTAACCAACCAGGGATAGACCATAATTCTAATGATGATCATAATGCTCACAGTTTATAGCAACTGCCTTTTATAGATAGTTATTTAAAATGTTTAAAAAATTGCATTGTTCTTTACATATTAACAAAATAACTTTTTTGGATATATTTCAAAAAGTCGAGCAACTAACGAAACAGCCTGTATTGTACCATAGCGCGACAGATGCTGATTCCGAATCATGTCGGGCAACTGAAATTCCATCCCACGACCATACACTTTTCGTAACAGCACGCTGAACGCGTTTAGAGTCATTTACAAACAATGCCCAACAAATCATCAACACGAGAGAGCACATAACGGTCCGGATAATGCGAAGTATTAATGATTTGTGATATTCTAAATTCGTCGCAATCTGTACAACCGTTACGTCGTTTGCGTCAGTCATAAGGGCCACATAATTTTGACTACATTATCATCTAATTTTATCGTTGACAGAACGGTATTTCACGCCCGTATGGTTCATAAGCGCTGCAATCTCACTTTTAGATTGATCGCTTGTAGGTTACACCTAATGCCGTCACAACGGTTAATAAAATTGACCTATGCAATTTTCCATATTCTCGCAAACTAGTTCGGATACCGGCGTTAGTCTGAAAGTAACTCAACAGCTACAGTTTTTAATATTTGCTAACTGATTTATATAAAATAGTATTGAATTTTTTATTTAACATTAAATGATCGTCGGCACCAAAAGGTAAAAGGCTAAAGATCACGAATGAATGAAATCAGGCGTAATTGAAAAGTGACTTTAGTTACATTATACATAATATACCCAGGCAAATCCAGGGTGAGTCAATAGTGCGTCATTTGTTCATATCTTATTTGTGACTTAAAAAACATTTGATCGTCTATAGAAGATAAGATGGTGTTCAGTTTTTTCTGGCTAATTCCCATGTGAATTAAAACCTTATACTGTATTTGCGATGCGTTTAGACCAGAGAAGGCCATGTTAGGCAAACAAACAAGACCATTTCTGCTATAATGACGATTGTATTTTCAGCAGATAACGCAATGTTTGTGAAGGTATTTGACTATCAGTTATTAGTCAGGAAGGTTTGTGATTATCACCTTTGCTATGTACACTATCAAAAGTTAGTACATGCATAACTATGCATTTTTACCATTATTGTTCTTTCAAAAATTTCCAAACTATTATAGGATTAATTTATATATTTCGTTGTGTTCTTCGTTCAACGAACCACTACAACTTCTTCACATTTAACGGCAAGTTGTTTTCTGATGAGCATTGCAGTGGGACTAATGAACTTAGTTTTAAAGATGGTGTAGGTTTTCCAATGATTGTTATATACTACAAGAATTTTGGAGCCAAAATGTAAACCCCTTATTCCAACTCCATTATTTAATCAGTAAAATTAAAATCACTATCATTTTCTCATTCTGAATCAGATTCCTCTAATGAAATAATAAATGAAGGAATAGTTTCAACCGAAAGGTTTCCATTGCAATCGTCCAAAATTAGTTTTTCGCAATGATTACAAAATTTTTACCACATTTCCGCCGTACATTTTAAAGGTCTTTCGCGCCATAATTAGCAACTCTGTCCTTGAACAAAGTTTGAGAATCTACGTGTTTATTGTAAAAAGGGGTTGCAATACACTCAAGCCATTTATATTAGTTTGTATTGGCAATGCTATGGGGCTATTCCAAGTACCTCCATGTTCTTTCGAAATGTTTATCGCTGTTTAATTTAATGCTTACGTTTGATTTTAAGTTCCTAAGCTGCCCAAGTTAGACATTATAAGTTATCAACCATTCTTGCTATTGACTATTTTTGAAAGAAAATATAATTGTATAAATTGTACCGAATAATACGGTGCATCATTTATAACCATCCCACGTTTATATTGCAGCGCTTAGTCAAAGCAGGAATAGGTTGATAAATTTTGAAAAATGTAAGCGTTTATTGCGTTATGATAATCAAGTAACATATCACACCCTGCTAAAAAGCCAAAACAATCCCTTCATTTTCAGCGAAAGTTTTTAATTGTAAAAATGTTCTCAAACGTTTAATTTTGGCTGCAACAATGTAATTCTGTCCACACACAATTTTGTGCCCATTTACATGTTTGTACTAGTACCCCATCGATATAATGATTTTGAACAGTGTCATTCTATCACCTTGATATCCAAAAATATCCTTTGCGTCTGTTAGTAATCTTGTCAGAGAAAAATGTTCGTTTTTGAAATTATATAAGTCGTTGCAGATCTTTCCTAAATGTATGATCATATATAATACAAACAAGTGCTGAACTTTGCCGACAATATTTGTCGAGTTGCTGCTGTGACGAAAATAATCACGGGCATGAAGCAACGACGAGTAATGAATGAATGACAAATTTTGAAGAAAAACTCAGAGCAAGAGTTATATTCGGAGGACAATTCAATAGAATGTTCACTTTGACGTTTATCTGACATAAATATTGTCGCTACAATACTCTCCTGTTGCTTTAAATTTGACGTAAATATTGCCAAAATAATGAAAGGCGACTATTGGTTGACCGAGCAGAAATGCAACCATTGGATTGGTCACTTTATATTGAATTAAATTGTCGATATATAATTTTTTCTCGTCATATGCCGGAACAAGGGTTATGGAAACTGATTTAACATACCACGATACCTGCAATTACCAAGAAACATCAACATCAATATAATAAATTGAAATCGTAGCCTTCTCTGATCTAAAAACGCTATTTATTTGCCTTTCTAATAATATTTAGTTTTCTATATTCCCCCGGTGTTGCCAAGTTATAAATTTGTTTGTAACAAAACGGCTAATCACATACCTCATTTTAAAAAATCGATTGTATTATTTTGTATCAATTAAAGAATGAGATTAAGTTGCCAAGTGGCCATAGAAAGCGTCTATAATTTTTATTTCGAGTAGCATTGTATTGAAAACCAAACAATTTAAAAATAGTTCATTAAAAGAGGACAATGAAAAAAGGACAGGCAGCAAACAAAACTGGCAAATACAAAGTTTCGTTAAAGTGCTGTTTATGACAAACTTTAAAAAAAACTGATATGGTATATGACCATGGAGAATGTAAAAAAAACTATTCACTGTCATCTAGATTTTATGCTCAGGTTGAAGGTTCTGATAGATCCCGGGAGAGATTTGGGGCAACAGGGAAACTTTAATTTGACAAACACAAACATAAACCGAGCTACTGATGAAAGTGATTTTATGATGGTTGCAAGTACAACTGTAAGGTGCACGTAAATTTGGTCTACAGTTAGACATCGCTCAACTTAGGTGTCAATACACTTCGTAATAAAGAAACTCATCCTCACCATATACAGTTAGTGCAAAAATTGGATCACAATAATGTTTAAAATCGATTACGTTTTTGTGAATGGGCGATTACGAAACTGTGAGAACAAGAATACTTGTATGCTACAAAGAATCCTCATTTTATTAGACTGGTAGATCATCATTATCATCAACATAGATGGTCACTAACTGTATGGGCAAGAATAATGGGAGGTAATTTCATTGGATCCTACTTTTTTAATGGGCAAAACTACTATAAATTTTTGCGAAAAGATATAAACCTACCTCTCGATACAATTCACCAATTACGGTTTCAACATGATGGTGTTCCAAGACATTGTAGCCTTGAACTTTGACAAATAACTAAGAAATACAAATATGTATTTCGAAATATAATCCCTTTAAACGTTTTCCAAGTGGTTCCATATAAATTATACATCCTGTTTAATTCAACCACACTTTCTTACCATCACTTGATAGAAGATTACTAGGCCACTTGGACACTTTTATTCTTTAATTAGCTCAAAATAATAATGTCGCTACGATTTTTAAAAGGCATTTTGTCAAAAAAGGCGTATGGGAAAGCCAGCAAGAAAGTAAACACCCTGGAGATTTTTAATTTATTTTAAGTTGTCAAGCTTGAAAAGTTATGAAACTTTTGTATGCAATAGTTGTTGTATTTTAAACGATAACGACTTAGTTTTCAATAAGTGTTCGAATTGTAAGCAAGCGATCACAGATGCTAAATCCTCTTCTAAAGCCTGCGTGTCCAACAGGTTGGTAGCTATCAAACTCCTGTGTAAGACGTTTTGTTATTATTTTTGTAAGTAACTTATATATTTCTGGTAACAGTGTAACAGTAGTTGTGAAGCAAACCTGTATTGTGGTTAGGGAGTCGTACCAGTCATTGGGTATTTCTCCTTGAAACAGGCATTTGTTTAGTAAAATTTTTAGTGGCTTGAGGATTGCTTCATATCCTTTTGAGCCGTCTTTGCCAGCTGCTTCTTTCTCTTTGTTTCTTTAACTGCGGTTAGAATTTCGTCTTCTCCTATTTCTAGAAAGTTATTCGAGTTTATATTAATTACTTTCCTAGTAATGGTTACTTTAGCTGCGTTCGAAGAATTTCTGTTTAATTTGCTATAAACATTTTTTACGATTGCGATTATTCGCGATATATCTCTTACTTCCTTATTTAAGTTGTCTTGTAGCATGATCACTATTTTTCTACCCAGTGTAAATGCTAAACTTTTAGTACCACGATTAATTTCTATTATTGCTTCTGTTTTATCATCATAGTATCTTCCTATACCTTCTTTAATTTGTTGTTTACCACTTTTCGCTGATTTTCTTTTGTTTTTCTTAGCAACTTTAAGACCTGTTTCTAGAAGAGTCTTTGTGCCAACTTTATTTAAGTCGTCGAAGTTACACAAGTCTCTTTCTTTTCATTAACGCTGTTTGATAGTTCTTTTGTAAACAACTCTTTTTCATTAAATATTGAGGATGTTATTTCTTTTAATTTTGTATTTAACACTAGTCCTGATCTAATCATGCTATGGCCACTTCCTGTTGTAATGTTGTTTAAAACAGTAACGTCTTTAACTTTATCCGTGTTGACAATATATAGTCGATTTTGTGTTTTCTGATACTACTAAAAACTATCCACGTTTATTTTCTTTGTAATTTTTTAAAGAAGGTACTGATGTATAAAGTGGATAAATTCATTAAAACAATTTAAAATATTGGTTTCATTTCCATTAAATCCTTGGTTCCGGTATCTAAGCCAATGCTATCCACTACTACGACAACTCTGGCTAAGCAATACCTCATATAGATCTCGAAACCACCTAAACGCAATATGCCGAAATATAGTTCACTGTTTTTATTAATAAGAAATTGCAATATACTTACTTAAGATTTCTACAAAAAAATGTAAGTCTCTTCTTTGCACAAAATACGCAATTGCTTTAGAGCAGTATAATCCTAAGAAAGAGATTAATTAATATTGCACTTCATTCTGAACGTAAGCTAAACATGCAACAACTTCAGCAAGAAATGAAATGTACACACTTTCGTGATTCAGGGACTAACTAAATTTGATATCTCTCA
Source organism: Agriotes lineatus (assembly GCA_940337035.1). Classification (NCBI taxonomy): domain Eukaryota; kingdom Metazoa; phylum Arthropoda; class Insecta; order Coleoptera; family Elateridae; genus Agriotes; species Agriotes lineatus. The sequence continues at coordinate 100,865,655 of OW679198.1, read as the reverse complement.
ACGTACATGGAACATCTTATTAAAAATAAAATCATAAAATATAGTCGTTTCCTCTGTCAAAATTGCATTTTTACTTCCTTTTACGATAAAAGAAGTATTGAATTCACCCCAAAAATTTGAAATTGAGTTTTCAACAGATCTTCACGTTTTAGAGTCCACTGAACTCAAAAAACATATTTTTGTTCATTGGTCTGTGTGTGCCTGTGTGTGTGTGTCTGTGAACAAAATATCTCAAAAATTAAAAGAGGTATGGGTGGAAACTTCATATATAAGTTTTTTTTACCATGTAGATGCGACAGCAAGCTTTTGAGGAAAATCGTATAACCGGAAGTAAGTGTTTACTCTTGTAATTTTTCAGTATTTTCGATTTTTTCTAAAACGGTTCTAACGATTTTTTTCAAACTTCACATTTTTATTAAATTTTTAATGTGTGTTGATGTGAGATAGGCGATTTTCCAGTTGAATACTTCTAAAATGGGTTTCTTCAATTTTTTTATTAACTCCTATTTTAAATAAAACACCCTGTATATTATTACATTTTTGAATATATCTTAAAATTCTACAGAAAATTTGTCTCTTCAACTAACGCTCTATTTTGTACCGCTTTTGTAGAATTTGTAATTTTTTAACATTTTTGACAATTGCTTAAAAATTTAAAATCAAATTTTTAAGATCACTGTAAAATGAAGTTGTGTGAGTGTATCACACCAGATTTTTAAAATTATTTTAGAAGAAATGTGTACAAGTATTTTTTTCAAATAATAGAACAAATGCAACAGTTAATAACGATAGCATTCAATTTCAAAAAAAAATAAAGACGCTGTGTATAAGATGGAATGTAATTTATGTAATTTTAACCGAACGACGACACAAAAAAGTATTTGTTAAATAAATATCCAACTTCCGTTGCCCTGCGGCAACGGTTTATAAAATTAAATATAGGCCGAAACCCGCAGAATAAATGAATTGACCTGAAAAGTTCTCCGTGCTGAGGTTGACCCTGATAACAATTATCGCATTAGTTTTATTGTTGTTACCGTTACGCCAAATAGTTGTGTGGTAGGTACATAATATTTTATTTAAATTGTTGCCAGAGGAGCGGCCAAATTGCGCTTGTGATCAATCACCTCAAATCGCATAACGTTGGATATGGATAATAACAGCTCCGAAATTAATTTAAAATGTAAATTTAGAACTGTTTTGTTTATTCCGTCACGCGATCTGGACACATTCATTCAAAAAGTGTCGTTCACAGAACTGTTATAATAATACTGAGTAGTTTGTTCTGGAAATTTGAAAATAAATAAAATTGCAAGCTGATCATTTTGAATAGGTACTATTAAAATTTAAACAATTAATTATGTATATGGCAGCATTATATTAAAATCTAATAAATAAAAAATATATGCATTCGGTTTCAAAAGAAAGCATACATGTAACAATATCATATAAACTTGAAACTTTTTGTACATCCCTATACAAAACTAATAAACTTACTTGATATAAATTACATGTTAATCTTATATTACAAAATTCGAAAATATGATACTTTTTCAAAAGTATCTAGAATTTTAAAAAAATTAAACCTCTTTCAAAATATATTTTTTTATTTACAGTAATAAACCTAGCATAATTGTTGTACACATTATAGTCGCCCAATACCTTACTATAATCTACTTAAAAATAAATAGAGTTATCTTGTGTTAGAACCACGCCATCCAAATTACAAATTTTGTGTAATACTCCAAAAACCATAAGGTGAATTATAATAGCATTTCAAAACATTCAGTAGATTTACAAATTAAATATCACAAATGTAAGTATGAAAAATGGCAAACTTGATATTGATACAATAATAATAAACTATGAACAAATTTCTACCCTTCTACTCCAGAGCAAAAGGCTCTACCACTACCACTACCAATACAGAAAGTGTTTAAATCCAAAAATATTTTATTTTTGCTTATAGCTCATTTTTTAAATATCTATTTACAAAAATAAAAAGAGGAAAGATAGATGTACTAATTTAACAAAAACACCTCTTAGAAGTTTATAGGTATTTCTGGTACAAGTGTGTTATATTACAAATAATCCACGAGGGAAAAGTAAAGCGCTCGAGGCATCCAGGTCGAGTGAGGTCTTTTTCCAAGTGTATTATTTGTAATAACACACGTGTGTCATACGTAATTTGTAAGACACGGGAGTGAGTTAAAGTACTTAAGTACTTAAAATCCCATGTGGGTTGTGGCCTAAATGATTCAACTGTCGGCATAAATATAGCGTCATAATAAGGAGGTATTGGATAAAATATCTTTATAAGCTTTGTATATATAATTTTATGTTTCAAAGTTAGTAAGAAAATTGCCACCGGAAAATATTTAATTGCAAAAAATAATAAAATTTTTAATTTTTATCTTGCAACGAATATAAATGAAAAATCTGTAAAAGGCTTTACCCAGAACTTCCTTCGTCGACATTGTAACCCTAAATAATTTTAAAAATTAAATTAATTTAGGAGTAAAAATATCTTCACGTTTCCAATAAATTAAATAAATTTTCAAATAAAAAAAAACCGTCACAGGAGGAATTTGAACAGCGGCGCTTGCGACTGCGAACAAATCGTTGATCAATTCCTTGCAACCCTACGGAGCCCTGTTCATATCGTTGCGTTTCAGCTGGCTTAACCTTTACGCTGGGCATGTCTTTAGTTTCGTGCCGAAACGTGGTGCGTTTCAACCAAATCAAGCAATTAAAAATTAATTATACTTTCTACATCAATAAACCAATGCAGATAAATTTTTCACTAAAAATTTCTTTATTCCTTTTAAACATATCATACGCTGAATGTATATATTTATGTGCAATAGTTTTTACGATATACGTCGATGCCTTGCCCAAATATGCGTTTCCCTTCTATTTGAAGGTTTGGGATTTACGCATTTATGCTGCTCTCGGCCTAAAGAGGTCAACATAACGCACTTATTTTTGACATATTTTTGACATGTAGAACATTTATTCTGTATCTATTAGGTCCAATTTTTGTCAACGATAAAGCCTAAGCTATGTACAAATTATTACGTTTATGTATTTCTGAGTTCAAAAAAAAATTTACAAAATTTTAGTTTTTTAAGGTATTCATTCTGTATATCTTTGTCTGACATTTTCTCGGTTCCATGCCAGGCAGATACATAATATGTATGCAAAATATCGTCTTTCTCCAAGAAATAGTTTTTGAGTTATACTGCCAACAGACAGACAGACAGACAGATAGACAGGCAGATAGACAGACAGACAGATAGACAGACATAATTGAGAAAACCCTGAAATCTGGGAAGGTGATTTTTTCGTGATTATAATACTTCCTTCGTCTTTCAGACGAGGGAAGTAAAAACGAACTGTTAATCATATTTTTAAGAATCTTACAGCATGATAATTCATGCTTCAACTACATTTTGTTATCAAGATAAACGGCACCACCTAAACATAGTAATTTCTATAAAGATCAAACGCGAAATGTTTTATTCTACTATCTTATCGTCTTGTTTTAAAACAAAATATATTTGATATTACACACATACACACCTATATAAAATTAATGTCTCAAATATGATTTGTTTAGGTTTTCTTTCCCGCTGCAATTATAAGTTGAGGCATATAGTGATACAATTCCAATTCAAATTTATATGTAATTTAGAATAAATTAAAGAATTATATAATTGCCAGCAAAACTTCTTGCTATACTTTTCCATCTTTTAGCAAATGCAGAAAAGATTTAAATATTTTAGATTAGAGTGACATTTTCCGGAATTTTTTAATGTCTTGGTAGAAACAATGTCTAATTATTAGCCATCACACCTTATAATGCAGTTAACACATTGAAGTGCATTGAACCTGTCTCCATTGTTATAAGAGAAATTTATACAAACATTCATTAGATCCATCTGCAGCCATTTACCACACCCTGCAGAACGACCTCACTTATTCAAGGCTTTGCTGCCTCCAAACGTTTTAAAGTTTTCTCAAATTCCAATCTTTATCGTCTTCGTTAAAAAAACAATATGATTACTATTTTTCAATTCCATACTTTTTTACTCTTCATTTCTTCTCTAGTTCTTTATTTTTCGTTTTTAAGACCGGCATCATAATATGTACGGTACAAGTGTAGTAAATAAAATAAAAAAATAAAAGGAGGTCAGAAGCCACTAAAAATCTATGGATTACAGATGCGAGATTACACGTTTGTTAACAGTCAACAAGGCTACTTACGAATTTGACTTTCAGGATAAAGTACCAAAATTAGAGCTAAATGTAATGAACCAGTATTTCTAATGAAATGCACGATTCGTCATGTCAATTTTAGGATTTTCTTGATCTTCATAATCAGATTTAAAAAATATGTGTTGTTTATACGTATATGATAATTTACGTGATTCACAACTGCACAATGGCAGAATGACTTCACCCTCTGAAATAAATAAGACCAGTAATGTTTTGTTAAGATTTGATTATTTTTCCATTTTATATATGATCAACTTGCTAAATTAATTAAGATAAAACATCGATAAAATTCTAGTAGTATGTTGAAATCTTTCAAGTCATATCTATTGTACGTATCTAAATGAGTAACACCATTCATTCTTAGATGTCAATTTATATTAGAAATAGCTTCATTGTTTTCCTTACTGAAATACTTTCTAGCAATGGACGTTTCCTCAACTGCCTACTGCTAATTTTAATATTCTTCTTCTTCCTCTCACGTTAGGCGAGTGAACTGTCTTCAACCACAAAGTGGTTCTATGAGCCCTCTTTACTCGTAAACCTGGTAGGTGGCGAGCCTTGCCCGTTGACAATTTTAATTTTATATTAAAGTCTTAAATTCAGATTTGTTCATTTATACATGAAGTATGAGCCAATATATGAAATTGTTTATTCTTAACTTTTCAGCCTACAAATGTTTCAATGATACTCGAAACAACTCGTTAGGTACCAAAATATACTTAAAATCGAGTAAACTGGGCTCTTGTAATATCTCAACTACGATACCAAACTTTCTCATTTACATATGCAAAAAAACAGTTTGTATCGTTTGGTCATTGCCATTCTGTAACAATCAACTCTCAGAGTTGTCGTGGTATACGTAGTAACCAGAAGTAAAAATGAGGTACTTTTTTACATTTATATCAAACATATTTCTACCAAGTTTGCAATTCAACGTTTTAGAAAGAAATAAGAGAGTAATAAGTTTTTGAATCATATTACGATAATAATAAAATTACTCTACAAACATGTGATTTCCGCATGATCACAAAAAGGAAACCATTTTTGGAAATTCAAATATTGCGCTACTCCCAATCAATAGTTTTATTAACTTTGTGATGGTGTAATCTGCAATCGAAAAGCTTTATTCGAAGCAAGTGGACAATTATTAGGAATGAACGAAATAAAAATTTCATTCCATAGCTTACTCGCGTTCTCAAAAAAAAATCAAGCACAACAAAATCGATAAATTTAACAATGATTCCACATAATATACAGTATGCTCCGAAAAGAATAAGACTACGTCTAAAGGGATACTCTTCTCACGAAAATAGAATAATAGAGCCAAATACGCTTTAGAAAAAATGCATATGTACTTAAGAAATTATTCGCTAGAGGAGTTGCATTTTTATTTTTGAATTTTCCTCACAACTCAAAAATTACCGATCCGATCAAGCTTATACTTGAACTAAGATTTCATGTAAGAAAGGAGTACTTATGTGTATCGAAAAATTCAAAGATATCCGAGACAAAGCTACTTGAAGTTATTTGTGAGCTAACAATCTGTGGGCAATTTTTAAAATAGAGGTATGCTATTTGAGATATCTAGTGCTATAATTGGCGTATTCCCTTAAATTTACTGTTTACGAGTATTATTATCGTGAAAACGTCGCACAATAACGGATTTTCCAATTTCGAAATGACTTTCATCTCTGAAACCGTTGCATTGTTCTAAAAAACAAGTGCACCTGTTTTAGGTGAAATTAAAATATTGTACTTGCGGTACTAAAAATATCAAGTGGATGGGGAGTAGCTAGTTTCGCGAGGATTTGAAAAAATTGATTAAACTATATCACGTCAAGTTTGAACTTGACCAGATGAGTAGTTCTTGAGTTATGAAAAAAATCCAAATAAAAAAGATATCTCCTCGAACGTGTAATTTCTATGGGTGCATTTTCTGCTAAGGCATATTTGTTACCCCATTCTTTTCGGAGTACCCTGTACATAAGAAAAATTTATTTATCATCAAGTAAGTTCATTTTGCTTATGGCTACCAAAAAGAACAGTCAAAACATTGATCAGGCGTAATTGAAATCTTCAAAATCTTGGCCAAGTAAAATTGTTATTTACTACTGCTTGAGATACATCAAACTAAGGTCATATTTAATCCTCCGAATCCTTCAATTTTTATTTGCTATAACAAAGGTTTAATGCATGTAAGATTATTTGATAAATGCATAGATTGGTTTAAGGAAAATCGTCTTTAATATGATTTTAAAAGCAACAGTAATTAAGGATACATATACAGGGTGTTAAAATTCCTTAGACATTTTTGGATTAGATGTGTAGGGGTCCCATTCTTGATGTTATTAAATTGAAATGTTTATTATTATAGCCAGAAGAAACCCATTAGCCTCTAGAAAGTAACACGATGGTGAAAACAGAAGTCAAATGTATCTGTTGGTTTCCGAGCTATGCTGGTTAAACGAAAAAGTCAGCATTTCGATTCACTATTATATAAAGAACAAAGTAATATAATATTCCACCAACTACAACTTGAATTGAAAAACAAAGTTTTAACTAGTAGCTCAAAAACTATAGACGGCATATTAATTCTGACTAGATTATATTAATCTATGTAAAAATTGATTTTTTTTATTTTTCGACTTTAGCTCAGAATCCAAAAGAGATATTCGCCAACGTATTGCCCACGAACAGTTGACCCATAATATGCAAGCTATTTTCTTGTAGCTATAATAATAGCAGATATTGCCATTTCAACACATCGAAAATGGCACACCCTGTACATATAATCCAAAAATGTCTAACGAACTTTTGACTCCATTTTCACAGTTCTTTCTTCTTCTTCTTCCTCTTATATTAAGCAAGTGGCCTGTTTATTCCACACAATTGTGGTTCTTTCATTTCTACAATTTATGCTAATGGTCTCTCTAACAGCCTGTACATATTTATAACACATCTTTGAATATTTACTGTTAATACTACACCGTACAGTATTGGGCAAAATATTAAAAGGTACCACCATTCGGTCGATGGTACGTTTTCATGTTCTTTAAAGTGACACAAAACTGAAACTGAGGGTATAATGTCTTCACTTGGCTATAAATACTAGTGGATTTGGCAAATACTTTTTGCCACAAAAGTATATACAGTGCGTCCAAGATAAGGAAGGCCAGTATGGGTATCTCGTTAATTGTAGGAGATACAAGTTTGGTTAAATGGGAAGAAAGTTGCGCAATTAAAGGACTAACCAAATGACGCTTAGAAATCCTTGATATGGTTTTTCATTTTTGAATTATCTCAAAAAAGCCGAATTTTTGGATTTTCTATTTTATTTTTTTCTGGCGCTAATATTAAAGTTAGAGCAAAACTGATTAAACTTCTTTATAGCAAATTCTATAGTAGACTTAATGACGACGTTACGAAATTTTTTATTCCACAATTCGTCTTCGAGAAACCATCATCAACTTAATTTTTTAAATACGGCTCTGATTTTCTGATGCGAAATTTGTGAAGCCCTTTTTATTTTGAATACAAAAATGTAACACACCTTATGGTTTAATTACGTTTCGAGCCTTTTTTGACCATCATCAAGAAATTTTTGGATACAGACCTGTGTCCTAGAGCATTTCATACGTTGTTTCTGGATTTGTAATTTAAAGAAAGAGGTAATGAGCCTCACTGAATGTTTTTTAGTTCTAATTTTAATTATTGTTTATAAGGAGGAAAATAATTCATAAATTAATTATTGACTATTGAAAATTATTTGTATTCCAAGACCAAACGTGATTATTAAGGATTAAAAACACCCAGCGTGGTTTATTACGTCTTTCTTTATATTACAAAAGCTAAAACAGCGTATCAAAATGCTCTAAAACACAGGTCCGTATCCAAAAATTTCTTGATGGTGGTCTCCAAAGACTCCAAACGTAATTAAACCATGTGTGGTACATTATTGAATTGACAATAAAAAGGGTTTCCCAAATTTGGCATCAGAAAATCAGGACCATATTTTAAAAAAATTATGATGATTTCTCTAAAACGAAACGTCGTATAAACCAATTGATAACGTAAACTTTGAGCCCATTAAAAAGTTGCTATTAAGAAGTTTTATCAGTTTCGCTTTAACTTTAATATTAACGCCCCATACTGGCCCTCCTTATTTTGGACACACTGTATACAACAATGAAAAATAAAAGAGTAGACAATGCTCTTACATAATATAATATTTATTTAACAAGAATTAAACAAAATTTTCAAAGGGATTGAGGATTCATTCCAGATCTACCTATTACACGTATATCTAATTTTGCATTGCCGATAGTTGTATACAACCAGCTTTTTTCACATTAGTCACATTATTTTAATTAATAGCTATTTATGTAACAAGTGTTAAAAGTCGACGTTTATGCACGAGACATGAAAATTATGAAACGAATAACACTTTTAGCACGCGTTGCATACAATATTTTATCTACGACCTTAATTTTACCGTTATTAATCCATAAATATCGATTTAACAAAAGCTTGCATCTGCGACACTTTTAATTTATGTCATAATAAACAGTAGCCCACGCCGCGCGGGAGATTGTTTGCCACGCCAGTGCTGTCAAGGTGAGTTACGAAATGTAATTATTGATACTCCACATCTGACTGTATTTATTACATAATGCTTTAATTATTGCAAAAACACTTTACCTGTAACGCAAGAAGCAACTAGAATAACTTTACAACTTCACTTCCAGTTGGAAATTGTAGTTTTATAACCTCTCTTCACTTTTAGCCCATGTGCTAAAAGTAAACAGCTGATTTCTTTAACCACGGTAAACTATAAAACGTCACTTTTAGTGAAACAAGCTAGGGCTAAAAGGCCTACTTTTCGTAGTGGTCGTAGATAAAATAGTTTTTGCATTTTTCAAATTGAATTGTAAGTAAAGCAGTTTTAGAAGAAAACAGTTACATCGTCCTGTAGCAGTAAACTTGGTGCCACTGTCGTTAGATAGCGCTGAAAACTTAACACACGCAGGCAGGTAGGCACCAACATACGTTTTTTTCCTATTACTAGTATTTTAGCCCACCACAGAGCTGGCACTCTAATTAAAATATTTTGAGCTTTTTGACTGTGAATTGTAAATAAAGCAGTTGCAAAAGAATAGATATTTATGCATTAAGGGAGATATGAATATATTTTTTCCCTGAGGTTGACATATGTTACGGACCGAGGGCTCTGGCCCGAGGTCTGTAAGTCAACCGAAGGTAAAGAACATGTATATCTCCCGTGTTGCATACAATATTTTATCTACTAGCATATTCATAAAAATAGTATAAAATTTCAAAATGTCAAAATGACACTTAAAATTAGAATATGTAAGTCACATCAAGGATTGCCTCATTGTATGGTTGCTAAGACGTTAATTGTAGTTGCATTGCTACCATGAGTTTGAGAGAGAAATAATTTGAAAGTCCCTTGGAAGTTATAAGTAGTTTTTCATATTTTGTTTCTATGACGAAAATGTACAATATCATGCTGCTAGTAGATAAAATATTTTTTACGTCTTTAATCGACCAGTATTCTTAATTACGTGCAAAATAGGAATACCTTGGTGCTAATAAGACCGAAGCACTTAAACGAAACATTTCATGTGAATTACATTAATTCACCAAGCAAATTCTCAGCCGCTAAGATTCGACCCTACGTTCCTCAGAGGAATTTGATTGCTAGTCAGACGTGTTACCCGCTCGGCTAGGAATGCTACGTAACGCAGGTGCCTATAGTTGTATTATGAAGGTCACGGTGACGATAGTAAGCCCGACCGGTGACGATGATAACATGTCACACGCAGACAGATACGCAGGAACGGCACACGTTTAGATATATGGGATATACAAATAAAACATGCAATAATTGAACTATCATTGACAAAAATTTGGATTGGACTAATATTAGCTGTAGGAAAAGTATGTTGTTTTGTGGTCAAAGTCTTAGTATGCTAAGTGATAGCGACTATTAGAATCAGCTTCCATGATCATCTAATCTAAATCTAAACTAATTAGAATTTGGTTCTATTAGAGTACTATTCAACTACACGTATAAAAAAGAGACTCTTTCAGATTGCACCTAAACATTTTTAAATGTTATAAAGGTCAATAACATATTTAAGATACTACAAACATAACTATAGATCCTAAAATCAACTTGACATTTTACTAATATTAATTTAGTAAACTCATGTATGTGATAATTATCGATTAATATCTATTAATACTAACCACTTATCTAAGTTTTCTAAAAAAAATGACAGACTAACTAGGCTGTGGTTACTAGAACAATCAAAGAAGCAATAAAATCAAATCGTGACAGTCTTGTCTACTGACCTTTCGCGCGATATATTTATGCAATTAGCATCAAGGAATCGATAAGCGCACGTAGCACTTCCCCTCCAGGACCGTACTCTCATTTTTGAAAGGGGTTCGTTATTATGCACAGACCCATATCAGCGTCGAGTTGAATATGTAAACACAGACAGCGGTAGCCAAATTTGCAGTATCCGCAGGAAAGTGTGCTATCCCAGATTCTTGAAAGTAAATCTATGCAAATGAGAATTAAGTCCGAATTGCGGAGCTGCGATTAATTATCAAATTCGCATAATATTTAGAAGAGTAGGCCAGAAGTTGCACAGAATGAGCACAGTCAAGTTCGCTTTCAATTAACGGTTTGCAGCATTCGCGGTTCCCATCATGACGTGTTCAGTACCGCTAGAGTACAATATGAGGTCCAGGACCAAAGGGGGGCGCGTCTGAGTTCGCGGTCTGACGGAAGTGTGTTACCAGTGCCTCCCCCCACTCGAGCACGTAAATAACGGGATTATTCACTTCCACAGGTGATGACGACAAGATCTGCAGCGCAAACATCCTTCCATTGTTCACTCTTCTTGCTTTAGATAAGCAGCCACGCGAGATGTGCCGTTTTTGGCCAAAAGTAGACCGCGCGCTGTGTTTATAGACCATAATGTTGTTTTTGGGTTTAGTCAAAACTGCATGCGGATATTAACCTAAATTTACGGCAGCATTTGTTTTAGTACACTCCTTACCTTTAAATGGAGACCAGGTCTGGAGAACGCAGACAGTCCTGCTCTTAAAAGTAAAACCAAAAATTTAAATTGAAAAACTTAGACAATTAAAAAACTCTAAAATAAACAAAAAATAAACCCATAAATTGTCAATGCTACATTACTAGAATATATTAAGTAATTATCTTTAATTTCCTTACATGAGCATGGATGGTACCGTATGATCGAAAACTTTTATCCTCTAGAGGGCTGTGGAATTATTTTGTCAATAATTTATGTTGGTAGTCGTGATATTAAAAGTCACATTGGCATTTTATATCTGTCAGTTTAAGGTTATATCAGTAATGTCATTTTATCAAATACAAAAATGTCTATTAAATACATAAAAATGTTAATAACAAAAACAACTACAGCTGTTCAAAGTGATTTCCTCCATTTTCCATACATAGCACCACTTTGTGTTCAGTATAAAATATTCTGTCAAAGTTAAGTGATACTATCAAAATTGTATAGGTTATATTATTGACTACCTTTACTCACCACTGCCAACATTTTTTTTTTATTCACAGCCCTCTAGAGGGTAAAAGTTTTCGACCATACTGTACTAAAATTATATATTTTTTTGTCTTCATCCGGGAAAACCATTTGAAGTTCCATGCAACATAAAACTTATTATTTGAATGTTCTATGAACAAAACCTTTAATTAATTGTTAGAAGCCACTATGTTTGGGTCCTTTAAAATTGACATTGTTGTAAAAATGTAGTAGATACGAGGGATTTACAGTATTTATTGTACCTAAGTATAGGAAATCACATTATTTTTCAACATATTGTCCTTGAAGCTGAAGACAATTATTTCATCAGTGTTTAGACATAGCAGTGCCATTTTGAAAAAGGAGTCTTAATCATAGAAGAATTTCTGAACTGCTGCTATAACAGCCTCATCACTACCAAATTTTGATCTCCGAACACTGTTGTTTAGATTTGTAAATAAATTAAAATCGCCATGAGCTAGGCGGGAGTAAGGTGGATGCTCTATAACTTCAAACCAAATATCACGAATTGCGTTTATAGGAATAAGGCTCATGAACCGGAGCGTTATCATGATAAAGGAAAGTCCTTGTGACAATGTTTCTTTTACTACAATAATGAAGTTTTGTAACTAATATTGCTTCATATTGACCGGTGTTTCTTGAACACCCGCAGAATATGGCCGATCGGTACCTTTTGCACATTCGTAGCTTCTTCTGCATATTTGATCTCCGGAGACCAATTTAATACTTGATAGGAAGAAGCAGAATCTCCAAGCACGCCACAACCCTATCTGCATTAATTTATTTTGGTATTAAACCTTTCTTTCGTAGGTATTTAGTGAGTGATTAAGGGTCACTTTTTCCAGTTCTCAGAATTTTCATGCAACCACTACTTTCAACTTGTAGAACTTCTAAACTATTAAAGCTCAATCAAATTTGGCAATTTTATTATCAGAAGTAATACTATAAGTACTTCGATATTATCGGGTTATATGTCGATAACTTGTTGCACAATAATAAAAGAGTGTCAGTTTGACAGGTTAAATAATCCGACCGCGTCAGCGGGAGGATTATTCTGTCAAACTGACACGATTTGTTATTGTGCAGGAAGTTTGAGACGTATAACCTGTTCGAAGTACGCATTGTATTCGATTTGATTATTTTTTGAGTAAATTTTAATATTAAGAACAAATAAATGTTTTATTGGCAGTTCGATTTGTTTGTATTAACCTAGCTGAAAGTCATCTCCATGAAAACAACATCAAATTGATAAAAGTTATGTATTGCGTTGCCTAGTGAAGTTACTATAGTATAATCGATTTTGTATAATCGAAATTATACAAGATAACTTAACTAAATCCGGCCTTCTGATTGGTTGAAATCTCTACGAAAAATATAATCAATAAAATAAAGAACAATTGCAGTTGCTAGGGGCAACATATTCAAAAGTTATATATGCTAACGACAATAAAGACTATACAATACAACCCTCGCATAATTATAGAAAAAAATTATTACAATGTTTGTACCTGTATGGTTACTAAAAATGCTCCATATTAGTCACGTCTTGCTATGATTCCCGTGTAAAATGTTGTTATTTGAGTTGTGCTTTGAAAATGAAAATATGTAGGACGCTCTAATTATTTTTCCCGAATAGTTTTTCTCTATTTTCAATAACAGAATATATATTTGGTATTAAATATTTAGTAAATTTTTAGGTTTGATTTCCAAAATTAGCAATAGTGATCAATTTGGTTACTATCACCTTTTATTTTATAAAGGTATTACGCATTTAACCAACTCTTTCACTTTAATAGCAACCAAATACCCTGTGGAGGTTAGAGATTAATCATTGTCACTCCATACAGATCCCCATATTGTACTAATCATTAGGTATGAGAGTATTACAACATATATTTATAAGATCCATTACACCTATTACACATCTGCAAATTAATACTATTGAAATTTTTTAAATATAATTAAAAATAAATCTCGTCTTCTATTTTAATCTGAGATAATTAAAGATAATAAAGGTACATCGAGGTAAAAAATATGTCTTATTATACTCATTTGAAGAATGTGCAAGAAATTTAATGACCAGGATTAAAGGGTAAACGTACAACAACAAAATTTATATTTCTCGACAAAGTAATTGGAGATACTACTATTGCAATTATGTTTATAAAGCATCAAGTTTTATTAAAAAAAATTGGTAAATCGTAGTATTGCAATCAATTTATAGATTTTATAATTGCATGGCACATGAAAGTTGCTTGGCAAAATTAAAACAAACAAATATGGAAAATTAATAATCACGATTTTGTAAAATCTAAATTGCAAAATGTGCCACGAAAGTAAAAACTGTAAAATACCATCAATCATTAAAGGCAAAAATTCCAGAAAAAGAAGGGTAAAAATATTTCTCAAAATTTAAGTTTGGCAATTAATCATAAAAACAGATATTTGATATTGAAATAAATACTGGAATTGTTATTATCAAGACAAGAGGATATGGAAAAGCCAAATGAATTTAAAATAAACTTTTGAACAACTAATTTAGTAGTATGAACTTGCGACCTTAGAATCCTATCTTGCAGTACCATAGCATGCGCTTTTGATAAGTGTTTTGTCAATTTTTAAATTCCTCATTCTTGCTTTATATACACAAAATGTTAGTTATTTGTTATAGCCGAAGGCATGTTGTTATAGTATATAAGTGTACATTTTGGAATATGATTTATTTTGTGTAAAATACGTTAAGTGTCAATTTTTATTTTTCATGTGCATGATGTCGGTAAGTGCTGTCCTACAATTGTTTGGCATTGTAAAGTACTGATAAAAACGAAATTGCAATTGAAACGTCTCCATAATTAGGAAGAGGAATATTATAATCCTAGCTTTGATCTTTATTGTGCTCACAGTAGCAGTTGCATTAGTACAGTATGTTAAAGAAAATATAAGCAAATAATCACACCGACGAGTAGCAGTATAAATAAACTTTTTCTTCTTTTAAAAATACCGTGAACATTATCGTTTCGAGAAGTTGTAACCAAATATCATATGATCGAATACTTTTATCCTCTGGAGCGGTATGAAATTGCTTTTTTTAAATTATGTTGGCAGTAAAAGTGACATCGGCATTTTAGATCTGGCAGTTTAAGGTTATATTTATTATTATCACAATTTTAATAAATACAAACACATCTGTTGCATACATACAAATTTTAATAACAAAAACAACTACAGCAAATGTTCAAAGTGATTTCATCCATTTGCCATGCACAGCGCCACTTTGTATTCAATATTAAACATTCTGGAAAAGTTAAGTGGTACAGTCAAAATTGTATAAACTCTATTCACTATAGTCCCGGATTGTCAATGTCAAAATCCAATTAAAAACAATCATTTATATCATGATTAATACTTTTAAGTTAAGTTATGGGTAACTATAAGCAATTAATTAAGTTACTAATGTCAAAACTATAAATTATAAGTTATGATTAAGTCAAAATAGTTTTTATTTCGAACTGACTTAAGCACAAATAAATAAAACCTGGCATGTAACAAAAAAGCAAATTTTAAAAATTACGCTTTTGCATTGTCCAACCTAGTAGTAGTAGTAGTCACAAAAAAATCAATAGAAATTGAACAGTGCTACTATAAAACGTCATTTTTTACAATCCCGGACTATAGTGAATAGAGTTTAGGCTATATTATTATGTATCTGCCCACCACTGCCAACATAAAATAAAAAGAAAACAATTTCACCGTCCCCAGAAGATAAAAGTATTCACATGATACTAATAAACTAATGTCAGGAATTCAATTCGAAAACATTTTGTAGGTGTCCTCAAAATCGAATATTCTTCCGTATTAAGTAAATTAATTTCCATAGAACTAAAACATTTGTGAATATCTTCAAACAGTAACATTCTTATAAAATTAAGTGAAATTTGAACTGATAATTAAGATTCTTAATTTGCTTCGGTTTACAAAGTTATATACATATTATAAAAAAAGGAGATGGTAATCATGGTTACACAAACTAAAATAAAATTATACTTTAAAAATGCATAATGTCTTTCGATACTTGATTAGTAATAAGTCATTCTACATATGACAAGTTTTTTTTTATACTGTCATACTCATATAGTGGTGTCACTGCCTATTTAAAAACAGAGCGAACTAACAGCAATGAACATTGCGACAAGCAATAGGCTGAAATGAATTTCACTAAAAAATGTAAGAAGAAACCTAAGTGTATCAACAATTTAAAAATATTTTATTGGGCTACTTCCACAAAAATTGCAAATTGGCATGGCGAATATATTTATTTATGTAAAATAGTTTATAATAAAAACGTCGAATCAAAACGTTTTGTATTTTTACAGGTTCTTTTATATCGTAATCTTTTGTATATTCTTTAAATGTCATTAATCTTTCATAATTTATTGCAACACACAAAAAGAATATTTAGTTGGAGAAAAAATCATAATTCTAGCTAAAATATTACAAGAGTGGAGCCTCTCAGTACTTAAGGTTCAAATATACGAAATGTATGTATGTAGAGGCTATCGACATGTCGGTCTTTCTGTAGCTTTATTACTACTGTTTGGAAAGCTAACATTTGGCATTTAAAAACCTGTGCTTTGTATGAGGTTAATTTCTTATTTTACATATTAATATAAGGTAGGTACGAGACATTATGTAGATAAATCTGTTGGAAATAAGGCTACAGAAAGAATCATTCAAAAAATCTGATTTAGTGAAAGATATTTTCTGATAAAAGTTAACAAACACATAAACTAATAATTTCCATTTACATTTTAAATTAAGCTAGTTCTGGTGTAATTTTTTATATCCACATTAGTTAAAGAATATTTTTATGAATTTTCCTGACAAGACTTCTTTGTTACTAATCAGAAAGTTTTTTAATGAACATGTCTATTTCAGTGTAGAACTGAATATACATTATAAAAACAAATTAAACACGAATCGTATTATAGGTCAGGTCACAGTGTGGTCAATTTTTAACATGCATTTCATATTAAAACCGTCTCGACCAAATGTGGACGTGATAATGCAAAATAAATACATGCCACGCTAAGGAGGAGATCCAGTTTTGGCATCCTGTAATGCTACTCTATCCTAATAGTTATATGACTTTATAAATTACTAGTTTATTTAATTTCATATGTAATGTAGGCCGCAGCATCCTAACTAAATAAATATTTTTGTACCTAGCAGCCAGGTAGGAGCCATTATAATTTGATTTTTATAGGCAGCCAGCATAAAGAGAGAAAGTTGGACCCAAGAAAACATCTCCGTGCGTCAGAAACGCGCACTGTGTTTGTGTGGCTTAATTTTTGAGAGGACTCGATTCTTCGGCAGCTTTTTATTATTATCTTGCCTCGAGAGCTTTGTTAGTAGGATGTCTTTTGGGCGAAATTTCTCCTTCTATTTATGCTCCATGTGACCTACAACCTCCATCCATATGGCGGCTTTATTAGTTATTTGCATGCTTAATATGTGTTTCGCAGGTGTTTTGTATTGATAGGAAAACAAATTTAGGTTGTAAAAATACAATGGTCATAAAGAGTTAGGCTAATGACGCATTTATACACTGAAGGAATATTTTGAAATTAATGTAAAATATGTTTTTAAGTAATTCATTTTTGTTTATTAAATATAATTAATATTGCATATTTCTTATAATCTAAATGTTTACTGTATATAATATATAACATTGTAATACAAATTACAATATCATTATAATCGTCATTTAAAAGCTTATTTCTATACGCTGTATTGACCTTATTTAAATATTATTCCATTTCAATTACAATATGTCAATTGCTTATTTATCAAGCTTTTGTGAGAGATAAAATTGCAAATAGGTGCAGGTATTTTTAAACATAATTATTACTCTTTTAAAACTTAGTTTTACGTTACGTTTACATGTTGAACACACGTCTCAGAGTAGAAATAAAAGGACGCAGAAGGCGTACTCTATAATTTCAACAAGATGGTGCCTCTACACACAGCTAGAGCACTTTAATTTTAAAATATGGAAACAGAAGTCGAGATAATCAGATGTGACTATCCCATTTTTTTCCTGTCGCACCTTTCGAATTCTAAATTTTTGAATCGCCTGCTTAAAACCTAGACGAACTAAAAAAATTGAATCAGGGATGCAGTGCAAAAATTGATACAGTCGGATCACAGCATACAATGTAGAATATAGAATAAAAATGTATCTTCTTGAAATGAAGTCAATTCTATTGCCCGGCTTTGTATTAACTAAAAAACAACTTAAACGAATTACTAAATAAAGCTTTTGAGTCCACACCTATAAACGGTGTTTCTCAAGGCAGTATTCTTGGACCACTGCCACCTTTAACATGAACAGCTATTATTTAAAGTAATTTTTAGACAATCAAATTTTTCGCAAGTCAAGTATTTTATCTTTTGATTTTGTTATTACCAAAATAATTAAAACATATTTTCGAATGTTCATTTTTCGATTCTACTCTCTTTTGGATCTTCTATGTAGAAAATTGCGGCTTGAGAATTTTTAAATGTATCTACCAGCTTCTAGTGTACATCATTGGTTACAACCATTCACTGTGATCATAATCATAATTTAATAAACAATTCGAATGTATTGCCGTTTTACATAATATTGTAAGCTCACAAATAGCCTGTAAAACAAAACATAATTGCTAATAGTACCACTAATCACCTTAGGAAGAGAACAAATGCAACAAAGCCAGGCAAGAAACAATCAAAACAATAGCTTGTTATTGGCTTCGCTGTAGCAGTTAATGTACTCGAACGAATTTTATTGCACCTGTATTTGTACACCTGAAAATCAAAGAAAACGTGTTTTACATGCTACTATGGGTTTCGTTCATTGCAGCGCCCACTGCAAGCTTTCTTTTGTTCATTTCATGGCTCACTAGTTTCGATTTGTCTCATACAGTATTATCAATCGTAGCTATGTTGTATTGTATAATGCAACTTATTGTTATATATCTCAAAACTGATACATTTTCAATCTTTCATTATAAAAAAAACAATGGTTATTCTCTACTTGATAAACTTGATAGTAGTTTTTGTATTATGAGTATCTTGTAATATTCTATTACATCCCTTAATATTTATTGTGTAGTTTACAAAGCGATGTAATTTTTAACTTATTATTAATTTTTTCAATTCATTTGTTTTATATTTACAATTACGTAGCATCAGATTTTTAAATTAAAATTATTTTAGCAAACTGCTACTAAACTAAATCAACTTAAAATTTCATCTTACATATTAGATCACTATTACAGCCAGGCTCCACATAATTTTGCTTATTAACATTTATCCAGATATTTATATTCCAGTTATTTATATTTTTAACGTATAGAAACATCACAATATATTAGTGTATTTAGCTAGCTTTAAACAACATTCTTCTGAATATACAGTGTATCTTTATTTTTATTTTCTGATAGATTACAAATTTTGGTCAATTTAAAAGAGTTATATTTTTAAATAATTTTATTGCAAATCATTGGCTTACTGCAATATAAAATAAATGCGAAAAATTGATAAAGCGCAGTAGGCCTAGTTTCATTTAAGAAAGTTAATAGACAAAGTTTCTCAGGATCACAAAAATAGTCAAAATTCAAATTTTTATAGAAAAATTATTAATATTATTACATACCTGTATATTCCATATTTATTCTCTGATCGATTTCAATTTTTATGCAATTGCACTACCTTATTTGTGTTTCTGATTCGAGCAACTGTTTTAAATAGATTTTTCCTTAAAACTAAGCCTTTTATGATTTTTTGTATTTATTTTTGATTGCAATAGTCTGCTGATTTTCCACTAAACTTATTTAACACAATATGTAAATCAAATAGGTTGACCAAAATTTGAAATCCATCAAAAAATAAAGAAAGAAGGTACAGCGGTGCGAAGTTAAGAAGTGAAGCATTTATTTTATGAAATGATAATATAATAATAATATCTCGATAAAAGTAAGCCTACTATGATTTGTCAATGTTTCGTATTTATTTTTAATCGTCATAGGCTAATGGTTTACGGTTAAATTATTTAAAATTGTAAAAAACACTTTTTAAAGGGTAGTATAACTGACCAACATTTGAAATAGATCCAAAAATAGATAAGGACGATACAGGGGTGTGAAGTTGAGAAGTGAAACACACTGTATATATACATGAAAATGATCTGGTGAATTTGTATTTATTACACGCACTTCAAGAAAGTATGAGTTAATCCCAAGTTTATTATTGCTAAAGTGACCCTTTAATCTCTATGAAATAAAGTTACTCCCCAGGCATTAAAATTCACTTAAACCCTCTAGGAAGTTAAAGGGCAAGCGTGACGCATACCTTGATTGAAAAAAAGAGTATTAAAATTATAACTAAAGGTTAGTTAATGTAATGAATAAAATTATTTATTTCAATTTAAATAAATGTACTTATGTGCTAAGTTTTTAAATTCTGAAAACATTGTACCGTTTTTTTATTACTCTTATTGTATTGAGTTGTTTGATAAAATGTACAGTTTTATTGGCGCAGTACTGAAAATATTGCAAATATTAAAGTAAATATTGTCTTTTAACTATCGAAAATTACTATAGTAAAGTTTTAAAAGACTAATTTTAGTTTTATTTAAAACTGCAGTTCAGGAAGTTAATATATTGCGCTCAAACACAACTACACAAATATTGTCTTTTAACTATCGAAAATTACTACAGTAAAGTTTTAAAAGACTAATTTTAGTTTTATTTAAAACTGCAGTTCAGGAAGTTAATATATTGTGCTCAAACACAACTACACAACATAATGAATGCCATTGCCATTTTTACGTAATTTATAAGACGCAACGCTAATTTAATCGTATGATTCATTAAACCAAGCAGACAAGTATGGAATTAAAATCGCAAGCCTGCAACGACCTATCCATTAAATGACATAAAACTTGCATACTGAATTTTACGACAGAATTTCAAAGAAAAGGAGCGGTTAATAAATCACGCCGCCCATGAAAGCACTCCCTCGAATATTGCAAATTCGTAGCTTAAGTAGAATTTTACTTACTTCAGTCCTTAATCAACACTTTTTAAATGTTAACAAAATCAGGAAGGCGTTTCAAGAAGTAGTACTGACTAATACGAGTGGCGGGACAAAAACGTGTACGCTTCAATAATTATGAAAGGAATTGTTTACTTTGCTACCTGTCCTAGATTGTTATTCAATTGTCTGATAAAAATTTGCTTAATAATAAACGGAATAAATTAAGGCTGCATAAGGCAGTGCGTTGTAGAACATAATTAACTAGTTAACGCAATTAAATAGCCTAACAATGGCTTATTCAAATATGAGAATTTATACTTAACCGTTTTATGAAACTCTGTTTATGACGAACATTTAAAACAGATTCAGATTAAGTGCAGTATTGTAAGATATACCTTTTTTGTAATTTTCCATTAATAAGAATATTTTTTGCGTTAAAATTTATAATAAACCTAATTAAACTTTTGGTTATTCTATTCCTCATATTGCTTACTTTCTCTCTGAGTTTCAATTAATTAATCGTTAAAGCTATTCATATTGATATTGAAAACAATGTGTTTCTATCTGGCCTAACAAAATCTGTGTACCTGTGTCTTATATTATTCAGATTGCACTATAATTAAAGCTTAATAAATATTAATTCGGAAATCTCCGAATCTGTTAATTTGATGTTGTTTTAGATCTCGAGAAGCGCCGTCCCATGCTCTAAAAATTTTTAAATCGAGTTTTTCTAAATTATTAGTATGACTGTAAACTAATATAACACTAGTCACTGTTGTGTATTTGTTGAGGAAGTACTCATTACCTAAAATATTAAATTTAATAATATCATTACTTTAGCTCCACAACAATTGTCATTGTACAGAAATAAAATTCAGGAATCGGTGCAACTACATTGATAACATTCGAGTATTTCTTCTACAAATTGTATTGTCCTATACCAATAGCAGGTTTAAATTTGTCGTAGTTTTTGTTAAAGCAAATTATACACAGTTAAATAAGAAGTTATACTTAATTTAACACCATCTCATGCAGATAGATAGATGCAGTCTTTATTTTCCACACGTCCAATTGTATAAACACTACTTTAACTAGAACAGCAATTAGCCTATAAAAAGAGCAGATACAAAGATGTTTGCAATCATCAAGTAAATCTGGTCACCTAATTGTAGCATCTGCCTATTTATCATAAGTCGAGAGGAGAAAAATGCTTGAATGAATGAATAATCGACCATATTTAACACCTTGGCTAACTATGAAACATTCTATTAAAATTAGGTTTTATTAATCTGAAAAATAATATTACCTATTTAATACGATGGATATCTTATTATAAAATTAAAAGCTATGACTCCTCCAAAATGCAATTTCTACCTCAAGTTAACCAAATTGAACCCAATACCGTAAATCATCAATTTCGCAATTTTTTCCAGCGCTAGAACGCTGTATTGTTCATATTCGCAATTTACAACATAACTTAAATCGCTTTAGCGAAACGACTACGAATTTATGCCATAGAATCACTATGCGTAACGCGCCGCCAGTATTGACAAATAATTACGCCATTGTGAACAGAAACGACAAAAAGCTCTTTAATTGGATAAAAGCATAATCGCTAGTCTTGTAGCGACTTGATGGAAGAAGTGCCTGAGAACTAACGAAATATTTTGTTCCAGAGGTAATCGAAATGGTCTATTCGCGTGCAGGAAGTGGAAGAGGATCCGTATAAAAATGTTAACGGTAATAGTATGTGCTAAGTAGTGGCGGTGCAAAACAAAAGTCCTAAATTCGCAGATGGCAACAATGAAATATCCGAACGTATCAGGTGGAAGCAACATGGCAGTCAGCGGGAACGGAGCTCACGACGATGTGGATTCCCTGTTTTCCTCCTCCTGCTGGCAAAATTCTGCGTCAAACGTGCAGAGCGACTTCATGGACACCCAGAAGTTGATCCTGGACGGCTCCATAAACAACTTGGGCTCGGACAAGCTCCTATTGGACACCTCCATAAACCAGGACAGTGAAATCGCGACCAAGGCGACGATGGACGCCTTAGATAACCTGCTGCTGAATTCTCAACCCATCAACAGCAACTTGGCCGAGCTGAAGCCTCTGCCACCGTTCACAGGGTACACGGGGCACCTCAGCATCAACGGCATCCAGGGCCACCATTACCACGCAATATCGCAGAGAATACCAGAAGAGAACAACAATAGCTACAGCAGCTTCAACGAGCAAAATAGTATAGTGTCTAGTTCCACTTGTAATGTGAGTTCGGACTCTGCGGACGAAGCTGGCACGAAGCCGCTGTACGGCGTGGACGAAGTTGTCGGAAATGTTAAAATCGGATACACAGACTGCGTAAACCCAGATTCCGTATCTGGCACAAAAATATACGACGAGTGCGGGCAGCCGAATGCGGATTCTTTGACGCGCGTAAAGACAGAAATTGCGGATTACGATATATCCTCAATTGACGATATAGCCACCCTTATAGGGTCTGCCATAGCGGATACAACTGTGCCCAACAACAACAACGCCCACGAAGGGGAAGACCCTTCCAACTCAAGAGACAGCTGGATGGACCTGGACGCGTGGTTCGACAGTGCTTGTACGGATCAACAGAAGAGTGTAATAATCACGCAGGATGCGCTATCTGAGTTTGTTATACAAAATTCCCCCCAGAACAACAACGAATTCAAAAACCAAGTCGAGTATTCCTCAAAACTCCAATCTCAGCAAGGAAGTTCGACGTTGCAAACCCTCCTTACCCATGGCTATATGCCTCTTTTACAGAACAGGTTGCAAAATGGCCCCCCAATAAAGCAGGAGGCTTCTAGTTCGACGAACTATGGATTGGAGTCTTCCTCTACGTCGAGTCCACCCTCGGTGGTATCGACGACTGACAACCTCATCTTAAGCGTGAATGGGCGTTTCATGCACCATTATAATATACACGGCATGGCGTCAGATGACAGGATAAGAAGTCCTGACATTTTAGGACAGAATTACCCGCACACCACGACCACGACACCAAATACTACCAAAAAGTCGAGAAGTAGAGCGCAGAAAAAACAACAACAATCTGCCAGTTCGAGCGTGTTTCAAGAAGCGCAGAATTTGGGTTTGTTGGGCAAAGAGAAACCGGTTCATAGGTGTAGTATCTGTAACAGAGGGTTCTTGAACAAATCTAATATCAAAGTACACTTAAGGACGCACACAGGCGAAAAGCCGTTCCGATGTGAAACCTGTGCGAAAGCTTTCAGACAGAAAGCGCATTTGCTGAAACACCAGCAAATTCACAAGCGCATCGGACGAGACTGACGCTCACTTTTTCAACAGATCGCTGGATTTGCAGTGATAAGTTTCTGTTTTCCAAATTTTTACAGTACTAATACGTACTATATTTTTGATTATTTTGTATATGTAGGTAATCAACTCGTTAACTGAGACTTCTATTTTTTTAAATAACACATTTGTTGGATCAGCTGCAAACAACCCTTTAACAAATTTTCTACAAATTTTAGAATTTTAAATTTTGGAATTTGCAGATAGCCCCCACCATCTAAACTACCCACCACTTATTTCTATCTTATGACACGCATTTTACATCTATCAAGCTTAGCCTTTTCTTCTTTCTTTATCTGTCATTGTAGCTTCCTACACTCTTTCTAGCCTTTAATTATGATGTTTTGCTAATTCCGTCTAGTTAATTATTTCTTTTATTCCTTTCATTTTGCAAACTTACAGTTTGCTTCTTTCAATGGTAGGGGGTGCCCAAGTTAATGAGAAGGGTATTTTTCAGTGCACTACCAGAGTGTTGCAAGTTTTTTATTCAGGTTGCCTTTGCTACTTACAATTGGCCATGAGAATTCAAGTTCCGAAACTTGTTCCAGTTATTTTTATTTAAGTGTATGTTTTATTATTACTCCTCCTTCACTATTTTCTGTTTCTCTATATTTTTTTGTTAGTTTTGCTCGTATACAACGATTTCTCATTATTCTGAATGCTGTTTGACTATGCAATAATATATCCCGTTTATATATTTTTTACTAATCAGTCCTTAGCCAAGGTTTTCTCATTTTGTCTAAATGGAGTCGTTGCCCATATTCTATTTTATCTCAAAGTAGATTTTGATGTCACCTGCAATTTTTAACAATGTCAAATCTATTAAATCTGATAAAACCATAAACCCTCTTTTAGATTGATCAAATAGGTGTTATTTAAAAACTGTATTAATTTCAGTAAAGGGCTAGTCCTCAATACATATATTGCCGAAACAATTTTAAGCTTTGCTGGCAGAAACAGCTGCAAACCGCAATCCATTTGGTAAATGCATAAATTCGAAAGTTCGGGCCGTCACTTTTTAAAGTACTTAGGAATTTTCAGTTTGCGAGGGCCTGCGTTGCACTGCGATTTACCAAATGGAAGTCTTCAAACGTGCTATTAACAGGTACCTCAAGAGCTATAATTATTCCTAATATATGGATAATGTGCAATTTTATATAGTGAGTCGGTGCATATGAACAACGACGGTTTCCAGAAATCAGGGTCGCATTCAAGGCAACAACTAATACTAGAGCGCTTCACGAAACTAAGGCAAATGGTGCCCTTTCCTTTGTACAAACAGCACAGTTTTTGAGAAAATATATTTATTAAAAGATTCTCAGAAACAAATTTACCAGTAATACTGTGGCGTGCTGATTAAGGATTAGGACCTTAAGGTTGGCTTTTGAATACGGCCCTGTTCCTCGTAGGTTTGTAAATTTATGGTCCATGTACTATACACCTACTATGCCCTTATTTATTCGTTTATTGGTTTATTCTACCTTCTTACTTTTTATATTTGCGCATTGTGTTTATATAGCGTTGAATATTTTAGTATGTATAAATAGTATTTCCTTATTTATATTTCCATGTTTTCCATCTTATTCGTTGTTTATCGTAAAAAATATTAATATATTACTTAATGTACGTAATTGTTAATTGTTGCATCAGAACAAAAGACTTGTCTATAGCGAATAACTCCACTCTAACAAAATATGACCTGAACCTAACAGTGCAAGAAAACTGACACTGCCATTTTCCTGTAAAAATCAGTTACTCGTTTTTGTTAAAAAGTGACATTACAGTATTTCAATTTTTATTTGTAACCTGATTATTCTCATACTGCTTGAGGGTTCATATTGGATCCTGCTGCTCCACCCTGTCCCTGTCGCAGCATCTGCGAAGATTTCTGCTGTTGAATAACTTTACGCAATCTATCTATTAGGAATAAAGTCTAAATAAGCTCGCTTTTCAGCGGTGTACAGGAGAATCAGCACTTTAATATCACAAGCATTGGGGTTTGGAACACTAGTAAAATGAACACACCCTGAAAATCCTGAGCTCATGACTTTTGTAAGAGATTCAAGTTCTGGGGATGAAACAGCACGGATTTGGAATTCTTCAAGTACGCGCCTCCTATATTTCCAATTAGCTGCTTAGGCATGTAACTTATAATAAAACGGTGGTTTAACCAATAAAGTTTGCAAACGTAAGGATTCATTCTAATTCAGTGGAGTTATTCTACTTAGGAACTGACCTATATTAAGGATCACCTGGAAATCTTGTAATGATCCATTACAATTTTCGACATTCGAACTGCTTTTGTCTCAGGTCTATACTTAATATTGCCTTTTGTGATAGAATAATACGTAGATAGCGATTAATACCCATAGTTTTAAACAGTTCTTGATGTGTTATGGCAAAAATTAGAGGCGCAACTTAGCTTTTCACCAACCGCTCTCTGAGGTAACAACGAATATCTTTTGTAAAAATTGTATTATATTTACTGTACTAAACCTACATTTATCTTCTGTCCTGCCATTGTACCTTTTTAGAAGACGTGCGACCGCGGTCGTCGTAGATCTCAATATTTTTTTAATTGTTCTATTGCACCAAAAAATTTGTACTTAACGCGCGAAAATTCCGCATTATCTGTGACGCGCAAGCGTAGTTTTCATCAAAACATTTCCTGTCATCCAGCAGCCCTTCAAAGGCATTTGGTTTTCTGAAAGTCACAGATGATGCCGGAATCTTCCAGCTACATCACGACTTCGACATGAAAGCTAGGATTGGGCTTCAGGAACTTTTCAGTATTCGCGGATATTGCGTTAGATAATTATTATGCGTGTGATAATTGACCATTTGTTTGTGTACAGAGAAATGCGTGTATAATTTATAAACAATTCATGAACTTTTATTAGCACACAAGAAACTCGCTTATAGAAAAATATACAGTTATAGAGAGTAAAGTACCTATAGAGTAATTGAAAATAATTCTTAGTCTACGACAGTAGTATAAATTAATAATTGTTATTATTTTATTGTTGATTATTATTACTTAGTGTGTTGTATAATAAATGCCTTATTTTTAATTTATTGTCCAGCGTTTGATTGGCAGTTAAGTCTGCTACATTTACTTTTCATGCCCATAAGAAATATAACAAGCAACAAAAACACTTATTTAATTTCAATTCCACCTTGTGTAACTTAACCAATTATTATGCTATTCAATAATTGGGCGCCTTTGATAAAAAAAACCTTTAAAAAAATAAATCAGGACAGTTACTAAAAGATATGGATTCGAATAATGCAGAGTATTTCCTGTGCTCAAAACTTGACCCACAGGTTAAATTTATTGGAAAGTGCATATTTTTATCGTTAACGCTGCTATAATTTCAAGAAAATTGGCAGTCGTTACCTTAATGTATTTAATATATCACTTAGCCTGATGGCTCCATTACCACTTGCCAATTGCTCAAACAGCCCTGTGCCAATGACGTATGCTAACTAGTTGCATTTGCAAGGAAAAATCGTTAAGCTTATCCTCAAGGATATCGAAATTTGAACTTATTAATTTCCCAATTGTACATTCCTGGATGAGGTTTCTGCTAACTATTTAACGAGGTTTGGTAAAATTTTACAATTACTGTCAGAGAATTGGGCAAAAACAAAGATATTTCAGGGTAATTATAATTAACTAGTGACCAACTGTGATTAGTGTCATTGATAAAAACCAAAGAATCGTAAGTATTTTACTTCCAAAATTCCGATATTTATACCGTGTATTAATTTTTATCAAAAATAGTTTTATAGGGGAATCCTGAAACCTACAACAACTGGCTTACAGGTAAGGCGATGTTTTATTAATTATTAATTACATCTACATTTCTTTTTAAATTGTAAAATGCAGTTTTCGAAAAATACTTTGTTCAACGTTGAGAAATTATTTTTCCATGTCACTGATCAGGAATTGCTAAGCGTTGATTTTTGAAAATTTCTAAACATAATTTGAAATACAGGAACATGCAGCTTGAGTTTCCCACTTAAACAGACATCTATGTTTGAGCATGAACTGCGTTAAGCTTGGACATTAACCTTCTTCAATTTACATCTTAATCTAACATCAGAATTTGTTAACTCCTGAAAAGCCTATTTATATTCTAGATTTAATCTAAGATTTTGTGTATTTCCTGAATACCTTCAGTTATCTAAAATACCAATGATGAAAAAATAATGTCACAAAAATATTTTATATTTTAGATGCTTTTATCAAGATGTTCCAAATTTGAATACCTACAATATGGTTTATTTTCCTCTAAAAATTTTCAAAACAAGTATAATTTTTAGTATAAGTACGTACAATGACAATATTTTTCAATTTTAACAATTAATTGCACCAACCATTTTAATCTTACTCGTAACAATTTGATTAGAAGCATTAAACCTTCTAGGCTATATTTTCAAATTAAAGAGTCTGAGCTACCGAAAACATTATTTGTTATCATTTTTAATAATAAAACTGAATTGAAATGTGTCATGCTTGTAATGGATGTATTATACATTTTAATTGTCATTATAGGACAACTTTGAATAACATAGTTAGTAGTTACATTTCAAGTATTAAAGGTGAATTTGAAATATTTTTTCATTACTGTAACTCTGTAACTTTGAAAATCCCCAACAGCATAAACCAAATCTTAACAATAAATTCCTACTAATTGTTAAATCAATTTTTAAATTAGAATCGAAAACATTATTTACCAAAGAATTACGCTGAAAAACTATATGAACTACACGGATCTCTGAAAACTACAAAGGCGCAATAAAAAATAAAAGTATTAACAAAATACAAATGGCTTTCAAAACAATATGAACAACGTATATTCAAAAATAAAAATATGTTACAAATATCGTAAGAATTTTTAGTTAGCATGAAGTATAGACCTCTTTTTCAATTTCTTGAATTTTCAGTAAAACCAAATTCGTCATATTTTTACTTTTGAACTAAATGAAACTAACCTAATCCTAACATATAAAGTACACAATATTTATTTTCAAAACAATTAGTTTCGGCAATTTTAAATTAAAATTGATAAACGTTTTGAAACTCGAAAATTCTGATAGCAGGTCAGCAAAATAATCCTTGAGAAACACAATATCACCTTCAAACATCAGTTTCACTAAAATATTGCAGTAAAATCTGTCATTTTATGTTAGTTTTCTAAGAAAATCAATCCAGTTCAATTACTTAATCTATAAATTGTATATGATATTTCCAGGTATCGGTTATTAACTTTAAGTTATTTATTAAACATTTAGAAATTAAATTTTATATGCTAAAGAAAAGTCAATGAGAAGCATTGTTTTACATAAAATATTGCAATACTTCGTCCATCAAACCTGCAACCCAGGTTACAATTATCAATAGTAAGTTAATCACTTCGTTATAATTTAGATCATGATATGTATGTACCATGTGTTCAAAACAGAAATTTCATAAGGGTTGGCCATGGAAAATAAAATTAATATCAACAGCCAGCTTTAGAGACAGCAATCTTTAGAATTTTCAATCACAATATCAGCCTATAATATAAACATACAATAACAACAGTGATGGCAGTTAATGAATTCTAAAGCTTGTTGTTGACATTACCTTTATATTCCATGGCCAACCCTTATGTAATTTCTTTTTGAACACACCGTATAATATGAAGATTATATAAAGGTCCAATTTGGCAACTGTTTATATAAAGCTTGAACTGTAAAATTGTGCGACGCCCAGCTCAAAGAACGTGGCTGATTCTGATCTAACAATAAATTTGCCCCCTAAAAAACGTGACAAAATGCATCCATCAAGCAGAAATGAGAAAACATGGAACTTAATGTGTATGTTAGACTCAGATGCCGAATTCGCTCAAATGACCAATAATACTGCAATTGAGAAATTTGGCGATTGGACGAATTTAGGTTTTACGCAGCTCCCGGACTGAGCATTCCATTTCGGCAATTGATCGAATTTGGCAAACGGTGTATTAACAAGATAATGTTTTTTTGAAATGGAGTATAAATTAATCTGAGTTTATGCAGTTTTTTATATGCAATATTTAAGTTTGTCCAATTACTTGTAGAGTTTTGGATGGTTTACCTGTATCAACAGAGTATCTCTTCTGAAGCGAATGCTTCTCGACCTCATCCAGTAATTGCACCCCTAGTTAAATGAATTGAAGCAGTTTAACCGTAATACGAAAAACTATAAATAATCTCAGTTTTAACCAATTAGATTCGCTTTAATATAACGTACCTAAGTAACCTAAGAGCTGCAACTTGATGCAAACCAAAAAAGCGGTGCAAAATTTAAGAAGAAAAATAAGTTTGAATTACAGAGCGGTTGACCCCGATCTGAACCTAACCTAGCATTTTAATATAGCTCATAAATCGTGGGGCCATATATTCCACATTCCACATTCCGCGATTATCGATTCCGGCCCATCCGGGTTCGTGTCTCGCCCAGACGTCGGCGTTTCCTAAATTCCCATCGCAGCCTTGCAGAATTTCGATTCTGCAAGACACGAAACGAGACGCGGACCTAATATTAAACGAGGAAACCAGTTTAGCGAGACGTGAGATGAGAGACAAGACTATAGATGATGATGCTCACGGGTGTCCTCGTTCGCGGACCAGCGTCCGCCGATGTAGGAAGAGTTCCGCATAGCTGCCCCCCTCGCACGCCTCTGGCCCGAGGAAGTGTGCCGTGTGCCACTTACGGCTGCATTTAAATACCAGGGGCGTGCGAGCGGGGCCTGCTTAGGCTAATCTCTAAAACTTCTTTGTCGCGTTCTATTATTCACGTTTTTGGGTGTTTCGCCACATTAAAAAATTTAAATATTAGTACAGGATTATTCAATTTAAAGGGGCACCATTAGGATTTCGAAAACCGTTGGTAATACGACTATGATTAAATTAGGGCAAAGGTATGCGTTCTAAGATCGAATAATATTCAAAAAATGAATTGCGCATAGCCAACTTAGTTTTCTAGTGCAGTAAAAATATTTTATCGTTGTAAGTCGATTATTATTTTGGGTTTCTGGTTTTATATTTAAATTTGTTTTTTAGAATGTGCTGTACTTGTTTTATAAATAAAAACATAAAATGTCTTCTTTCTGATTGTATTGTGCTCATTAGAGAAGACGCTAAAGTGGATTGTAAAAACAATTGACGAACAGAAAAAAATGTATTGAGTTGTCCCAGGATTAATGTTACAAGAGGTGAGATGGACTAAAAATTTTTGAATTTTATTTTTTGGGATTCGGTCGTGATTGGTTTAAAAAGAATTTTTAGTTTTTGAAAAACAAGTAGGCCTTGACAGGGAAGCGAAAACTATTTTATTTTCAGGTGAACTACTCTTTTTGTTCATGATACGGTAAAATTTTATTGAGAAAAGTTGTTCAGAATGATAAATTATGGCTCTATTCAAAATTTCAGAAAAATCTGTCGACTTAGAAAAAACCGTTATTTTTTAGATTAAACACTACATAATTTGCATTTTATTTTCAGGTAAACTACCCTTTTTGTTTATGATACGGCAAAATTTTATGAAAAAAAAGTTGTTCAGAGTGATAAATTATGGCCCTATACAAAATTTCAGAAAGAGCTGTTGACTTAGATTCAATCGCTATTTTTTAGATTAAACAAATTGCATTTATTAAAAATAAATAAGTCGACAGATCTTTTTGAAATTTTGTATAGGGCCATAATGTTTTACTTTAAACAATTTTTTTCATAAAATTTTGCCGTATCATGAACAAAAAGCGTAGTTTACCTGAAAATAAAATAGAATTTATATTGTTTAAAAAAATAACGGTTTTTACTAAGTCGACAGATCTTTCTAAAATTTTTCATACGACCATAATTTCTCATTCTGAACAACTTTTCTTAATAAAATTTTGCCATATCATGAAGAAAAAGAGTAGTTTACCTGAAATTAAAATAGCTTTCGCTTCCCTGTCAAGGCCTACTTGTTTCTCAAAAACTGAAAATATCCTTAAAATTATTTTCAAACCAAGCAGGACGGAATCCCAGAACCTTAAAATGAAATTCAAAAATTTTTAGTTCACATCACCTCTTGTAACATCAATCCTGGGACACACTGTATATAAGAAAAAGAATAGACTCTACCACAGTTCCGTATGATATGCCCATGTTAACTTGTAATTCAATGCCGAGGACATTATTGACTTGCGATGATATAGTGTCCAATGGTTTTATAAGATCAAGAAAGACAACCAAGGTTTTTTTTATTATTTTCCACATTTATTTGTTGAGATAACCAATATATACTCAGAATATATTTTATGATAGAAGTCCGTAGTTATTTCACCCAAATCGATTAAATTTTAACGTGTTTTATTACATATATTATTTAATTCAGTTATAGTGTAGACAATGCCTTAAAAAAATTAATTAAATTACATTACCCTAAATGTTACAAAACTCAATGCTCTTCGCTTAAAATTGTCCTTAAAAGAATTGCGACACAAGACATTC
Source organism: Agriotes lineatus (assembly GCA_940337035.1). Classification (NCBI taxonomy): domain Eukaryota; kingdom Metazoa; phylum Arthropoda; class Insecta; order Coleoptera; family Elateridae; genus Agriotes; species Agriotes lineatus. Next base: position 100,832,803 of record OW679198.1, on the reverse strand, counting down.
CATTTAATTTAATGGTTATGATTTTTGGGCATATTGTTGCAGTCAGTTTGACAAAAACTGTAATTCAAAAAAATAATGTACCTAAATTTAATTCTTATAGCACGATTAACATTTAATAGAAATGTAAACCAAAGCGTTTGTTTAATTTCTGATAAATCAATCATAACCCACTATTAAAAAATATATATATTACACAGATTTCGATAATTTATGAGAATACAGAGAATTTTTCTTCTTAGTATACATACGAGCTATGTATACTTTCATAAAAAACATGTCAATGCATTGTTCTATTGTAATCTATAGGCAACCAACTATACACTAAATTTCAAATTTAACCTTCCAATTTTTTAAAAGAATAGTCTGCGGCGAAAACAGTAATAAAACTATTTAATGTCAAATTAATAGTATGTATATAGTTTTTATTTTTTTTTGTTACTCTTAAAATTGTAAATTTTTAATAGAACCATGTAAGGACAACGACAAAAAATTGAAATGTTAACATAGTATCATCTTGTGCTAAAGAACTGTAGAGACTTATTTTCGATAAAATGTCCAGGAAGGCTTATTTCTTACATTAGAAATATACCAAATTCCATCTACAATTAGCACTAAAACAATATGTTGACACGTTTTTTATAAAAGTATAAATAGCTCGTATGTATACAAAAATGAAAAATTCCCTGTATGTGTAACAAGTCTTAGTTGGTGAAAAGATAAAAATAAACTCTTGTTGACGACGTCATAGCCAGCTTTGCCTTGTATTTAAAGAACGAAGTTAGTTATACAGCTATATGTATTTCGAAAATCCAAAACTACATGAGAATTCTTCTTTATAAAGTGTCCTAATAAAGTTAAAAATGTTTTGTCTTAAGCAATATAATGATTGGCTTATAACAAAAAAATAAAAATGTAATTTTTAATTATTATTTTTATTTTATCCTATTATGTTACTATAATAATAACTCCTTATCAACGAGTTGCGTTAAGATTCATTTAACAGCACTAGTGTTGTTAAGAAAAATAACATACCGATACTTTATTAGCATTTAATTACATGTTGGCTGTACTGACGTGTATTGTTAGTGACAATGTCAGTCTATGTTAAATTCGATGTTAGTAGGTTAGGTTTTGTTTGTTATTTGACACAAACTGAACTCGAATTTAATACAACCTGACACTGCTACCAACAATGCAGTATTGAGTGATACCACCACAGCCATAGCAGATATATGTCTCACTGTTGTGTCATTAATAAACAATTTTCCTATTTTTTTAAAAAGATTAGTATTTTAGGGTAAAATAAATCGTGTTACGATATACGTAACGTTATCTGCTTTCTACATTACTCGAGAATTTTAAAGAACTCGCTCCTAACGTGGCTCGTTCATTCAAACTATTCTCTCGTAATGTAAAAAGCTTGATAATGTTACTTGCATCGTAAATTACTATTACATAACTCGAAAGTAAATACTATTTGATATTCTTTACGGTGTTTGCAACCCCAATAATGAACCTCGAAATTGAATAACCATCTATACGAACGAGTTGAAATAATCTATCCTCGTTATCAACACAACAAAAATTTTAATATTAGAGGTAACAAAGCCAAATTTATCTTTTTTAGACCCTAGTTTTTATCTGACTTGGTGTTTGCTTGACAAACGTCAACAAACGATTCTTGAATTTAATTTTTAATTTTCTGTCGAGCTGAAATCAATTCTTTAGATAAAATTCCAATCTATTTCATGTTTGTTCTGTTCGTTCTCTCGTACTCGTTTTAGTATCAACAGCAAGATATTAATCGTGTTCAATACCCTTCTAGCACTAGGCTTATTTCAAATTCGTCATACAAATCATACAATCAACCCTTGGGTACTTTATATTAAATCGAATCTAATTGGTTAAAACTAATATAATTTAAACGTTTTTCATACCAAAGTTTAAAGTGTTTCGATTACCTTCACTACAGTGCAAAGATTTTTTAAGTGCCATGGAATAATAATTACTGGATGATATCGAGATAGAAGAGTAAATCACCCAAAAATCTACAAGTAATTTAATACACTCAAATATTACACACAATAAGTTCACTGAAAAAATTACATACACTCAGATTTTAAAAATGGTGAAGTTATAAAGATTAAATTTATTTTCTATTTAAAAACATTTAAAAACAAATTCCGCAATCATCTTAGAAGTCGTTACTTTTATGCTAAAATCTGTCATTGACGTGGACGTTTTGTTTGCTGACACAAAAAGTGTATGTTGCTATGTGTAACACTTTAAGTTCCCAGTATTAATAGTTATTTAACAAACAAGTATGTTAATGAGAGCGATTAATAATAGCTAGAGCTCGCACATTAATTGTAGAGATTATTAATCGCCGATTAACATTAGTTACAATATTTTTCGGTTGATCGTATATTATTAATTTGACGAAAATCTAATTTCATTCCATGAAAATAATTTGAAACTTAAAGTTTTGACATTAATGGTACCGTGTGACCATAAATGGTTGTGATTTTTTTTTCTTAGGTTGGCAGGTTAGGATTTGCGTCAGTTTGTATTAAAACTGACGCAAAACCTAACCTGCTAACCTCGAACTTGACATAGATTTATAAGTTTTGCGTCAGTTTTGACACAAACTGACGCAAAACCTAACCTTATAACCTCAAATTTGATATAGACTTACAGTGCCACCAACATAAACAGATTTTTTTAAATTGTTCATTAATAAAAAATCATAATAGACGATTTTCTATACATTAATGAAACTCATAAATAAACGATCAACGGAAAAAGTACTTTTACTTCCTAGGAACTAAAAGTAACTTCCATTTGGTCGGCTGTGGATGTAGTTCTCAAATTTTGAATATTTTGTACTTTTCTAAGTTGCGAAAAAAAATAGTTTGAATTATTCGGATTAAAAGTGACTCTGTTTGACTTGCAATTTTTGCGTTTGCTCGGCTACGCTGCGCTTCGTCTTGCAAATGCAAACATCTTTAATTCCTTGATCAAGGATATCTTTGAAATGAATGATTTTAGGACATATGTTTATTAGAGGTTTTCTCTTATTTTTGATGCAGAAAAATGCTCTTTTATTTGTTCTGTGCAATTTTGAAAAACCCTGTATAATGTTTTTTAGATATTGTTAAAATGTGTTTTATGCTGTTAGGAAGTTTAGAAGTTACTCTAACAGAAATAGTATTTCGAATTTATCTTTAAAAATTAAAATCTGACTTGCAACACATTTATTAGTTGTCCTTTAACATAATTAAAAATGTATTTAATCATACATTACAAACTTGATACATCTCGATCCAAGTTTTGAATATAAGATGTTATTATTAAAACAATATATTTTTGGTAGCTCCCATCAAAACCATTGAGAGCTAAGTCTTTGCTTTAAAAATATAGTTTGGAAGCATCAAATGTTTCTAATTTAATTTTTAAAATTAAAAACGTTGGTTCAATGAACATTTCCAATTGAAAAATATTGTCATTTTATTGCTACCAAAAATAATACTGATTTGACATTTTTAAGAAAAAAATAAAGCACATATTCTGATTTGATACTATAAAAATAAATTTTTTACACATATGTCGATAATTTGTGGGAATAAGTGTTTTTAACCCTATATCGGTGCTATAGCCAGCTTTATTTTGAATAAATAAGAAAGCTATAGTATAGCTAGATTTTGAAGCTTATTATGAGTACAAATGAAAATAAATTCAAAACCGCATTTGCATTGATCTAATAATGTTAAAATAGTTTTGTTCCAACCACCATAATTATGTATTATAACGACATTTATTCTTTTTTTTGCATAGCTCGAGAGTTAGAGACGTGTTTGTATTCCTTAAGGTTTTTTATGTCCCAGTGATGAGCCTTGAAACTGAATAATCATCAACGCGACGACAATTGCAACATTAAAGGTAACAGAATTTTTTTTATTCCTCCGTTTTTATCTAACTCAGTATTTTCTTGACAAGTTTGAACGGTTACTTGATTTTATGTTTAATTTTCCATCTAGCTAAAATCGATTCCTTATACATATAAAGTCCCGTTGCATTTAATAGTTGTTGTTCCAAAAAATTTTAAATTTTTCAAAGAATCAAAGGGCTGGATGTTTCACTCAGCATTTTCCGCATACACTGGGAATACCAGATTACGTACAATTTTTATAACGTTGTTCTTTATTGAACGATGATGTATCAACAGCAAGGTATTCATCGTTTTCAATACCGTCCTAAACACCTATTTCATATTCGTCCGATGTCATCAGTATCTCGTATATAGTTTATTCAAATTCAAGATAGAGCAAAATCTGCAATCCAAGTTACAAATATCTGGAGTCAATTGATTAGTAATTTGATTTTATTAAAACGTAGATCATGAGTACGTAGTAGGTATAATATAGAGGTTATAGTTTTTGGCTGAATGTGATCTGAGAATAGATTTATCCCATAAAAAATGATGCAAATGCTTTCCTTAAGCAAATATTCATACTAAAAACATGACACATTGATTTTGACACTCATCAAGACAGCAACAAAGCCATATTTCTCTGATCTAAATTTTAATAAAATCATGTTAGTAATCAACTTACTGCTGATATTTGTAATTTGGGTTGCAAATTTTGCTCTATCTTGAATCTGAATGAACTATAGTTAGATTGTTTTTTATTATCATCTCTTACATGCTTATTATCATGTCGTCTATTGAAAATTTCCCGGGGATAGTCATTATAAGTAAAACATTTATTATATTTTTTTCGCCTTTTTGAAATTGTTATTATTAAAGCCTAAATATTTTACAATTTCTGTCTTTGTTTTCATACTCATGAATGTTAGTGGTATTCTGTTATCTGTCGTCCTATTGGTCTACTTAATCGATTTGGATAAAAGGTGATTATCAATTCTTCAAAATTACAAAACCAAAAAAGAAACCACCAAATCGACAATGTAGTTACGGAACTAACGTATGCCCATAAGTTTTGAAGAAAAAAATCCGTTGTAGCTTATTATAGAAAAATGCTTTCAATCTGGTTGGAGTTGAAGAACATGAATCATTATTCGTAGTTTGCATATAATTCTATTAAATGTAGCTGTAGACATAATTACTTGTCCTTTTTATTAAATTTAAGCAACATAAAATGTAGCTGTTAATATTTTTCTCAAAACTTTTGGGACATACGTTATAATACTCTTTTAAAAAAATTAAATCAAGTAACCATTTGTTAAAAATTTTACCGACAATATTATTTGTTATTCTGAATACGAGCAATGAATGAATTGCAAATATTGAAGTAAAACTCAGAGCAAGAATTATATTCGGAGGACAACTCAGTGAAACAGGACTGTCAGTTTGACATTTATCTGACATAAATATTTTCGCTACAATGCTCTCCTGCTGCTTTTCATTTGACATAAATATTGTGGAGATAAGAAACAATAAAAGGCGGCTATTGGTTGATTGCACTGAAATTCAAGCATTTAATTGGTTACTTTATTTTCAATTAAATTGCCAAGAAAACACGAAATCAGATAAAAACGAGGTGCTAAAAATAAATATTCCCTTGTTACCTATAATTATTTTTTTTGCATTGGTAACAGAATAGATTTGTTCCCAAAACGTTTGTATGTTAATATTTTTAATTATTTCGGGTATAAAAATCCCCAAAACATCATAAATAACTATTTAGATAGCCACATTTCACAACCTGAAACTCGCTTCTGTTCGATTTTCATTATTCAGCTCCTTAATGGGCAGCACCAAAATGAATTTCTGTCCTGATTCGACGTTATTGTTGACACACGCACAATTATTCGAGCAGCAGCCTGAAGTGTGAGATATTTGCCACCTAGAGTTCCCTTGAGAAAATAACATGTTTCAACAGGTGTTATGACAGCTACAACACCGCTAACAATGAGAGGCATTGACATATTAAACTTTTCTTGGAGCAGCTCGGGGATGGCCTAACAATCGCCTCGAAATGAATATTCGTATTGTGTTAACCAATTACCAAGTGGACGATGATATCTTTAATCTAGACTTACAAAAGCTCATGTCAAGAAAAAATTTAAAAATAAACGCAGTTTAATAAACTACAAAGGATCGGTTTAAATTACAGTACTTCCTGATTTTCCTTATTTATTACAGAAAATTTTTGTCGCTATGTAGAAATCAAAACTATTTTTAAATGTTACAATCAAATTTGACATTCCACAATATCGAACTGTCAATACTTATATTTATAAGTACAGTTATTATTATTTTTATCATTATGTTTATTTCCAGGTATACCTGATTTCTATTAAACTGAAGCACAATAAAACTCCAATATTCAACAATGTTGCAAATGTATACAAGTACATGTACTACTATTATTTGATTTACCACTTCTTTTATTTTTCACTTCTTATTTTCGCTACAGTAAATAAAATACATTTTATTCTTTTACATGTTTAGAAATTCAAGTGCATTTAGGCGAGTTTTAAAAATGACTGCAAATATAGTGGTGGGAAAAATCTTTTTTAATTTGCAAATTCGTTAAAACCTCTTCGTGCTGACAAACCTCTTTGATTATCGGAATTATTACAACTTTCATTATTATTAAGTGTGGTCAAAAATTATTTTCCTCTAGTATGGCTATGGAGTAGTTCCTAATTTCTAAATGCACCTACGTTTATACTTAAATGTCAAACTTGACACTTGATTTTTAAGTGACTTATAGTTACATTCATAAATTTGGAACTATTCCATAGCCATATTAGATGAAAACAATTTTTTAACATAGTTGAGTATTATACAAACGTTAATATGTAATTTACATAAAAATATTCTGTATGAATAATAATCCGTCTAAAGGAATATTTAATTTTAGTCACAATTTAATCTTATACCTAACAATAGCAAGCTGCTAAGATAAAAAATCCGATTCATTTATTTAAAAAAAAATACATTTTAGCACTTGCGGGACTAAAGTTGATACTTTAGTCCCCATAAACAGGGACTAAAGTAGCTCATTTGATCCCTAAGGACTAAATTAAAAATGATACGGCAACTATGGTAAATTTATGTACTATTGCAGAAAAAATATTTCGCACGGTTTGTTTGCCTTGTATATGTATGGTTTATTCAAGTGGACTAAAGACACTGAATTTTTAGTTCTACAACTGACATTCTGCCATCAAAACTTAAATGCCGCAAAAAGCCGAAAAAGACTTTGTTATCGCAAAACTAGAAGACGGATGGTTACTGCAACGTGTGGCCAATAAAATTGGTTGCGGAAGAAGTACAATTTCTTAACATAACCTGAAAAATCTAGTAATACGACAATAACCCCAAAATGTGAAAAATGACAAGTAGTCAAAATAGTCAGATACACACTAAGCCACTGTGGATAAAACCAAATAACTAGATTAAGTATCGTGCGAAATATTTTTTCCGCAATAGTACACACCAGGTTAGTAGGTTAGGTTTTGTTTGACATTTGACACACACTGACGCAAAACTTAACCTGAAAATCTCGAATTTGACATATACTGACAATACACTTCAGTACTGCCAACTGATTCAGGCTTTCCAGGACCTGCTGCAATTCAGTTTTTAATAAATTGTAATTGTCAGTTTCCAAATTGACAGATTCCAAATTTTGGAAATGTTTGATGATAATGTTCCCAGAAGTGCAAAAAATAGTGTATATACCTCGGGACTAAAGTGCCTAAATTCCTTGAGTGGTTGTTGCCCTCGGCCTTCGTCCTCGAGGCAACAAACTCCACTCGCGGGATTAAATGGTGCACTTTAGTCCCTCATGATATAATATACTATTATCTACTCCAGTGGGATAAGTAACGCATTACGTCACTCATTTGACACTATTTCAGTTAGGTAATGGAGCTCATTACACCACTCAGTTATGTAATGGTTTCATTACGCAACTGAGTTGTGTAATGACTTCATTACGTAACTGAAATAGTGTCAAATGAATGATATAATGACATTTGCCTACTAAAATATTTTTGAAAATGACAGATCTGACATTTCTCTTAATGCACTTTTCTCAATTTTAGGCAGTCGTAGATAAAATTTTGTACAATACATGTGTGATAATGCATCATTAATATACTTGTGTGCTTACATAACTCGAGCTACGCACTCGTTTGTAACTTACACACACGTATATTAATGATACTGTTATCCCACTTGTATAGTAAATAACTATTATTGTATCCAGTAAATGTAAAATACTTATAAAGGTTGTCAACAGTTGATTTAAAGTGTGGAATCAATATTAAACTTTCTTTTGAAATATTAAAGACTTAAAATCGAAGTTAAGGTGGAAATCTCCATTTATAGAAATTTCAGTTTTGGAAATACATGAAATATTTACATTTCTTGTACTCTTGACTAAAATGTATATTTAAATTTTGTTTCTAACTGCTAAATATAATTATAATTTAATTAAACATTTTTTCTTTTGGTTTTAGTGTAAATGAACATTCCATTGCACAAAAATTCATTTTTGAACAAACTAAATTATTATAGTATGGTTTCGTAACTAGCATCTCGAGTATGTAGTTTACTATAATCACAGGGAAGTGTAAATGATGGATTTTTACTGCCATTGTCTAAAAAACGAAGGAAGTATTGTAATCGTGATGACAAAAAACATGTTTTTTTAATTTAGTCTGCCTATCTGTTCGTCCGTCTTTCTGCCTATTAGCGCTATAGTTCAAAAACTATTTGTAATAGGAAGACCACATTTGGCGTACGTATGATATGTCTACCTGGCTCGAAACCGAATATACTTTCGATCAAATATATACAGGGTGAGTACTTTGAAAAAATAAAATGTTGTTTTATTTGATTTGTCTAAAAAAAAGGTAAAAGTAATCATTTGCACCAAGCTCAGATTTTATTCTTGATAAAAATGGAACCCAATCCAAATCTATAGCGTCTTTATAACGCAACCAGAAGCAAATATAATATGCACCCGGTCGTGGCGCAGCAGTTCAAGCCACGGAAGCATCTAACTCGCGCGAGCTCGAGTTCGGATCTCATGGCCTGCATTGTTTTCTTAATTTACCAATTGATGTAATCAGCATTACTAAGTGTTTTCTTTCACTTTTTCGGCATTATTAGCAACTGTAAGATATGTATACTTATTTTTGGACACTCTTGTTTTCCTTTGATATTTACTAAATTTGTAGTTCCAAAACCGATTTTTTAATTTATTTTACAGTTTTATACTTCATATTCTAAAACTAAGAATTTTCAATTAGTAATATTATTAGTTTGTATGATGTAGTTTAATACTATAAATACTTATTGATAATATTACTTGGAGTATTCAGCAAATATATTGACAAGACTTGAACATGAACTAGAAGTTATCCATTGATACTATACCCATTTAAATCGTTCTTTTGCTTCTTTCTTTAGGTAGTTTTTCGTTTGAATGTCCAGGTAAGTCGCAATGGTAATTTGTAACATATTTCTGTAATGTATGCAATTCCGAGATCTTGAGGATAGGTGATATACATATAAGAGCATTCACAATTTTGTTGAAGCACCTTGGATTAGAAGCTCTGTAAAGTTTTAATTCTTGCAAATTCAGCGCATCCTCACAGTAAGTTCTACACCATTTAATGAAATGGATTTCAGAATGGATTTATACAGCAGCATTTCGTTTCCAATAGACAGCTTCAATCTTCGCCAAAGCAGCCAGCACATTGGAAGGTACTTCAGGGTAGCTCTGGGCGTTTCGTATTTATTTAACGAACACATCGAGAAACCTAAATTTATTGCCGACAACGTTTTTCAGAGCGTTAGGTATGTGAAAACCGTACATGCAATTCGTGAATACACTAAAACATTTATTATTTTTTCCAAGGCTTTACATACAGAAAAATAAAGAAGAATATCGGCAGACTGAAAGATTTATACTATTAATAATCCCAAATTAAAGCGCTTGATTATGCTTTAATAATGATTTACGATGTAAGTGCGTAAAGCTAGTCTTTAAGCCACGAGGGGGTCAAACTTAAAAGCGAGCACAGCGAGTGTATTAATACCCGTGAGTGACTAAAAATGGTTTGCGTATGTGTATCGTACAATACGGAAAATATAAAAAAATACTTTAAATGTAAATTAGTATTACTACTTTAATTAATAAGTTTTGTCTTGATAAGAAAGTAAATACAATGTGAGTTGATTAAAATGAATGATGAGTAGAAGGTTGTATATACATATTTAAAAAAGATAAATGAATGTAGAAGTTTAGAATTGTAAAAACCAAAAAACACCTACTATCTAACCATTTAAAAGTTCAAATTGATGCTGATATTCCCAAATTAAAGAATGGTATGCATTTACTCACAATTAAAAGTTTAAATATTTCTAATAAAATAGCAACAGTTTTGAACAAATATGTTTTAATGCATTACCTACGTTCAGATGTAATTAGTATTAGTTCTAAAATTTAAATTATTTTCTTATTCATATCTATTTATTACATTAAACGTAATTAATTACAATGAAAAACGTTTCGAATACTAAAATATAATAAAATTTTAAAAGTATGTACCATATATGATTTCTGTTAATACTCGTCTACAATATTATGAAACACTATTTTAAAAACAGCTAGAAAACAATTTTAAAATAGGCAATTTACTGCGTTTTTGGGGTGCCGGAGCAATTTCATGGCGTAGTTTTTTTGGCACAAGTCGTATAACCGTTACACGGCAGCGCGAATAAAAAGAGTAAAAAATACGCATTGTTGGATTTTATTTATTACAGTGGTTGAACAGCAATCAGGCCGTAAAAATACAGTGTATAAAACCACAATTTATTACCCAAAAATCTTAGTAACTTTCATCTGGTACGACCTACATTAAAAAACGCCTAGCCAACTGCCAAAATCGCCGAAACGCTCGTGCAAAGTGCGTGGTCAGCTAATGCGGCGTTAATAACATTAATACTCTAATGGAGAACTACTGTACGAGCCATACACAAGGAGAAATTATTGGCCTTGTTACTTGACCTAGAAATTCGAAGACATACATACGGCAAGGCCGTTAGCATTCAAGAAACGAAAAAACGAGAGCACAGTCACACATGTGCAACGCACATCTCCTTGTGGAAACTATCGGACAAAATGGCTGCTTACCCCGTCAAATTATGCACTTTCCCTTTTTGCAAGCGGTCATTTGTAGCCGGTATCGGTTCTTCCTTTGAATTACTGTTTTTGCTCGTGGCTCACTTGCCAATTATAATCATTTTCTATGCTTCCTTTGCAACGATTTGAATCTCGAACACATATATAGGTACTTTCTCACATCTTATATGTGATATCTGCTGCTATTAATGACTGCACTGTAACAACTGCCATTAATACGTTATATACGACGACATACTTGTAAATTATCTACGTGGTTATTAAAAAAAAAATTTTTTTAAATATATTTCTTTATAAATCCCTTCGTATTCGCACACTTAATGCATTCTTGACGAGCTGATGTTCACCCTAGCGAATAATTATTAATAAAGGTTTTCAAAATGTTTATATTTAACAGATTTTAATCAAAAAATTCTGCTTCTTAAGCATTTTTTTGCTCATTTTTAACTAAACTAAACTACTGAACGTTAAATCGGTTAAGTCTCTGCAAAACTATACAATCTTCAAAAAATTTACAGAATTATTCGTCTTAAAATTTCAGCAGTTTATTTTACCTTTTAAATATTTTTTTAATGTCACGGTATACGTTTCAACTTTTTTGGGTGTGTTTAATTGAAAAAATTCTTAACAACAAATTGAAATATTGAATTTATAAAAAACAGCAGCATTATCTTTTAAAGTTACCGTTGCACGGGTTTCCGTAGTTACTAATGTAAATAAAAACTGAAAAACAATTCTGTCGTTTGAATAAGTGTCGCTTTCCAAGTATTTTCTATAAATTCTCTGAAAATGGACGCTGATTCAGAATATGATGTAGAAGCAGTAGCTAATGAAGCAATTGCGAGTATTTTGTCAAAGAAGTCAAGATCGCAGTATGAAAAAGCTTACACCGATTTCCGGCATTGGTGTGACTCTAAAGAAATGAGAACACAACAGAAAACGTTCTATTAGCATATTTAGAGGAAAAGTCGAAGATTTTGAAGCCGTCAACATTGTGGTCCTTTTTTTATGTTAAAGGCAACTCTAAACATAAAAGAAAATATTGATGTTAGAAAGTTTTCCAAAATAGTGCCTTATTTGAAAACCAAGAATGTAGGATACAGAAGAAAAAAATCGAAGGTTTTGACCGATAAAGATATCAACGAATTTTTGAAAGAGGCAGATGACTATAACTTTTTACTAATGAAGGTATAGTTAGTAACTTTTTACTTATAAGTTGAGCTACTGTTTGTATTTTTTTGTAGACGGTATTGATTTTTGCGATCGCTGGTGCTCTTAGGCGAGATGAATGATTGAAAATGATCAGATGTTGAAGATTAGAATTCAATATTGATTGTTAAGTTGCCGGATTCAAAAACCCATTCTGAGAGAATTTTTACCGTTTCCAATGCAGATAATATAAAATTGATTAGAAAATACCAAAGTTTGCGTCCATCAAACGCGTCAAGTGAACGGTTTTTCTTCAAGTACGTCAAAGGAAAATGCTCCAATCAAAATGTGGGGATTAACAAAATTGGTGAAATACCAAGCTTAATTGCGAAATGGCTTAAGAAAAAAAACCATAAAGATTATACAGGGCATTGCGTTAGGAAAAGCTCTGCTACACTTCTAGCAAATGCAGGAGGTGACATAACTCTGATAAAGCGACACGGTGGTTGAAAAAGTAGCAACGTAGCAGAAGGTTATATTGAAGACTGCATAAATAACGAGATTGCAATTTCGAATAAAATTCAACCTTCCCCAAAAACAATTACTGAACCATCTACGTCGACTTGCAATGAAATGCCTAACTTAAAACTCTTAGATTAATCGGGAAATAAAACTGACAACATTTCTAACTTAGTCGAACCTTCCCCGTCAACGAATACTTTTAATAATGGTATATCGAAGCTACAGCCTTTACTCGAATCGGGAATTATAGCGGGAAGTAATTTTTCTGCGTGTAACTTTAATTTTTATATAACAAAATAATTATGTTGACTTGTAATTGCCTGTTATAATTGTTTCAATAAAATTTTCTTCTTAGTTTATACTGAATTTTAGAAATGTCAGAAATTTTTTTCACCGTAAACATGTTTTTCCCGTTAAAAAAAAATCTGAATTTTAGAAATGTCAGAAAAACTTTTTCCGTTACAAATTTTTTTTCGCCGTTAAAAAATGCGTGTTTTGTGCACTGAAATTAATGCGTAAACACCCATTTTTTGAGCAATTGTAGAAAAAATATTTTTAAACACTATCAAAACCTACTTTTATCATTAGAAATCATAAATAAGCACCAAAACTAGTAAATCATCACCAGATCTCCAAAAATGATTTTTAAAATCCAATATTATCAAATACACAGTGTGTCGACAGACTTATTCTCAACACAGGGATCTCTCTTATTACGAGAGAGATTTTTTTCATGAGATGAAATACTCCTCAGGTAACGTCGTACCAAACCCCATAAGTCCACTATGGATATTTAACGTAGTTCAGGCGCTGGCGCTATGACAAAAAAGTGATTTTTTGAATTTTGATGTTTTTAAATAACTCTACTAATTTAAGGAGAAATCAAAGCACTTTTTTAATAGGAATATAGTGGTGTGTTCAAATTTTTAAAAACTGTTGTAGTTGAGCTACAACGGCCAACTTCATTTAGTTCATAGTTCATGACGCCCTAAAAAGAAGAATTTTTTTCGCCTTCCAAAAATGTATAATTTGTTTTACCTAATGGCGAAAAATTTTAAAAAACTATTTTTACTTTGACAAGTGAGAACATCAGTCGCGGTTTGCCAATTGAAAGCTTTGAAAACAAAACAAAAAACATTCTCAACAATTGCTTCTTTATAATTGACATTAAGTTTATTTTGTTTGTAATTTACTTGTTTTGTTTGTTTGTTATGAACAAGGTCTAGGCATACGAAGTATCAGGTACCTTAGACACCAACTGCTATGATCATATGATTAAAGTCCTACTTAGAATTTTGCCGAAAACTAGAGTTCCATCCCTAGAAGGGATCGTTTACGTTTACATGATACACATCGTAGTAACATGAGACCCACGGCTTTAGATCACTTCTGAATTACGGCATTCTGTAGGGCTTTTCATCCACAATTTTTTAAGCCTCTCCGGAAATGAAAATTGAACTCGCGACTCTTAGATCACTAGCCAAGATGTCACTGAGTTAGCGGGCCCGGTGATATGCAATAAAATCTAAATTACTGCTAAAATCTTAAATTAATTGGTAATTTATTATTACACGCTATTTTTTGTTTTGGAGCTGCTTAGTAACCGTGATTAGTTTGATATGCTGTTTTGTTACATTGTGTGTCACAAAAATTCGACCAAAGATTCTGACATGTATTTAAACCAGTATCCAAAATGAAGACAATTTTAGAAGTTGACAACTAACTTTTCTAAAAAAATCTGGTGGGATACACGCACACAACTTCCTTTTACAGTGATTTTATAATTAGGCAAAAAATTGCTTTTTAATTTTTAAGCATTTGTCAAAAATTACAAATTCTACAGAAACCGTACAAAATAGAGCGTTAGTTAAAGAGATAAATGTTCTTTAAAATTTTAAGCTTTATTCAAAATTGTAATAATATAACGGGTGTTCTATTTAAAATGGGAGTTAATAAAAAAACAATCGAAACCCATTTTAGAGGTATTCAACTGGAAAACCACCCATCTCACATCAATGCACATTAAAAATGTAAAGTTTGAAAAAAATCGTTAGAGCTGTTTCTGAAAAATATTGAAGAAAACTGAAAAATCACAAGAGTAAACACCATACTTCCGGTTATGCGATTTTCTTCATAAGCTTGCTGTCGCATCTAGATAGTACACAAAACGCCATACCACTTTTCGTTTTTTAGATATTCTGTTCACAGACACACACACGCACACAGACAGACCAATGAAGAAAATAAAATATTATACATCAAGGTAGCGAAGCCCAGTATTATAACCTGAGCGCATATTAGATACTGAGCGCGAAGTTTATAAGAGGGTTCACTACCGTGGTGTATATTCTATTTTTTGCACTACCTAAACGGCTTAATACCTAAAATTTACAACAAATTTCGAAGATATTTTAACTGTCAACCTGACAATACAGCATCTTAAAACGTAAAAATTAAAATAGTATTTGGTAACTTAGCAATTTATTAGTTACCACTGTGAAAATTGTTTATTTTACCTTGTCTCCCAATGTGGAGAAAAACAACTTCACGACCTAAATATAGACCAATAACGGTGCGTTCTGAGACTAGTAGTGCAAAAACCTGTTTTTTGAGTTCAGGGGACTCTAAAACGTGAATATCTATTGAAAACATCATTTCGAATTTTTGGGGTGAACCCTTCCTTTATCGTAAACGGAAGTAAAAAAATATTAATTTTCGAGTATTTTTATCTTTGGGGACAAGTTAAATCTTCGTTTATCTTGAAAATAAAAGCTCCAATAAAGAAATAAGAGAGACAAAAATTTGTAGATGAAATCTGTATATTAAGTCTAAAATATTTATGATACATGGTGATATTACGACCAAAAAATACAGCATTGATTAGCTGCAACAACGTTCGCTATGCATCAATTGGCAAACCATTAAGAGGGAACATTACTCGATAATAGATACTCACGTGTGCCAAATATGAGTGTTAAGTATCCTTGACTAATTAATTTAAATATGCTTTTACAAAATCGTGCCCTATTCTACACTTACGAATATTGTTTACACTGCAAGTAAATTGATTTTATCTACTCCAGTGGGATAAGTAACTCATTACGTCACTCATTTGACACTATTTCCGTTAGGTAATGAAACTCATCACACCACTTATTTAATGGCTTCATTACCTAATTGAGTGGTGTAATGACTTCATTAATTAACTCAAATAGTATCAAATGAATGACATTTGCCTACTAAAACATTTTTGTAAATGACATATCTGACATTTCTTTTAATGCACTTTTCTCAATTTTTAGGCACTTGTAGATAAAATTTTGTACAATACATGTGTGATAATGCATCATTAATATACTTGTGTGCTTACACACACGTACATTAATGATGCTCTTATAATTCAACTATCTCTTGTATTCAGCTGCATTCAAAAATAATTAAATACAAAAATTAGGATGCTAGTTAGTTTGTCATTAATCACATTGCTTCCCGGCTCTAATGGCAACAGGAGCCAATGTATTAGATTCGCTCCTGCTAACATTGGAAACCAACAAGTAATAATTCCATAATAAGCGATGGAAAAGGTTACTTTCGGTTCAAGGTGTCACAAAAATATGTTTATGGCTGTTTTTGTATAGATCTAGTTGTAGCTATTTATTTGAGTCAGGTCAAGTATCTTCCTAGTCAAATGCAGGCTTTCACGGACCAGGACATGTTGCTCAGTTTCGATGTTGAATCCCTGTTCACCAACGTACCAGTAGAAGATTCAGTAAATCTCATACAGCAATGCTTCGTTCCTCAAGGACTCCGAGAAGACGTCCCAGAGTTAGTAAGGATGTGCCTCACGACGACCTACTTTCTTTGGGAAGGAATATACTACGAGCAAAGGGAAGGAGCCTCTATGGGATCCCCGTTATCTCCAGTCATTGCTAACATATTTATCGAAGCCTTCGAAGAAGAAGCTACCAGTCCAGCCATCTCAAACCTAAATGCTGGTTCCGCTACGTCAACGACAGCTACAGCTCTTGTAGCTTTCTTGACACACTTAAACAACCACCATGCCAAAATAAGATTCACTATGGAAACTGAAGTAAACGGACGCCTACCTTTACTGGACGTGTTAGTGAAACGAACAGCTAACGATAGATTAAGCCATACAGTGTATCGAGAGAAGACTCACACTGACCGCTATCTGCATGCTTCGTCTCACCATCATCCCCAACAAAAGAGATCATTGATCAAGACTCTCATTCATCGGGCCAACGCTATTTGTGACGAGGACAGTAAACCACAAGAACTGAGACATGTAGATGAAGCTTTACACAGGAATGGCTACAGTCGACGAGACATAAGAAAAGCGTGCCACACCAGAAAATCGAAAGAACCTAAACCTATTAATTACTCCTGCCTTCCTTTCATCGCCGGAGTAACCAACAGAATAAGAAAGGTCTTAGATAATAAAAACATCGGGGTCCGCTATGGTACAATAAGAAAGGTTGAACAATTGATCCCCTCCAACAAAGAAAGATTCTTTGCCCAGACTACAGACAGAAGGGGTCTACCAGCTCCAATGTACTTGTGGCAAATCTTACATCGGACAAACGGGAAGAAGTATCTAATGTCGAATAAAAGAACACCAGAGCCACACACGACTTGGAAACACACAAAAATCAGCCATCGCAGAACACGTATTAGGACAAGGAGATCACAGAATAGATTACGACTCCGTAAACATACTAGCCAGGACTAAAAAATACTTCCTTCGTGTTATTCGGGAATCTCTAGAAATTATTAAAAACCCAAACAATTTCAACCGAGAAGACGGCTACCGCCTTAGTAACACATGGAAGGTAGCTCTGCAAAACCAATCCATCCATAAACAAGTTTCACGTGAGCAACCAAACGAAAAAACGTAAAAGTCCCAATAACATACAAGATCTACATGAGCACCCAACCGTAACGACTCCTCGGTATATAACCAGAAGCAAAAGACACCAATCATCAGTCTTTAGAAAACTTCTGAAAAAGCTGACAGCGTGAGCAGCGAAACGTCAAGTTCAAATCGACGACCACGGCATAACCCGGAAGAACCTACCATTAAGTATATTTATGCCTAGTTAGGAAAGAAGTTTTATGACTGTTTTCGAACTGAAATGGGTATCGAAAAGCTTACTTTAAATAACGATTTCAGAAAAAGTTTTTTTTTACTAGTCGCGAAAGCATTTTTGTGACTATTTTTGTAATGAGCTAATTTCCATACTAAAATGAGTATCGAAAAATATTAAATAACGATTTTAGAAAAATTCTTCTTACTTTAATCTAAAATAACTACTGGTTTGCTGATTTCTTTACCTTTACCATAATGTTATCGTGCTTTGTACTCAGCAATAAAACGTCCCTTTTATGTTTCCATTAGAGCGTCATTATTTAATCTTTTTTTTGTCGTACGTGCGATGCGTGACCTTAACAGCTAAAAGCTAGTGACTTGATTATAACATTACCCCTTCCCCAAATAAAAAGTTGGGAGAGGAGGGCCAGGTAGGAAATCCAATATAATCCCGGATGAAATTAGCAGAATTATATTTAGCTACAAAACCTCCTGGATCTTTTCAACAAACCTTAAACACGATAACAAAGTATAACTATAACAATAATATAACGGTAATAATAATAGTAGCAATAGCAAATAATAAAAACACAACACTAACACATACACCGCCACTGATTGCACGAGTCTGCGTCGTTGATGAAAGCTGAAAAGAGAAAAACGGCAATCGTATGCATAAAAAAGTAAAACAAAATATAAGCTACATACAAATAAACACATGAAAGCTTGGAAGCTTATATTAATCTAGAAATTCGGCTAGTTTCAGCCGATAGAAACTGGCCGTCCCGGTATTGCCTTCCAGCAACATGTATTTATCTGTCTGTTGGCAGAATTTAAAAAAGTCCCAAACAATTAGGTTTGATGCTCTTCATGTGTGTACTATTTCTGAGGTACACGCGTGTACATAATGATAAATCCTTGTGGATATGGGTGTTACGATTGAGATAATATTGCTACGAATGTTGACATTAAGATATCGGACGGCTGAATAAAATTTGTTTCGTCGAAGAAATCGTTTGGGAAGAGACGACCCATAAAGTATTTCAGCAGAAGAAACTTGTAACTCTGCTTTAATACTGAATCTAAGAGATAAAAGTATCCACGGGCGTCTACCTGGCCAAGAAGCTGTACCTGTTGAATTTAAAGTGTCTTTTAATGTTCGATTAAAGCGTGCGATGATTCCCTGGCTAATGTGATGATATGTGCTAGGTCTGATATTTTTAATTTCTAATAAGGATATGAAGTTTGTCCAAGAACGTGGCAGAAAGATAGGTGCGTTATCAACTATCACATGAACCACAAATTCAATTTTCCGGCTTTCAATATCCCATCTATAATATAATTTTCCTTAATGTGTGTCTGTGTGTCTGTAACACAAAATAAAATCTCACGTTCTGGCTTCACAGATGTTTATATTTGTTTAGGTTTTGTTTTTCTTATCTCGGAGCTTGACCTTTCGCGTAACCTATTTTACGTGCGCGTAGCGCGCAGTTTGCTTGTTATATTTAATTCTCAGTTACCGCTACTTTATTCAAATTGGGGTGTTTGCTGACGCTCAAAAATTCAATTTGACAGTTCTACAATTACCTGCGGGCGTCATGCCCAAAGTCCGTGACATTTTACTAAAACAGCAGCCAATTTCTATCCGATAAATATTTACGTTTCAATCAGTAGCAGTAGCAAAATAAGCTAATCACTAATAAAGTAAGATATGTAGCTGTAAAAAAAGTACAAGATTTTTTCTCGTCACTGTAAGAACAACATATATATAACATCAGTATTTTAACAAATAACAGTAAAGACTCTGCCCACAGAAACCAAGTCCCATTTTTCGTGTTCAACTTTACTATTAGAGGGATGATCATTTGGGATATCTTGAAGTTTGGAAAAAGCATTATGGCTATTTCTTTCACAAGACTAGATTCCTCATAATCTCTCTCTATTTGATAAGATAGAATAAAGCATAAATTGTGAAAATTTTATTTTTAACTCGGAAGTGAGAGAGGACATTTACTCTTTGGACCCAAAAAGCCTGAAAGAAAGGAGGGGAAAAGACTTTAACATAACAATTTCAAAAGTGGTGTGCAGTGCACTTGACGGCATACGCGCAACATTGTTAGAATATTTTAAATTTGTTTTGCTGTTTTCTACCACGAGAAACTTTGGTGCCCACGCTTATGATCTCGTCCTGTGAGCGGGGATGTTCACCCTAAATACAAAGCAGCGACCAGCAAAGCATACTTTTCATTCTTTAGTTCTGCATTCGACCCAAAGCAGGAAGGCAGCTACAGGGACCTAATGCATCGACTCGCGTGGCTTGCCGCTCGTGGCACCGAGGAGGATCTTGATCGTTATTGTCGTTTTAGAAGGAAGGCGACGGCAGAAAACAGACAAAGAGGCCCGCCCTGTGTTAATGGACGAATTCCGATTACGTAGTTTTGCGCGATGTAACTGTGATTGAAGGACACTTCTTGTCGAATACTCGTCGTATTTTGTTGGATATTCACAACATCTAAGCTGCTTATACTTGTTGGGGGGGGGGGGGGGGGGGGGGTGCAGTTGTCTCTAATTAACTGCCCTAAGTTCGGTGATAGCCCAGTCTACCGCACCAGGTGATGTCTACCGCACCAGGTAAACTTTTGAGAGCTGAAGCTCTCTGAACTTCGTTACTTTAAGCTGCAGACTTGTCTGTCTCCATATCGTTATTGATGCCGCTGCATTACGTTATAATTACTTTCTATTATGTATAACGTCTATAGATCATTTATTTACTTCATGTTATTTACTTCCTCTTCCGTAAGTAGAAGTTTTAGCTTCGCTGTATTTAGAATTCAATTCGGCACTGGTTTTTTATGTGTCTAAAATTTACTCAAATGTTCGCCTGAAAGGCACTCGTCTTGAGCTTCTTGCAATAGGTAGAACATTGTTAATACGCAGGCTGGATTATGACCAGCCTAATAAGGTCTATATTATATTCATTGTGTTTTCAATATAACGTTTTAGTTGTATCATTCTGTTTACCTGTACCTGTACCGTATGCAGTTGAATTTTTATGAGCGAATTAAGCACCAGCAGGTGAATACAAGGTAAGTTCCTGCAGCCAGCCCAACTTCAACTCCATCCCGACGCCTTGGCCGACTTCGCCTGAGTTAGGGGACGCAAACCATCTTGTTGGGCGAGAATATTTATGACTTAAAGGCGAGCCAACATTTGTTAATCCACACTTTATACGTCCCCCCCCCCCCGTTTTGACTTAGATAAAACCACCCAAACTTAAGCAAGACGTTCTAAGAATATAAATGAAGCAAATGCATCGCTGCGCAATACAGGCGACGGTAATCTTTAGCTAAAGTTATCATAGGTGTTTTCCTACATTGCGCATGTTAATAATTATGTGTGTTATTTTCTCGCAACCTGGTTGAAAGGTAGTGCAATAAAGTAGCATGTTTCTCTATGTTGGAAAGTACATTAAATATTATTTTATTATTTAGTGACACAACAACTAAGGCTGAGTTTATGTTGGAGCAACGATAACCAATAAAGTTACGCTGAAAATAAATCGAAGGAAAAGAACACCTTAATATGTATGTCATTTTAAGATGTTGTTTTGTTCGCTTCGCTATCATTGCCGCTCTTATCGGTTGAAGTTGATCCAACATAAAATCAGCCTGAAACGCGACACTCGGTAGAAAAACTTAGAAAATGTTCATACAAAAAACTCAAACACTCATGGCACGAGCAGCAGTCTATTAGCTCCGAGTACAAGCCCACCCAAACGCATATAAAGGACATAAGAAGAAGAAGAAAAAGACTGCTACGTATCGAATAAAATTATAAAAAAGGCCAATCTTATTCAACTTTTAACGTTTTTGGCCTTGTTTAACAGCAATTTTTTTCATCCTTTTAAAATCAAAATAACAATCTAATATGGTGTCCATGCAGCTTCGATGGGAGAGTGGTCCCGCCGCTTGCAGCCGAGGCCACAGAAAACCTAGAGCGCTCCGGAGAGAGTTCAACTCCCCGCCCAGGAGCTCCGGTTTCACTTAGTTAAGGTGTGATAGTATAAGTGACGCCCGCACCTCCCTGAGGTAATGGAAAAGCTGTTCCGAGAAGACCGGTAGAAAAGCTTAGGAAAAGTCAAAAACTATGGTGTTCATAAGAAAACACGAACTTGATAGTGGTTGTATACATATAATTTGAAACTAGAAACTATTTTTAAGCATGGAAAAGTGCTAGAAGAAAGTTTTTATATAAGGTACTTTTTCCAAATAAAACGCAAAAGCAAAAACCGTAAACAAAAATCTGTAAAAGGCTTTACCCAGAACTTCCCTCGTCGACATTGTGACACTAAATAATTTTAAAAATCAAATTAAGTTAGGAGTAAAAATATTTTCACGTTTCTAATAAATTAAATAAATTTTCAAATAAAAAAGTGTATCCCGTTGGGGTTTGAACCTGCCGCATCTGCATAGCGATCGTAACCGCACCTGCGTAGAAATCGTAACTGCATCCACAAGTCGAACTGCGCCATCGAGGCTATTTGAAATGAGTGCGACGCACCCATCTATTTAAGGGGCCGGTCTTATTGTCGAAACGTTTCGACTCTTTTGTGACATTATCCTTTATCTGTTTAGTCCTATTTTCGGCAAGTGTAAAGTCTGACCTATGTGAAAATTATTACCTACCTCCCTCTATTTCAAAATTAACGCAAAAATAAACAATAATGTGTATGCAAAATATCATCTTCCTCCGACAAATAGTTTTTGAGTTATACCACCAACAGACAGACAGACGGAATTGGGAAAACCTGTTTTTCGTCATCTAAGGACCCTGAAACGTGAAGATCTGAAGAAATCTCGAAAGGTGATTTTTTCGTGATTACAAGGACAGACGAAGGAAGTAAAATGTTCTGTTTTGAGGACGCAAGGTCAAACTTCTTTTACCATATTGACCAGCACTGATTTACTCTTTGTCTCAATTTCATCGACATTATATTTCGTATGATGAACAAACATATTACAAGATTCATTTGTTTGCATTAATACTATAACTATAATCACCAAATCGAGTCAGTAAAATGTGTGACGAAACTACAATAATCAAGGGTAATACCACAAGTAGTGGATATATTTTGACAAATATTTTGCCGTTTCCATGTAAATTATTGCGTTTAAATTTCACGATACAAAATCGCATTAAAAATGTCACTAGCCGAAGGCGAGTGACATTTAAATGTGATTTTGTTGAGTGAAATTTGCAATAATTTCTATGGAAATGGCAAAATATTTAAAAAAATATATATCCACTTCGAGTGGTATTTGGGACGACTATTTAACAATATTAATACATAACGGTTAACTTTATTGAAAAATAATCCAACAATTAATATAATTATTCATTCTTAATTAAATTCAGCGGAATACTTCCAAAACACAACATTTTAAAATTTTTAATGCAAGCCAAACTTTGTTCACACAGTTTGTTGGTGTTTAGTTTTACGTAGCCTGGCGATATCACTTAAGGACAGAACATCGTTGCTAAGCGATATTTCGCAACAAGGCTGTTTAGTTTTTGAGTAGGTACATTGTTTTGTGAATATTTTGCATGGTGCCCAATATTCACTGATATGCTGCTGTTATTGGTTGAAAAAATCAAATGTCTGCAATATGATTGGCTTATATGTTATAGTGTTGAATAGTCAGTAATATGTAGTGGGTTAACTACTCATATGATTTTCTTGAAATTCAGATCATAGGATGTACACTTCTGTGCAATAAAATTAAGCACACACGGCTTTGTTGTATTTATTAATAGTTTGTTTTTTTTAAGTTCATAGTTTTGGTCTTGTAATAAAGGTGTTACTTTCCAAGTTATGGTGTTTTATCATTTATTGAAACTGCTGCTAGGCAATTTAAATAGACCCAAATTATACAAATTAGAATATTGGGAAAAATAGTCATAAGACTTCTACTTAATCTTATTGCACAGAAGTGTACGTCTAATATGGAAGTTAATATTTTTATCCAATACCTCTCAATAAACGCCCTATCACAATAGCGGTTTTAACAATCACAATTTCAATATTACACACAAGTGACTTTTTGATAACCATAACTCAAATAGTGAGTTTTGGTTTACTCAATAATGTCATAAGTGTTTTGATGTCACCTGACAACCAAAGAGGTAGTGCGATTTCAAGCAAAAATTTTGGTTTTGATGCTTTTAGGTTAATTGAGAGGTGTGGATAATAGCTATTTATATATCTAGGGAGCAAAGGTATTCATTTCCTCCCGCGTGTGAATTTAATGCCCGACGCGTTAGTGGAGGGCATTAAACACACAAGGGAGGAAATGAACCTTTGCTCCAGTGATATATATATATATGATTTTTTCTTCGAACGCATGTTCTATTGCGAGAAATTTCAAAAATTTTGCTTTAGTAAATCATTACCGTTACTCTAGATTTCTGTAGTGACATTTTGTCTAATTTCCAAATCAGCATAACGTTGTAAAGCTTTGGTGTAATATCCATGGTGACATAAACACAAATCCGGGAGCAAATAAATATTGGCTCCCGCCGGGAATAGAGGTTCCTTTTTCTTGTCAAATGTGACAACTGTTTTTGAAAAATTTGAAATTGTAAAATTGTGTGACGTCTAGGTCAAAACACTCGGCTGATTCATATTAAAGACATGACACATTGATTATGGCCTTGATAAAAACAGCAAAAAAGTAATTTCTCTCTGATATAAATTTTAATAAAATCATATTAGCAATCAACTTACTGCTGATATTTGTAGCTTTGGTTGCAGATTTGCTCTATCTTGACTCTGAGCTAGATTAGATTAGATTAGATTAGATTTCACGACTGCCTTTTGTTGGCTTGCGCACGTCAGCCCTTTGGGCTTTTTGTACTGTCGGGAGTTTTCAAGTTAGCAGGCCGACATCCGTATCTTTTACTAGACTTGCAATGTCCCCTACTAGCTTGCGGTTGTCAATAGAGTTAAGGCTCCAATCGAGTTGGTGTCTTTTACGCTCTAATGCTGGGCATTCAAAGAGGATATGATAGGCTGTTTCATCATCCTCTTGGCATAGTCTGCAAAAAGGTTCATCTCTATAGATATTGATCCTGTGCATAAATTCTCTGAATGCTCCAGTGCCTGTTAGTAGACTGACTACTTGCTTGATTCGAGTTCTGTTCAGTCTCAACAGGGTTTTGGTGGTTTGTGGATTCGGAGTTTTTAGCAATCTTTTGCAGTGTGTTGCTTGATTGTAGTTGCTCCACCTTAGTTGGTGTGTGGTATTGACCCATTCATTAATGGCTGAACGGGCTTGGTTTTTCTGAATGCTTAGACCAGGTTCTGGACCGGTCATTGCATTACGGGCTGCTTCTTTTGCGAGCTTGTCCGCCTTTTCGTTTCCTTCAATACCTTGGTGACCTGGGATCCAGCATAATTTTACTGTATTTCCCTGGCCTAAGGTTTGAAGTTTGGATTTGCATTCCTTGACCAGTCTCGATGAAGTACTGAAAGCGTTTAGCGCTTTCAGTGCTGCCTGACTGTCTGAGAGAATGTGTATGTCTCGATTGAGCAGCTTCTTTTCTATGCTGATGTTTGCGCATACGTTAATAGCTTGTACTTCAGCCTGAAATATGTTACAAAACTTTCCTAGACTGACTGTTTCGTTGGTTCTAGGATTGGTACTGTACACACCAGAGCCTGTACCCCCTTCAAACTTAGATCCATCAGTGTAAAAAATGATGTTCTTATTTGTTGGAGTTGGTAGTTGGTCCGGATTCCAACTTGTGTGTACAGTAAAGTTCTTTTCAAAGTCATAGGCTTTGATTATAAGATCAGAACCCATTTCTAATATTGGGTTGTTGATATGTGACATGATCTTGCCATGTCCTAGATTATTAGCTGTGGTCATCCAGTGACCAGTACTTTGTAATCTGTAGGCTGCCATTCTGGCTTCACCTTCCAAGAAGATGTGCAGAGGTGGCAGATTTAAAATAGCATTCAGTGCTTGTCCTGAGGTGCCTTTAAAGGCTCCAGTGATGCACCGATTAGCTAGATATTGTATTCTGCTGATTTTGTGGATCGCAGTTGCTTGTTTTATTTTGGGCCACCAGGCGATTATTCCATATGAAATTATTGGTCGAACCATGGTTTTGTACAGCCAGAGGGTCAGTTCCGGTTTGAGCCCCCACGTACTACCTATGGCTCTTTTTCCAATAACTAATGTTTGTATGCACCTGGTGATTGTTTTGTCTAAGTGGGAGTTCCAAGTTAGTTTGGAATCGATGGTTAGACCTAAGTACTTAACCTCGTTCTCCCAGTTGACATTTGTCTCAAACAGTTTTATGTTCATTCTGTTTGTGATGTTCTTTCTACGAGTGAAAGCGACGAGAGTGGCTTTGCTGGGATTAATTCTAAGATTATTCTCTAGACACCACTCTTCGGTTATCTTTAGTGCTGATTTCATTATATTGTCTACGGTTCTTTGGTATTTACCTTGAATCAGTATGACAATGTCATCAGCGTATCCTTGAGTGTAGTAGCCTTTGTTATTGAGTTGGATCAGCAGTTCATCAACTGTGAGGCACCACAGGAGTGGAGAAAGAACTCTTCCCTGTGGACATCCCCTTGTCGCCTGCACTGTCTTTTCCTTGTCAAATAACTTGACTTTTACAACTCTAGTGTTGAGCATTGCCATAGTCCATCTTATCGTGGTGTTATCGATCTGATGGTTTGTCATTGCTCTTTCAATAGAGTGGTAGGAGGTGTTGTCGAAGGCACCTTCTATGTCTAGAAATGCTCCGACTGCGTACTCCTTGTACTCCAAGGTTCTCTCAATTTTCCCCACTAGTTGGTGTAGGGCGGTTTCACATGACTTCCCTGTTTGGTAAGCATGTTGATATTTGTGAATCGGGAGTGAAGTTAGGGCTTCCTCCCTCCAGTATCTGTCTACTAATCTTTCCAACGTTTTAAGGAGGAATGACGTTAAGCTGATAGGTCTGTAAGATTTAGCTTCTGCATAGCTGCTCTTACCAGGCTTAGGGATAAATACTACTTTGCTAACATTAGTATCTATCTAAAAATACAATTATATAGTAACAAATTAACTTTAAAAGTTCATAAATTAACAAAAATACTATAGGACAAAAGACAATAAAAGACAAAATTCCATGTTTAAAAACCGCTGGCGTGTATCACATTTTATGTTTTTACGGTTCGAGTTTCATTGGACAGACTGGTCATTCCATTGATCTAAGACCTCAAGAACATACAGGCGATTGTAAACACAAACGCATCACAAAATCAGCCGTAGCTGAGCATACATTTACAAATGTACTTGCCAGAATACCTCACTACTTCCCAAGAATGATACGTGAAGCCATAGAAATAGAAAAACATCCAAATAATATGAACAGGGAAGATGGTTTTAAGCTTAGTAAAATGTGGACTCCTGTGATACACGATCTAAAGCATTACTGCCCTTGATCGACCGATCAGCGTTACGTCACTCTGAGCGGCTGGCACAGAGGACTATAAATAGCTCCACACCGACCTTCAGTTCGAGCTGTATGGACTAGTGGTTGCTACGTCCGCTTAGCATTCGGGAAGTCGTGGCCGTGAGTTTGATTCCCGTGGCCGTTTGCTCTGATTCAGGTATTTAGGTGGTTTTCCTGAGTCAACAGAGTATCATTCGCATCAGGCGAATGCCGGGGCAGTACTTCTCCACCTTTCCTGGCCTCTCTTCCATTCTCCACCCCTCCCTTCTCTCACCCATCCTGAAATTCTCGTTATTGGCTGAAGTATCTGCCTAAGTATCCTCGTTCTTAAGGTACTCAAACAAACACGACCCAAAGAGCATGATTATCGTGGGGATCCTTTTTTGAGTTCACAAGGTACAAGGCTCATTACGCCATAGAATGCTGGGTGTTTATCCATAAAGACTACGCAGTCTACGAAATTCTATGTTAACTAGAGTAATTGATAAAATCGCTTTATTTCTTTTCTTAAAAAGTGCTTAAAATTAACATGTCATGTTGTGAACTCCACGACAATGGAATAAATTCATAATTCGAATGTAAAGTAACTATTGTAAATAGTTTTTAAAGTTCTATAATTCAATTTAAAAAATTGCTGTAGGTCTGATAACGACCCAGTTCCACTTAGTAACAAATAAATTACTTGACCTGAACCATTTTTATTTTATTTACTAATCAACTCTGTTGTTTTTCTTAAGCAGGTATAATAAGAATGTTACGCCAATGTTATCAAGACCAAGTTAATGCAAAGATTGCTCTCAAAAGACCAGAATACAGCGCACACAATTGGATCCTCCATCAAGACAATGCATCTGTCCATTGAGCTTGCCCGTCGCAACAAGTATACAAGATTCAGGTATTGAAGTTTACACTATGCACCGTATTCTCCGGATTTGGCCACGTGTGACTTCTTTCTATTTCCGGAAGTGAAGAAACGCCTACGGAGACGTAATTTTAAGTCTGATCAGAAATGAAATAAGGCTGTAATGGGTAAAAAGAACAGCATGGCAAAAATGGCTTCTCAGAAATGCACAATAAAAAATGTTGCACTGGGGTCGTTGTTTATAGTACAAGGGGGATTACGTTAAAGGGCAATAAAGTTTGTTGCCATTAAAACAGTCTTAGTAATTTCAGAACAATTCTAGTAAAAACTCAACAGTTTCGCTATATAAAAGCCGTATCTGTTAAGTGGGCACCATGTGCTCTTTGGTACTACAAAATAATACAAAATTAGGGACTTGAAAGTAGGCAACACAACTACCTTTAATAAATGAAAGTGTTTTAGGACGAATAACCGCATTATTTGGGAGACTAGAATATGTATAAGGATAATATTTGTAATATAATATTAATTTCTTTCCTCCTTTGTGCTTATTTATACAATCATTAATTAATTAATTATACAAGGTGAGCTTAATAGTTCTGCAGATATTTTAACTGGTAAAAGAGGACGGTACTTACATGATTAGTGATTAATCCAATAATGCCTTATGTAAAAACTTTTAGAATCAAAAAAGGTTAAAATTTTTCTAAAAAAGTTCGAAAGCCACAAATAAGTTTGAATAAATGTACGAAGGAGGGATGATAGTTGGTTAGCCTCCACGTATTTTAAATACTTACATAAATATAACTGTACATTAAACGATTTTAACTTCCATCTTTGAATTGGCCACACTGAAAAATAAAGTCTATCTGTGAAATACCATGAGATAAAAAAAGTGATTCTGAGCAGGCCTTGATATGTGTTATACGTTTGGCAGTACTGAAGTGTATTGTCAGTCTATGTCAAATTCGAGATTAAAAGCTTAGGTTTTGTTTGTTATTTGACACAGACTGACGTAAAACTTAACCTGCAAATCTCGAAGTTGACATAGACTGACAATACACTTCAGTACTGCAAAACGTATAAAACATATCAAGGCCTGCTCAGAATCATTTTTTTTATCTCATGGTAGTTTGCAGCTGTTTAAAGAAAACGTATTAGACGACAGCCAGCGACAAAAATAGTTACGTCATTTCATTAAGAAGAAATTTCATCTTATTATACCTCTGTCTGGTTTCCGGTGTTGGAGAAAGCTGCAGCAGGGGCGCAAAGTGGTAGACATGACAGATAAAATAAACGTATCTGGCAGTACTGAAGTGTATTGTTGGTACCACTGTCGGTGTATGTCCAATTCGAGGTTAGCAAGTTAGATGACAACCTCGAATTTGACGTAGACTGACAGTGCTACCAACAATAAACTTCAGAACTGTCAAACATATAACACGTATCACAGGCGACTTTTATTACAAATTTATTTGATCTCTCGGTATTTCATTTTCTTATGGTCCTTGAGACAAGTATTCCCAGTAGGTCATGTTTAGTTATGTGAGACTGACCTGACAGAATGTCACTTTTTAAAATTAGGTTATATATTTTTTTTGGCAAATTCACGTATAGCTAAAAATGTTACCTAAGATCAAAAATTATGACCTAATTTAAAAAGGATAAGTGCCATTTTGTCAGGCCAGTTTCACGCAACTAAACATACTTTTCCGAAGGAACAGAACAAATAGATATATCTCTACTTCTTTCTTAATGAAATGAAGTAATTATTTTTGTCGCTGGCTCTTAGACTATATATGTTGTACAGAGTGAGTATTAAAGAGTGAGGAAAGAGCGGGAAATTTTGAATTAAATCCTAGTAATTTTTTGCTTTTATGTTTCTCGCAGGTGTATCACCCCAACTTTCTGTTTACATGTATTTGTTGCACTGTAAATCTATGTCAAATTCGAGGTTAGCAGGTTAGGTTTTGTGTCAATTTGTGTCAAAACTGACTCAAAAACTAATTTGCTAACTTCGAATTTGACATCGATTTACAGTGCCACCAATGACATGTAACCAGAAAGTTGTATGTATTTTATCAATGCTGAGAGGTCTAATATGGTATTAATCTCAGCATTGCTAAAATTCGTTTTAGCTATTTTTCAAAAAGATTATTTTTACATGATATTTATACAAATAGTAATTAAACAGGCTCTTTTGGTTTTTAATTGTTACATTTATTCAAACGTATTTGTGGCTCTCAAACTTTTTTAGAAAAACTAACCTGCTTTTTTTCAAAAACTAAAATTCTTTAATACATTATTGGACTAATCATGTTATTTAATCATCCTGCGTTACCAGTTAAAGTATCTGCATAACTATTAATGTCACCCTGTATGTAGTTGTTACGCCTAATCTGTGAAAGTATGTAGTTGTCACAGTGCGTGACAACTAGCTGAAGCTCTGAGAATTGGATGCGTAGTAGTCTTAAGCCGAGTTGGCAGGGACAATTCAGTTCTGACAAAAAAAATTTCGAGTGAAGATCAGTAGAACAACTGATCTTTACTCGAATCCAATTTTGTCAGAACTGAATTCTCCCCGCCAACTCGGCTTAAGAGTACTGCTCATCCAATTCTCAGAGCTTCAGCTAGTTGTCACGTGCTGTACGCCTAATCTGTGAAATTGCTCAATTCATGAAATTAGCTACAGTTTGCCTATTCCAATATTAGTGTTACTAGTTATTATACTATCTGTACTTCCCTTGTCTTAAGACGCAAGGAGTATTTGTTTCGTGCTATTTTTGCATTGATGTAAAATTAAGTTGATGTCCAAGAATTATCACGAGTTGCCAGCAATTCCTTACTGTATGTTTGGTTGCTTAGCCATAGTTTTCATTTTCTATCTTTTGAAAAATCCTTAAAGCTCTAGAGGGATTCTAAGTAATTTCGAAAAGATTGTCAGTATGATTTCCAGTGGCCATTTTATGGCGGTGATCGTATAAGATTGTTTCTTGGTGCTATGCTTGCGATTTTGGGATTTTTGCTTCATGCAGATAAATAATTCCAGAATTATTATGAAACTCATCGCTCAGCCTTAAGGAATTATATAGGAAGTTGCTGAAATGAATCTAGTTATGCTAGGATACAACTATTTCTGTGCAATTACTCACTTCCGACATCTACGAACTCCGGTAGGTTTATGTTCTGTGTTCTGGACATCGTTTTTCGATGTTGTGTAATTTCAGACCTAGTACCTTTTTAATGCCTCGCTCTGCCTATATCTCCTCCTGGGCTCTAATGTTACCTTGTAGAACACCTGGAGAACAAACTTGTAGGCAATTCTGAGCCTCTCGATTAGTAATGTGTCGATCCGGTTGGACTCGATACAAAGAAACGAATACGGGTCAGGATTGATTTTGATCAAATCCAAGTTTCCAGTCCGGATTCGTTCCGAGGATCGAAAAGATCGCAAAGGCGTAAATTCTCGCGAACAGTCATTCTTATGGCGTTGCGTTATTCAATTCGATACAATACAATGTTTTGGGAAGGTTGACAGGGAACAGCTAACGATGATGGTGTTCGTTTTAGATCTTCGACACATGACAGGGTCAGAGTTGCATGCTTTTTTATCAGTTATCAGTAATTTGTGGCTTTTGGCGTTTTTGTATGTGCCCAATTGAAGTTTGAAACATAAAAACATACCGAATTACGGACTGCATGACCACTAACCAAAACAAGATACTGTATAATATCAATCCGATATAAAATCAACTGCCCACTTATCATGTTATTATTCTGTGCAATTTGTAACACAAGGGCTTTATAGTTTTACAATTTTCGCCCTTCCAATAACGGCTGTAATTCTCTTCGTCTGTATTCTGATTATTGCTTCGTTCTGTTCTATTTGTCTTTTTGTCAAGTACATCATTATTATCTAACTCTGATTGTAAAAATGAACAAAAAACAGAGTGAAATTTGGAACTTGTTTAATGTAGTACGAGTAGATGGAAATATTGACAAATGTACATTCTGTATTGGTACATTTTCCTAGAAAGGTGGTGCAACAGCAAATTTAACCAGGAATTTAAAGAGGAAACATCCAACTTATACCGATAAGCCGAGAGCGCAAAAAGAGCAGCGCGTTTTTTGTTTTATGTGACAAAGGACCGTGGGTGTCTGAAATGCACATCCAATTTCAATTTCATTCCATTTGCAGAATTGAATTAGAATGAACGAGTCCGCAAAAGCATCGAAACTTCCCATCACTACTCCCGATTACTTTAACTGCTCCCGCGACTAAACCACATGGTTTCTTCCTCGTACGACAACTGGAGAAAAGCCCGCCCCACATAATCTTTCACATTTGTTTGGACGGCTTCTCCGCACAAACCCCAAAACCGGAACCCTGCGTAGCTTCTTCAGGGACGCTTTCCCTTCTATATGGCCCCCAGGTATCATGTACCTAATTTACTAAATATTAACATTTCTTGCCTCGGAATTAAAGTAAATGTGTAGCGTACTGTTTTCTATATTATTTAAATGTACAGAGGGAATATTAATTTCTTTTTTGCCAATTGTTAGGCCTGAACATCCAGCTACTGCTTCATTTAATTCGATACCAACAAAGATCTTTAACACAGCTATCTTGTTGTTAAGCGATTTCTGGATGTATCCTTCCTGGATGATTTCCACCCACCGTGTCTTTTAATAGTTAAGAGATCAGCTCCAGCATTAGCTAACAAACTCTCTGATAAACACCGAAAACTATGTCCTGTATAAGATTCAGGGTTCGACCACTTTTGATACTGTGTGATAATTCTTGGTACTTTGGACAATGTATACCCATGATCGCAACAACCTACAAAGATATAATTAAGAACTAGGAATTCAGTTACATAATCAGAAAATGTTTTACTTTCATAGAGAGATATTGCTCATCCGGAGCTTGCAAAAATTGTTTACAGTCTCAAAAATTTTGGATTTCTTGTTTTTGCATCCTGCTGTTTGTCGTTTTAACAAGGCTATAAATTTCGTAAACCTGAAAAAATTAATTTATAATACCCTTAAAGTTAAAAGCAATGATTTACTTACTTAAATATGTCAATATTTTCGTTTACAAACAATGTAGCCTTCAGCTTAGATAGTAAAACCATAAAGTAGAACCTTTCGCTCTGATTTCTCCGAAAAATATGTCAAAAGCACCTTTTCGGTGCCGCCTTTTACATTTTTCAGAGTTCTCCATTCGCAAAAGTTAGTATATTCTTTTTCATATG
This sequence comes from Agriotes lineatus, assembly GCA_940337035.1. Classification (NCBI taxonomy): domain Eukaryota; kingdom Metazoa; phylum Arthropoda; class Insecta; order Coleoptera; family Elateridae; genus Agriotes; species Agriotes lineatus. The sequence continues at coordinate 100,799,206 of OW679198.1, read as the reverse complement.
CCGCTTTGGATTTTTCCGGTAGTAAATTGGACACTACCATGACAACTTCATCTAAGATGCTTTGCGGACCCAAATATCCTCATAAATTGCAGTTAATTGCTACATTTTTAACAAAATTATACAGTCTACCATGGCCATCTATAGGGTTTTCCATTAGCGGCGTCAGAACTTTAAAAACTAATAATTGTAGTCATCTTAGATTGGTTGAGCTTTCCATTTTTTGATAGTTGTGTTCAGTCAATTTTGACAAATCATAAGGGAACATTAAATCTTTTAACACTGTATAGAAACAGTTCGTATTTATTACCAAAATTTCTCTTTCTGTTCGAACAACGTTCGTCTGTCAGACCACAACTTGTCGAATTTTGCGTAAAGACCTAGTTATCCTTACAAAATATGATTCATCCAATAACTGAAGCTAAATGACCATTTTCAGAGTTGACAGTTCGCTGATTGGACTCTGGAACAGTTAGAAATTGATCTTGAATTTGACAAAAAAAGTCATATTTAGCGATGAGACTTACCTATTTTGGTTAAATAAATTCGTCAAAAGTATATGTTGTTGAAGTCGTATAGCGTTCCACAATGATTTGTCAAAGTTGACTAAACATTTTGTTCATAAAAAAATTAAAGGCTCAACTAATCCAAGATGACTACAATCAGTTCTTAAAGTTCTGACGCCGTTATTGGAAAACCTTATATATTAAATGTACAAGTACATTATGGCCTGCACATAAGGAATACAGTGACTATATACAAGACAGTGTGGCCATACGATTGTTGGCCGCCATTTTCAGGCTAATTTGAGCCTAGAGATATACAGTGCATTTAGAAATAATCGAACGTTTTTGAATGGTCATTATTTTGGCGCTAGTTATTTTAACTATTTGATGTTGGCTACACGTGCAGTGTTATGTTTTGACGTTGAAATTTATCATTGGCGTTCGTTCGTTGTGCTTTAAGGTGTTGCACAAAGTTTACAGCCGGTTTCAGTTATGATTTTGTGTCCCAGCATCCCACCTCCCTCAGAGGAGGATTGGTATGCGACAAACCAGGTCGCACGGTGTGACAACGTAACCTGGGCTATAAACTACTTTCTCTCTTTCAAGTCGCCAGAAGTGGACGGTGTCTTTCCAACCCTACGACAATGGGGACGGTACCTGATACTTGTTCACCTGGTGCGCATCTACCGGGCATGTATCGCTTTTTGATATATATACCGAAGAGCTGGAGAGAAGTGAAGGTAGTTCTTATACCTAAACCAGGGCGTACGGATTATACCCACGCCAAATCATATCGTCCCATTACTCTTACATCCTTCTTACTAAAGACGTTTAAGAGACTTTGTGACAGAGAAATACGAGAAAGGGTGCTGATTTTACACCCATTGCACCTGAACCAACACGCCTATATCTCAGGGAGATCTACTGAATTGGCGCTACATGTTGTAGTGAACCGGACTGAGAGATCTCTAGACAATAATAGTAGATTATATTATAAGTGAGAGAAATGCATCATTATTTGCGAGTGAGAATTTTGAATCGCGAGTGCCGCAGCCCGAGCGACACAATTTCTCACGAACTTATAATGGCATTTCGCGCACGTGTGATATACGACGTTTTATCTTACAGTAGCAATTCGTATGCCTAAACAGTTTGAGCCGTCAGAATATGTCGCAAAACAGACAATAAATAGTTACATTACCATACATTATACAACAGTTTTCAGTGACTAAAATGAAGTTTTATTCACTACCTAGTGAGTATAAAATACATTATACAACTGTTTTCAGTGACTAAAATTAAGTTTTACTCACTAGTGGGTATAAATCTTTTTATACTCATACGCATACATGGTGTGGCACCGTTCACTCTGTGAATAAATAAAACACATGCTTACGATGAGAGCAGTACAATTTAATATAGGAGACAACTCCATTATACTACCTCCCTCTACAATAAGCATTCAATTGACAATTTAATGTCTATGAAAATTCCGGGTTTAACCAGCATACAGATATATCTATCTTTACTGACGAATCTAAAACAAAGCATGGAACGGGTGTCGGAGTTTTCTCTAATAATCTGAACCTCCGCCAAAGCATACCACTAAGCGAAATGGCCACTGTCTTCCAAGCGGAGGTAATTGGAATAATGCATGATGCAAAAGCAATTCTTGAAAGGAAAATCGAGAATCAATGTATTGATATCTTCAGTGGCAGGCTCTACTAGCCCTGGGCGGTTGCAAAATCACCTCAGGTGTGGTACTGCAGCGCCGTGAATTTCTCGAGAATATTTCAAAAAATAATGTCATTTCCCTTGTATGGGTGAAAGGAGATGATGGCAACTACGCCAATGAGGAGGTCGATGAGACTGCGAGACTGGCTTCCGAACAACTTCTCTGTGGGCCAGAACCCGTAATCCCTATATCCTTGACAACATTAAGCTCTATGCTGTATCAAAAAAACCTTAAACAGCTTCATACGAAGATGGGTTAACATGCAAAGCTGTCGCCAAGCAAGCGCTGATATTATAGCGCCCTCACCAAAAATAGCCAAATATTGCTTGCAACTGTCCCAAAGGAACCTTCGACTAATCGTGAGTATCCTATCTGGACACTGCACTCTAAACTAACATATGCACAGTATGGGACTGGTGGACAGACCAAACTGTCGCGGATGCAACGAGGATGACAAGACAGCAGAACACGTTCTATGCCACTCTCCAGCTCTCGCAAGAGTCAGAGGATCCATTGGAATTCTGGCCCGATATAATCAGAATCAGCAACATTCCAGTTGCGGTCGTCCTTAAGTATATTAAAAAAATTGGATGGCTTGTTACGGTATTAAATTAGCCTTACGACACTCACGGATGGGCGAGTATCGGGTACTAAACAAGTCCGGGCAAAAAAGCACGCTCACCCCGAGAAATCGTTAAAATAGGCTAAAGGCCTCGGCTCGAATGCGCTCAAGGAGATGGGCGTGGTTCAAAACGGTGAACCACAGGGCAAGCGTGTTGAGGTATATACAGGGTATTGTTAAAGAAATGGGCGCCACCAGATCCAACTCATACCCACGTTCAACCGGACCTGGTGCGTTAAACGGGGCGGAAAGTACTCAAATAATTATTTTGGAAGAATACTCAAATAACTATTTTGAGAAAATACTCAGATAACTATTTTGGAAAAATACTCAAATAACTATTTCGGGAGCCACGATGCAGCGACAGTCACAAACACCTACCTGGAATGCTCATCCGCCACGTCCTAGCCTCACCTTACAATGGTCGTAACACAGTGACACAGTCATCCTGTAAACAGACATGCACAAGCCCCAAAAGAGCAAAGAATAAGACGGTATGGTTAATACATCTATTGGGCCATTCCCAGTGACCTAACATATAACATACAAGTTACAGATTTATGCGACACGTATGACGGCTCGTAAGATTGGTCTATAAGGTACGCCCAGCTGGGGAAGCGCTTTATCTAAAGATTGCGGCGCGTAGCTGAGCCGAACATCAATTCCAGACCGAAACGTCGATTTAGGCCCCAACGGGCATGACGCGCGAGTGTAAAACCTGAACTTGAGTTCGAGTCACCAGAACGCCTTGTCCTACAGAAATACGGCCGCCTCGTAGCACAATATTTTCACATACAACGATAATTTTTAGTCAGAGTGTACTCTACATTACTGATTTATTTACAGAAATATAAGCCGCTCCGCAGCACAAGATGTTCAAACACAACGACAAATTTTGGTCATTGTGTACTCTGGCATTATTCATGAATGCGGCAACAGATCACCTCAGACTTGCAGCACAGAATGCGAGTTCGCGACGTTACATTTGAAACAGAGGGTACTCTGGCACTATTAGTTAAATTCACTGCAACAAAGCGGTCTGGCTGCACAGACTGGTAAAATATAGCACACAACGTTGGATTTTACACAGAGCGTACTACTGCATTACTTCAGCGGCAGTCGCCGGTTTTAAAAGGGTTAAGTTACAGAAACATGCGATCGAACTAGTCTATTGCACAATTTTACTTGTTTCAAGCCTTCAGCCTGCAGTGGCCGTAGCATCCAAGCAGCTACAGTACTTAGGTCGCACCTGGGTGTATGTGACAAGAGTCGAAAGACGACGGAATCCCCCTAAGCTCCTCTATGCAGAGTGAATGGCGATACGGGCCCCTTCGGCCATCACGCCGAATAGCATGGCCGTTGTTTGGGAAGTTTCCGGAAGAGGATCCTGCCTACAGACGGCGCAGAGTAAACTTAGTTTTAACAAACCCACATGAGAACGGAACTCCTACAACGATATGCCACGGGCTTCCTCACGCACACACGTGCACCACGACCTTTCGAAACAGCGTTACGTCACCGACTCTTCTGCGTAAAACGCTCTCGTGAAGCCAACACCTGCCATCCGAGGCTGCGCTGTCCAATCAGGGCATCGCGCGCGAAACCAGTCGCTAGACGCGTCCTCGCTCACCGACGAAGATAACAAAGCTGTCCTTATCGCTCTCGCAGGCTGAATTTTAAATATGCGAAAATCGAGACGCTTATAACTGCTGAAACCTGCAGCTGCGAGACGTGACTAAACTAGGGCTGTACAAATGCTATGAATTCTTACTCTTGAAAGCCAGGGGTGTACAAAATTATTATGAGATGAACTATGTCTAAAATGGATTTGAAATACAGCCAAGACTGCTCTGAAGGCTTAGGTAGTTAATTGAATTACTAAAAAAAAACAAAATAGCCTGACAGGCTTGAGTGATACCCAACTTGAAGAGCTGCTGAGAGGTAGCACAAGAATCCCATTTAATGCGGCCTAAGTGCGTGTGAGGTGACTCACCCTCCATATTTAATCCAGAATCCAGAAGTGCACACACCAACGAAAACCAAATGGAACTAGAGATCCTGTATATAGTTTACTAAGAGTTGGGCAAATAGCCTGATTTAACAAACATTTTTTATCCAAAGTACATACTAGTATTTGACATATGTCGAAAGTCGAACAAAGAGGTTATGGGAACCAATCTTGCTAACTTGCTTTTAATGAGAGAGTTTTCAAAGTATTGATCATTCTTAGGATCTCTAGAACCGACTATTGGGAATATACGGCCAATTTAGTTAAAATTTAAATTTGCATGTGTGAATCTATCGGTTGTAACATGTTACAAAATATATAAAAAAGGCATTTTTATCACACATGCCTTGCAAAAAGTGATCCAAACCAATCAAAATGTATCCTGCTGTTTGCCCAATTCTTCGTAATAGTATATTGTGGAACAAGTGGTTGAAATTAAATTTCAACGCTGAGAGTGGTTTTTTCAACGAGCGAAGCGAGTAATATCGAACAATAATGACTCATTCTCATTAATTTGCGAAGCGTTAGTTCGGCTGATGATTCTACTAGATTAGACACATACCTATAAACGGTATAAGCTGTTGAGAAAGAGTAGATTCTGTAAGAATAGTTTGAATTGAGTTTGAACACAGTAAGATCGATCGAAACACTAAACTGAGAGCTGGCCATGCATTCTCAATTTTTTCCATTTCAGAGTGTCGATTTTCTCATTATAGAAATATTGATCTGAATTTTAAAGTATAATCAATCAGATTCTGACTAGTTATAAAACGTATTAAAAAATTACTTTTCTACTGTCACCAATGCTAACATAAAAAAATAGTAAACTCCAACAAGGAATAGAAAAGTATAATTTTTTCCAAAGTGTGAGTTTGAAGCCCAAAGGCGAAGCCCTAGGACTACAAATACACAGAGGGAAAAATGACGTTCTCTCCTGCCGTGTATATACTATTTTTTCCACGATCGGAATGAGAACAACACGAAACAAGTATTTTCGAAACTAAGGCATATCGGTAAATCAAAAATATGCTTCATCAGGAGGAAAAAGAAAAAAGAGCATGGTAGCTCAACGTGTTAACCACGTCAGAGGCGAAACTTTTTTTGCAAGGAAAGGGATAGAAGACTACGGTAACTCAACGTGTGAACCACGTCAGAGGCGAAACTCGACTAACGATCGGAAGCAGAAAGGCGAGAATTTATATTCAAGCGCCCACGCAGTTCAGCAAATGCCGTCGCGGTTCAGTGGGGGTGGGCGGGGCTTAGGAATTAGCACTTTCCACATAGAAGGAAGAGGAAAGCCTTCGTCCCGATTGAGATATTAGGGTGTTTGTAAATCTCAATGGCTTCGCGAATCTTTCTGCTAAAGAAGAATGAGGATTTGCAGATGATGAAAGTTTCATCGAAAAGGAGCTTATGGCCAGTATCGCGCTGGTGTTCGGCGATCGGAGTTGGCTGATGATGAAAC
>OW679198.1:100679613-100792773 GCA_940337035.1 Agriotes lineatus | reverse complement strand
CATATTAAGAGAGTTTCATGTTCTCTAACCTAGCCAAGAGATATAAAGGGCTACTAATTATTTAAATATTAAGGCGAAGGAACGTCTTGTTCAAATTTAAAATAGCGCCTGGCCTGATGGTAAACCCCGTTACTTTTACACCTGCTTTATTTAAAAACTTTTGAGCTCTTTTACTTTTTTCGTGAAACTAATGGTGTTTGTAAAAAAAATAAAATATATACTATTATTATTATTATAATACAAGGCATTTTGCTGAATAACTGTGCCTTGCATCATAATCTATTTTATATGTGACAGTCAGGATATGAGTTTAACGAGAAAACTAAAAAGTGCTAAAACCGTTTTTAAATAAATCAGGCTCTCTAGTAACTAAATATTTGTATATAATCAAATTATTGTCACTTAGAAATTTGTAACATAACCACGATATTTAGAAGGGTGCATTCGTCTGGGAAAAATTTTACAGGAAAGGTGTCCTTTATAACTTCCTTAAGTTTGGCACCAGAACATCCTCGGTCGGCCTTTTTTCCGTTTTACGGGGAGAATCTATCTACCAATTCTCTTTGGCTTCTTCTGGTCGTTCACTCTTAGGAAGTGTCCCAGCCATTTGTGACAATATTCTGGGTTAAGTAACAAACGACTTCCGGGATTGGACCGTGTCATGATTGAGATCGAAGAACTCAACGTTTCGCCCACTTTCGTAAGGGGCTTCATCAGGAGGAAAAAAGCAAAAGAGCACGGTAACTCAACGTGTTAACCACGCCAGAGGCGAAACTCTTTGCAAAGGGAAGGGACAGAAGAGCACGGTAACTCAACGTGTTAACCACGTCAGAGGCGAAACTCGACTGACTATCGGAAGAAGAAAAGCGAGAATTTATAGGCAAGCGCCGTAGCGATTCAGCAAATGCCGTCGCGGTTCAGTGACGGAGGGCGGGGCTTAGGAATAAGCACTTTCCACATAGAAGGAAGGGGAAAGCCTTCGTCCCGATTGAAATTATTAGGGTGTTTGCAAATCTCAATGGCTTCGCGAATCTTTCTGCTAAAGAAGAATGGGGATTTGCAGATGATGGAAGTTTCATCAAAGAGGATCTTATGACCAGTATCGCGTTGGTGTTCGGCGATGGCCGATGATGAAACGAGACCTGACTTGAGACAGCGCTGGTGCTCAGAGATGCGAGTTTTCACCGAACGACCTGTTTCACCAATGTATACAGCATTACAAGAGCAAAGGACTCTATAAACACCATTAGATGACATAGTGTTTAATTTATCCTTAGATGAAGGAAGAACCTGTGAGATTTTGCTCGGGGGTTTGAATACTGTTTTAATGTTTTGTTTTCGAAGAAACTTTCCTATGCGATCCGTGACTTGGTGGATATAGGGAAGAAAGACTATTGCTGCAGGAGGATCGGGTTTTGGAGGTTTGGGTGGCCGTGGGTGAAGATGGCGATTGATGGCAGACTGTATATCCCTAGCACGGTAACCGTTATTCCTAAGAACTTTCCGAATGTGATTTAATTCATCGTGGATATTATCGGGTTGGGATATGGAAACAGCCCGGTGTACAAGTGAATTGATAACGGAAAGTTTTTGTGTAGGATGATGGTGGGAATCGGCATGTAGATAGCGATCAGTGTGAGTAGGTTTGCGATATACAGAATGACCAAGTTTGCCACTGGGTTGGCGAGAGACCTGTACATCTAAGAAAGGAAGGGAACCGTTAATGACAATGGCCGTGAAAGCCTCAAAAATCAATATTCTGGGTGTTCTTTCTGCGTCAAGTTTCCTCATTTGTTATATGTTCTGCTCACGATACTCTTCTGAAATAGTTCACGTTAATTGTTTCTAAATTTCTTTTATATTCGCTGTTTATACTCCTTGTTTCACAGCTATAGAACAAAACCGATTCCACCATTGATCTTCGTATACAGGGTGTAGAAATGCTTTACGCACCATAGGGATTCAATGGTAATTTTTTCATATGACAATATTTGCTTCTCTAATTATTTTAGAGCAAACTTGTAAATCGGTTTTTTGTAGAGCAAACAATTCTGCATCCATTTATGCCATCATTTTTCTCATTTTAAGTCAGAACACCTAATAATGAAATAAACTAAAATTATCATTTTTCAAAAATCAGTGCAAATTGTGAAGTGGTGGTATGCTGGAAGCAGATCAGGTGCAATAAGTGCCATGGTTGCAGCTAAATTTGATAGATGCAAACAAATAAACAGCAAACTAATTTGTTGATGCTTTGAGATGCTTCAATAATTTCAAGGCACCACTGATTTGTCTAAAAATGGCAATTTTATTTCTTTAAATTTTCGGTTTTCCGAAATGTAAAATGACAAATGCTGGCACAAATGGATACAGAATTTTTTTCTCTACAAAAAAATCCATACAAGTTTGCTCTAAAATAATTAGGGAAGCAAATATTTTCATATGAAAGAATTACCATTGAAATCCCTATGGTGCGTAAAGCATTTCTACGCCCTGTATATGATTTTTGATGTTCAGAGATATATGTATATTCCACCATGCCTCTTTAATTGAGGCACCCTGACTTTTTTCTATAGGGAATCAATTTACTCCTCGTCTACTACATTTGTTTGTTGAATTTATCGATTTGCTCAATTTCCGAATATGACACCACGGTAACCTTAAGCGCAATCACATATGTTATACATTTATTCAGTCTTTGCTCTGTTAGAATCACTTCAACTCACTTAAGAGCCACATTCTTCAAACGTAGTAAATTTGTTAGTAAATTACACATAATTAATAAATAATTTTAGAATTTAATTTCGAACATTTCCAGTTTTATATACAGTGTGCAAATTAAGTAGAGCACAAACTAGCTAACTCCGTCAATCTTAATTTTCAGGGAAAATCTCAAAGGAGTATAGCGATTCAAATTACCGTGAATATGCACCTCATTTTCAAATTTTTAGATCATTTGTGTAAATGTTATGAGGTCCTCAATATTTTTTTAGGGACAACCTGTATTTTTTATCCTTTATACACATACATAAATAATCCGTTTCTCTTCTACCTTACGGTGTAAAGGTATTTTTTATCCTTTTGCGGTAGTAAATTTTAATCTTTTTTCAAGGGAAGCAAAATTTTGAATAGAAATCTGAAAATTATTTTAACATATGCCCTGCAGTTTAGAGTGCTGCACTCATTTGAGATTTCTTCCGAAATCAAACATTAAGTTATCAAATTTATGCGCTACAAAATATCCAGACTGTAATATTAGAAATTGCAATTTTCCACATAAAATTTCAGAAGAAGCGGATTTATTCAGCAAAACCCTTGTTCCCTTCCCTATTCTATGTTAATATTAAGCAGAAGACTGCGTAAAGCGAGAACTTGTGGGAGCTTCCACGATGAGGACGTTTTATTCTTTCATCTAACTTGACGAAACGTGCAGAACTTTTATTGGCGGCGGTATGAAATTTTTATATAGCTTGCAGACAGCCCACGCCGATAGTTCTTTCAAAACTAGCCTGTGACATTTTATCGATACGGAAAGAGTTATTGATCCATGTCAATAATAAAAGTTGCAATAGCAGCTTATTTTAGTCTCCAAATTTACGGTTTAATGTGAACGCAAGAGATCGCTTCAACGAACATTTCCATACGGGAGTCGCTTCTGCAGCAGCAGGAACTTTAATTGAGTCTATTCAATTTTCGCTTTAGCGATCCGATATCGCTTATATTTTAATTAAGCAAATTAATGAATGCACTATTCCATATTTAATGAGACCATTACGTATCTAGGACATCTCGAAACAGGAAATAATGGTTTATTAAAGCTGAACTGGGAGCGATTCTATTCATATCATCATACCTGATCAAGCGGCGTCGGTATTTTCTTTGGTATTTTATTTTCTAGCATAAATGAAACCCAAGCTACTGCTTGTAATATATAAAAACTTGAGTTCTGAATAAATTCACCAATTCATTTCGACAAGGAGGCGTCTGACGTAACCAAATATCCTCCGCACCCCTGAAATGACAGCTGGGAGATTGCCAGTTGAGCTGTTTCATTTGCTTTAGTACTTACAGTTTAAGATAAAACTGAATTGGTTTTTAAGAAGTTTGTACAAGAAATATTGCTAGGAGTTAGCTTTAGATACATAATTGATTTATTAAATGTTTTATATCCAACTTGATAACGGATTAACAGCGTTTTTAATTATGTCTTGTTCTTAATATAAATTAATGCCTACTATCATTCAACGTACAATAAAGCTGACGAGGAGCGTTCAAATATAAATTATAATTTAATATTTATTCAAGAACAAACACGAGGACCCTTATTTATATCATGTCATTTTTCGAGCCAGTCTCCCTCTCGTTTAATAAACTGGTGCCATCTTTCCAGAAGTTTCTGTATTCCACGAGAAAAAAATCAATTTCGATGACTTCTTCATTACAACGAGATATTTTTCTCCTAGAAACTCTCTTAAGGGTCCAAACAAATAAAAAACTGATGCAGTGACGTCCGAAATGTATAGTAAATGGGGCAGCATGGTCCACTTCAATTTTTGAATCGTAGTCGGCCTGTGAATAGCTAACTGAGGTCGAGCGTTATCCTGTAAGACAGAAACATAGAACCCGCGTTTTTTTCAAGTTACTGATATTTAATGCGGAAGGAATATTCTTCACTGTAAATCGAGCATTTTTTTCTGTTGTCAAAGTTTTTGTACGGCGAGAATGCGGTTAATTCTCGGCACCTTTGCAGCCATCTTTAAACGGTTTACACCTTTTGTAAACGCTTATGTCTGATAGTGATTGCGCATCACAATGTCTTTTAACTCTTACACATACAGGTGTTCGGTAAAGAATGGGCCAAACTTCAGATATAGGTAATTTCGACAAAAATAAGCTGATTTAACACAACTTACCTTAGTCCAAAAGTTAGTACTAACGGAGCTACAGGGTGTCAATGTTGAAAAAAATAAATCACATTTTTTAATATCTTTCGATCACTTATAGCTAATTTCACGAAATTTCGTATTCGGGGGTTTTTTGGCATGAGAAATTCAAATTTATCAACGATTCGGTTGTATCCTCTAGAGGGCGCCACAAACGACCACCAGGACACTGTTAAACCGCTGCAACTTTTCTGCTTAAAAAAGGTATATTTTATTGAACTCGCTAGAAGCACCGGTTTACCATAAAAACGCATCCAAAGCTGATCATGAATGTAAATTATCCTAAAGTAAAGTCAGATTGTTGAGTAAATAATGGGCCTTACCGCAACAGCGTAATAGTTAGACCATAATAAGTTGATTTACTTGAGCTTACCCTAGTACCAAAGTCAATAATAGCAAAGATACAGGATGTCAAAGTATTTGCTCAATAATATGACTTTTCTTTAGGATAATTTACACGCATGATCAGTTACTTCTAGCGAGTTCAATAATATAAACCTTTTTTATGCAGAAAGAATAGGGAAAAAGATTTTTCCAGTCGAAAATTACATACACCGTGGCACAAAAAAGTTGCAGCGGTTTAACAGTGTCCTAATGGTACAGTGACTATATAATCACAGTGTGGCCATACAATTGTTGGCTGGTACTTTTGAATCCAATGTCAAAATCAGATTTTGCGGAAAACCATGGTGATGTAATAAAAAAATATAATTTTTTTAACGGTGTAAGCGACATTTGGTAACAAAAAATTACTAAAGTCAAAATAAAATTTGACAATTCATTTGCTGAAGTGAAAGATTGTTATTCAGAATGACTGATCTCTCAAATACAATAAAATACCACAAAGGCGTTTCAATGTTGAAGAAATATGAGTCATACGGTGTCTTCAATTTATTACAATTAATGGAAATTGGAAAGTTCAAATCCAAAACACAAATGATATAGCATCATTTGTAGAAATCTTTTCGGTAATTTAATATGCTTTATTAACATCTAAATTATATTAGATAGGTACATGGGCTAAACCCCAATATAGCCCACTGGTGCTTAGGCGCATGCGCATGATAATGTGATTCTCAGTTTGTCGGAGCTTCTACAAATGTTCAGACAATGGAGGCAAAACACGAGAGTCTCATGCCGGACCCAATCTTGACTGCCGTCAAGGTGCGATATTAAGTTAGCTGCAGTTAAAGATTTTTGTGCAGTGTTGAATCCAGGGGGTGACCGAGAGGGAAATTCCCATCCGGACAGTACAGAATTTCCTCCCGGAAACATTACCATATCATATTCATATTTTTTTAATCTATAAAAGAACGGGTGAATTGCGTAGAAATACGTAAAAATACCCCCCAGAAGTTTCATTTTCCCCCCCGGAGTAAACAATCTGAATTCAACACTGTTTGTGTGTGCTTAGTACAAAAACACCTGTGCATCACCGTAAAAAAAGCACTTAGTCCAATCATCGTATATAATTGTGAATTTGAACTTCTCATTGAGTATATCTCTTATTTATAGCTTAAAATCCAGTTTCACCACTGGCATAACAGTTCCTTTATGTTCATATTCGGTAAATGTCAAGATGTACCAGTGGGCTATACTGGAGTTTTCTCGATACATGTTTTATAGGTGTAATTTGGCAAAGTACTGAATATTTTGAAGCACGATGAACAACAAAAAGAGATATAATTTAAAATAAGACAATTAGGGGAGTTCGACCGTGGACGTGATTGTGAACGGATCGTATAGCGGTGGGCCGCGATAATCGCGGGGTTATCGCCCAGTTTGCAAGTGCACGGAATTATATTTTCGTAGTTTACGCTAAACAGAAAACATTAACAATTTCATAACCGTAACTTATTCCTAAACTGGAATACCAATATCCTTTACTTATTTAACCACTAACCCGTACTGCTCCATTCCAAACAACAGACCAAAATGTACGCTAATAAAACCAAAACCTCCCAAATCCAATTTCCTTCCAAAAATCAAGCAATAGTTATTACAGCAATTAACAACACCCCCCAACAAGATTATGTAACTGCAATTGGAGACATTGTCAAACCACAAAATATAAGGTATGTGTCTAGAATGTCGAATAATAGAATATGCATTTTCTTAGCAAGCAAGGAACATGTGGAAAATTTGTTATCTACACACAGTACAATTGAGGTAAATGGAAACGAAACGGCAATACGCAGGCTAATATCACCATCAAAACGCATTATAATTTCAAATGCGTACCCGTCAATTCCTCATCAAGTTATAGAATCGGCGTTAAAGGTACATGGACTGAAACTTGTATCTCAAATAAGCTTTCTACGAGCAGGTCTTGTAAATCCAGAATATGCACATGTGCTAAGTTTCCGAAGACAAGTATACGTTGCTGACGAAGAATCCGTAAATATACCTACCACACTGCTCATTAACCATGAAAATACAGACTACAGGATTTTTATTACTACAGATGGACTTGCCTGCCACATATGCAAACAGAATGGCCATCTAGCAGCTGCGTGCCCTCATAGTGCAACAATACGCAACCAGCTCATCGGCTCAGATAATGCACTGTCTGTTAACGAAGTGCATCAACGCCAACCTGAACCTAGCAATGAGAAGAATACCACAGCAGAAAAAATCATTTCTTCCCAATCTTCAGTTATAACCACCACACCTGAAGATCCTCAAGAAAAAATAGCTCAACCTAAAGTAGATAGTCCTTCCCAAGGTTCATCCACCGCCATTGCGCTATTTAAAACCCCCAACTCAGTCAAAGTCACCAGAAAATTAAAGCGAAAAAAAACTGAATCTGAAGAAAGCTCGGAACTGTCTGATACAAACACTGAAGACTCAAAAATACTAAAAATAAAAGACATAATTGATAGCTCTCCAGAAAAATTTGCTCTATCATATGAACAATTTATTAGTTTCACTGAAAATGCTCTTGGATCACCATCCCCTATGAATATTGCTAAAGACTATACCACTGACATTAAAGATCTTATTAAAATGATCAAACTACTATATCCTTCTGCCGACAAGCACTTAAAGAACAGACTTACAAGAATTAAAAAGAAACTTTTAGCTGAATGGATTGAAACAACCGGCGATGACAATTACTTAGAAGACTTTGAATCCAATGAATCTTCTGCGATGGAATATTAACAGCTCTCTACAACAAAAAAATGTACAGTTAATGAGTATAAAGTTATCTCCTTTTATTACATGTGCACAAGAAATAAACAAACTACGTATATCGTATCAAAATTCCGATACCAATATAACCCATTGTTTGACTTAATGTTCAATATTGTTCAGTGGAATGTCAACGGGTTTTATGCCCGAATAGAAAATATCAAATTACTGCTAGCTAACTATAACCCTGACATTATGAGTCTACAAGAGACAAACTTTAAAGGAACTCATACTGCAAAATTAAAAGGATATCGTGCGCACGCTAAAAATCGAATACATTCTAACGTAGCTAGTGGTGGAGTTGCCATATATATAAAAGACTCGTATGCTAGCGAGGAGGTCATTTTAAACACTAATCTCGAAGCTATTGCTATAACAATCCGGTTTCCTAAGAAAATCACTGTGTGTAGTATGTACATACCTAACAGTCAAGACCTCAATACAAATGAAATCGAAAATCTCATTCAACAACTTCCAACGCCATTTCTTATTTTAGGCGACTTTAACAGTCATAACACGTTATGGGGATCACGAAGTACTGATATAAGAGGTAGACGCATGGAACAAATATTAGATAATCCTAATATTACTCTATTAAACACTGGCGCAGCAACACACTTTGTATCATCCAATGGAACCTACAGCACTATAGATTTATCTATTAGTTCAGCACAGCTAGCACCTACCCTTGCATGGGAAACATCTTCTTATCTTTACGATAGCGACCACTTCCCAATACAAATCCAACTTAATGACTCCAACAAACAGAGAATACAGTTCTCTCCCCGGTGGAAGTTACAACAAGCAAACTGGAATCAGTATGCACATTTGGTCGATGCCAGTATCGATTCTTTGGACATGGAAGATGATTTGGATAGCATCGTCCAAAAGTTCACCCAAATTATTATTGATGCAGCCGAAGGAAGCATTTGCAAAACAAAACCAACGCCAAATCGTATACCTGTACCCTGGTGGAATGCCAACTGCGAAAATGCCATTAAGGAATCGAAAAGAGCTTTCAATAGATACAAAAAACATTCTACTTTAGATAACCTCATTGCATTCAAAAGACTAAGAGCGAAAGCCAGGCGAATTGTAAAAGAAAGGAAAAAGTTGTCATGGAAGGAGTACGTTAAATCAATAAATCGCAATACCAGTGCATCTGAAATATGGAACAAGATTAGAAAATTCAAGGGAACTCCCACACTTTCTACAATTAATGTTATTAATTATAATGGCAATGAAGTTACATCATCTGGAAGTATCTCTGAAGTTTTGGCAATCAACTTTTCAAACATATCTAGTAATGCAAACTATGACACTGCATTTGTAGAATACAAAAATATTGCAGAAAAACAACAAATATGCATCACATATGAAGATGAAGATCCTTTAAACTCAAAAATTAGAATATCCGAATTAGACTCCACACTGAAAGCATGTCGTAGTAATTCTGCACCTGGGCCTGATAATGTACCGTTCATATTTTTGCAGAAACTGTCCGATAAAGCCAAAAGAAAATTGCTTAACATCTACAATTTTATATGGACCACCAACAAATTTCCAAAGGCATGGCAGGAAGCTACCGTGATAGCGATTTATAAACCAGGAAAGGATAAAACCAACCCACTAAGCTATAGGCCAATTTCACTTACATGTACCATGTGTAAAGTAATGGAGAAAATTATAAATCGCAGAATGTGCTGGTTTCTGGAAAAAAACAATTTTCTCACAAAACACCAAAGTGGCTTCCGACAAGGCCACTCAACGTATGATCACTTAGTTAGTTTAGACAGTGAGATCCACGAAGCGTTTGCAAACAAACAACACCTAATTGCTATATGTTTCGACTTAGAAAAAGCATTCGATATGACATGGAGATACTACATCATCAAAACCTTACATGATTATGGACTAAATGGTAACATATTAGCCTTTTGCCGTAATTTTCTCCAAGAACGACGATTCAGAGTTAGATATAATGGTTTCTACTCCAGCTCCATGACACAACAAAATGGTGTTCCACAAGGGTCCATTCTCAGTGTCACGCTTTTCCTTATAGCTATAAATGATGTAACATCTAGAATACAAGCACCAGTGAAGATTAGTTTATTTGCAGATGATCTAACCGTATACTGCAAAGGAAAAAATGTTGATTCAGTTCAAGGACATCTCCAGAGAACTATAGAACATCTAATGAAATGGACAAAACAAACCGGATTTAAATTCTCCTTATCGAAAACGAAAGCGATACATTTCACCAGGCAGAACCTTGCAAATCAAAATCCTAGACTAACTTTACAAAACCACAATATAAAATATGAAGACCGTGTAAAAATATTAGGAATGATATTCGACAAAAAACTTACATGGGCTTCACATCTAGAAGCAGTTAAAAATAATTGCAAGGAAAAACTAAATGTTCTAAAAGTTTTAGCAAACCACGAATGGGGAGCTGATACAAAATGTTTACTACAAATATATAGAGCAGTAATTCGCTCTAGAATAGACTATGGTTCAATAGTGTACATATCAGCAAAGCTTGTTCATCTTAAACCGCTGAATGTAATCCAGAATAATGCTATAAGGATAGCTACTGGAGCATTTGTAACTAGTTCTACAGCAAAACTGCTGTGCAACGTCAATGAACCACCACTATCAGCCAGAAGAGAACTACTTTCACTAACCTATGCAACATCTATAGCATCTAACCCAAATAATACCGCATATCAACACGTATTCTCAAACCGTTTCCATTCGATTTATAATATTAATCCTGGATTGGCACAACCCTTTCATCGCAGACTGTCTCTCTTGCTACAAAAGTTAAACCTAGAGTTCCCACCAATAATCCCTAAATCTTTCTCCGAAATTCCTCCCTGGGCAATTTGTACCCCTAACATAACGTTTGACCTTGAAATCTTTAATAAAAAGTGCACTAATCATGATGTTATACGAACAAATCTGCGTGAAATGTTGTGCACAAACTTTCCACGATCGGACTACACGTACGTATTCACTGATGCTTCAAAAACAGAAGATGGGGTGGGAGCTGCGTTCGTTACCCATGAAAACTGCTACAAGTTCCGCATGCCAACTAATGCTAGTGTATTTACTGGTGAAGTGGTTGCAGTACTAAAAGCACTGGAGTGGATCCAAGAACAATGTGGAAAAAACTTTCTATTACTCTCAGATTCCAAAAGTGCCTTAGAAGCAATTAAAAATGTGTATACCACAGAACCTTTAATACAACAGATACTACAGCTGTATACCACCATTCAGCACTCTACTAAGAACTTAACATTCCTCTGGATCCCTTCACATATTGGAATACCTGGCAATGAAAAGGCCGATCGAGAAGCCAAAGAAGCCATAACATCTCTAGATATAACCTGTAGTGATAGCCTTACAGTATCCGATGCTAAAAAACATTTCAGAAGATGTGGGTATAGAAACATACATGAGGAGTGGAAGAGAGAACGCTGCATAACACCGATTGGATGGCCCAACAAGATGCCATGGGAATACACGACTAGTAGAAGGCAGCAGATTATTTTAACTAGAATTACAATTGGACATACCCGCCTTACACATTCTCACTTACTCCAAAATACCGATCAACTTAAATGTGACACCTGTAATGTTCCTTTGAGTATATTTCATATTCTTACAGAATGCAAAAATTATGAAGAAGAAAGGAAAACGAACGGGATTCCACCAAATATAGATGAAGCTCTACATAATCCACAACAAATATTGACATTTTTAAGTACAATTAAATTACTACACGTATTATAACTTATGTAGCAATAACTGTAATCGTGCTAATAACCTTAGCAGTTGAAGCACGTTAATTAAAATTAAAAAAAAAAAAAAGACAATTAGGATTCCTTGGAAATCTTTTCATCGTGTACCCTTGCTCTGAACGATTGGAGCAACCAAATGCGGAACAACATACCATTTTACGTCTTTTTTTAGGTGGGTTTGTCGTACACTAAAATGCTGTAAAGTGAAATTATGAACTACATAATTTATATATTATATCTGTCATTAAGTTTGGACTAACAAGATATAAGTAACTTATTTTTTCAGCAATTTCAAATTGATTTGTAGAATCATATGTTATTCAAGATAATATGCAATTGTACACCGCAATAATCTATTGAGCAGTTACTTACGATATTTAAGCAATATAAAACTTACAGGAAAATATTTATTTCTCTGTTAAATGTTCTAGTTTGTTTGATGTTAATACTAAATATCGTAACTAACTAATCGGCAAACTATAGTTTGGAAACCTCATGGCCACGGGAAAACTAATGGCAGATTGTATCACGTGATGCGTCGACTCAAACTTTTGACAAGTTATAAAATGCCAATGTCTTATTTTGACATTAGTAACTTTTCGAAACTAAACATTTTATACACTGTTAAAAATGACAATAACTTGGAATCCTTTTGCCTTCAACCAATAGAAAACATGACCATCGTATGGCCACACTGTGATTATATAGTCACTGTACTAATGGTCGCTTGTGGCGCCCTCTAGAGGATACAACCGAATCGTTGATAAATTTGAATTTCTCATGCCAAAAAACCCCGGATACGAAATTTCGTGAAATTAGCTGAAAGTGATCGAAAGATATTAAAAAAATGTGATTTATTTTTTTCAACTTTGACACCCTGTAGCTCCGTTAGTACTAACTTTTGGACTAAGGTAAGTTGAGTTAAATCAGATAATTTTTGTCTATATTAACTATATCTACAGTTTGGCCCATTATTTACCGAACACCATGTATTTGTTATGGTTTGATATCTTAGTTGATAAGAAATTTACTAATAATGGTTGTTCGACGGCATGCACTCCCACTTCACTCATGCTTGCCGATTGAACGAAAATGAATGGTGACGACTTAACGACTGAATGAAGTTAGAACTTGTTCCAGAGCATTAATTAATGTATACAATTATAAGTCTTGGTTATTTCAATAATATTATCCCCCATCTCCAAGGTTATAGTGGCTGAGCAACTGTACACCTAGATTCCACGTTCTATGTTGCTGCTACTTAGAATGTATGAGTTAGAAAAATTACTTTTTTTTAATTAGCTGAAGCAAGATCAGCGTATTCTCGCTATACATGGCTATTTGGTGAGGTATTGCTGACTAATGGCTTAAGCCTCACTATCACTTTTCGTTTATTTTTTTCCATTTATTTTATTTCACTGTTGCACTGACTATTTTCGTAAATTATTCACTTTCACTTGATGACAAATAAATATATTGTGGGAGTCTGCATTTAAGTCTAGTGTGAATACGTCTAACTCCAGTAGTGTAAATTCTTGCACTTGAGCACTCTGCTATGTTACCGAAATACAGACAGAGTAATTTAAAAACTCAACTGCAGCAGGGCTAGAAAAAAAAACTATTCCGTCTGCAGTCAGCTGTAATGAGCTTTGAATGGTACTCGTATTAACCTGTATGTCAAACTGTGTGACAGTTCAGGTAGTTAAACATTTTGGCCCAACAAAATCTAAAAATAAACAAGTATTTATTTGAAATCGGCAGTGAAGTACGCCGAAATCCTAAATCGTCATTAAAATACGAGAAATCGTCAGTGAAGTAATCCATTGTTTTACGACTTTTTTGTAGGTGGCGAGGCGACAGATAAACGTCAATCGACCGAACATAACCTACAAAAGTTGGTTAAAATGTTGTAATTTCGCGATTTCTCGATTTCAAAGAAAACATAGTGTCCCTCATGTGGTTTATTTGCCTTGGGCCTACGGGCCTCGGCAACTAAATCCACATTCTTGATAAAAAGTTAAACTTCAGTGCCTTGGTATACAAACTACTATTAGTTGCAACTGATTTGTAATTTATTAATGTAAGTAAATTTCAGGTTTTTCGTCAATATTTTTTTCACAGCAAGTGTTCAAAATGTCCACCCCTTGCTCTATATACAACCTTGTTCGTTTTTGTAAACTTCGAGACACATTTTCGAGCATATGGTGTGAGTAATTTATTTCGTTGCATTTATGAATTCTTGTTGCAAGCTCATCTAAATTTTGTATTGGTGTCTGATAAATTGAATTTTTCAGATAGAACCAGACAAAAACATCCAACGTTGTTAAATCACAGGACCTGGGTGGATAAGCAACTGGAGTGTTCCGCCTGATTACTCTATTGCCGAAGAATTCCTGCATAAATTCAAGTTCTCCAGAGTACACTGAACAGGCGAGCCATCCTGTTGAAAGTACCCCTCACGCAGCTCTTGGTCATCTAACTGATTAACAAAAGGTTCCACAATGTTTTCGCGATACCTTAATGCATTGAGTGTCCCTTGAAAGAAAATTGGTCCTACAAGTCGTCGCCGGATAAGACCAATCCACACACCAAGCTTTTGCGGATGAAGTGGTGTTTCTCTAAACGCATATGGATTCTCCGTAGACCAAATTCTCGTATTTTGGGAGTTCACATGTCCAGATAAATGCAACCATGCCTCGTCCGAAAAAACACGTTGTTCAAGTCGTTGTCTTCAGGAAATGCGTTTAAAAACCATCGACAATATCGTTCTCTTAAAGGCCTGTCTGCTGGTAGAATCTGATGAACAGAAGTTGCTTTATATGGGAATAACTTTAAATCTGCCTTAAGAATATTCCTCGTGGTTGTGTAAGACAAATCAATGCGCTGTGAAAGACGTCGAATTGAAGTTAAGGGAGCTTGAGCCTTATTTGTCTAACATTTTCCAAGACTTCTGGTGTGCGTTCTGTAGGTCTACCGCTTCCTTTTCTGCGTGTAACACCACCTGTTTCATCGAATAATTCCACAGTGTGCATTAGAGCATTGTAAAATCGATTGTATTCAACAATTTCAAACTGGTCTGTAAAATTGTTGAAGCATTCCTGAATCGAATGCCATACATTTATGATGATTCCAGTTCGATAATAAGCTTTTATCATAAATATCTTATGTTGCACTGTGAAATCAATTTTTGAATAAATAATTGAAGCTTCTTTATTTATTTTGACAGCTATGCTGTTACAATTTTCATATGATGTAAGATTCTAAAGCTTAATATAGACGGGAGAATCCAGAGGCTACTGCAATTGACTTTTTAAAAAATCACATTGTACGTTTCCGTTGTATTCTTGATAAACGTTTCGATGGTTGGTATACCTGCTTCTCGGTGTATTTGTGAATTCCGTATTAACCAGGGAGCATTAAAAGCTATGCGGTGTACCGCCTAAGTTAGTTAATTTGTGAGTTTGACGCTGCTCCCCATACTTGACAGGCATAAGTAATAACTGGTTGATAAATCAATATTCCACATTCTTGCTTAAGTGAAGATTTTTGATTAGTTATTGGTTACATTATCGCAAGTCTTGTGTAACCTTGATTAAGCTTTATGTTGACATGGCATGCTCACTTAAGTTTCTTGTCGAGATAAACCCCCAAGTATTTGATGGCGTAGTATTCCAATCTATATCTTGGTGTTCTATGACAATGTTCGGACGTGGTACTAGCCTACGAAGGGTGAAAATATTAGCTTCGCATTTACTAGTATTGAGGTTGATGTACCATGTGTTGAACCAAGAAATTATTATGTTGGTACTGTCTTGCAACCGTTGAGTTGCCCAAAGTATATCACAGTCTTGAGACAGCAACACTGTGTCGTCAGCGCACATGGTTACAGTTGAGTTGGTTAGCTCTGGTAGATCGTGAGCGAACATATTGAACAGTGTAGGTCCTAGTATAGAGCCTTGTGGGACTGCAGCACTAATAGGTTTAACTGAGGAAATGGAAGAATTGATCCTTACTGCATATGAACCCATTGTCAGAAAAGATTTGATAATGTTGAAATATTTGTATAAGGTGGAGCTTGACTTTTCCCACGAAGCCGATCAAAACGCATATAATAAGCTCAAAACACAGAATTTCAATAATCTTCTCGAACTCAACCTCGATTATTTATTATACCCAAAACTGTTGTGTTCTAAAAATGATGTTATCCATACAAGCGGTGAACGAAGAACTATAATAAAAACTCGAGTTTCTTCAGAACGTTAATGCACAAATTTTCTAAAAACAGCCCATTTATTGGTGCTTTTAAATATTTACTAAGGAAATGCTTAAGTTTATTATAAAACACCCTAATTTATGTGCATAAAGTTTTCCAAAATAAGGACAAGGCATTCCACTATTCCACTATAAATTTGTCGGACATCTATGTAGAAACAACAGTTAACAAGCGATTCGATCATTTTCATTTGTACCTTGTGTAATTCAAATCCCATCTACAAAACCATCAAATGCGCCAGTATAATATTCATAACACAAAGTTATAGTTCCATAAAAGTACAAGTTTCATTCACCTGCTGTAAAATGATTTACAACAAAAAAGCAGGTTGTATTGTAGTACTACTTCACTTGATAGGTAAACAAAAATTATATGTATGAGGGTATACCATGACGTATCTTACAACATTTAATGAAAACTCCACACACATTTCATCAGTTACAGGTGATCTCCTTATTTTTCTATATGTAAAGTTTAACAAACCTTTGATAACGATGCTGCAATTCTTTTAAAAAATATTGTGTGCCTTAATTGTAAAGCAGACAGATACAACGTCTCTGATTTTATTTTCTTTTCCAAATGTCTACCATTTCAACATTCCCATTATGTTCCAAAACATCAAGTAGTCGCCAGGGACTAGTAGTATTTGTTGTGGGGAGACTAATGTCAGACAAGTAGGCCTTCATAGGCCCTTTTTGCCAACTCCGTGGACAAGGTTAGGCATGCAGAGTACCAGATATCTTAGTGCTACTTAGAATTTTGCCGAGACTAAGGACTACATGCTAAACATCGTAGTAACATGGAACCCACGGCTTTACATCACTTCCGAATGATGGCATTCTGCAGAGGTTTTCAGTAGCATTTTTATATTTTTTTTAAAAGTTGCACCGGGATCGGGGATTGAACTCTCGACCCTTAGGTCAGTAGCCAGAATGCTTAACCACTGAGCCGCCAGGGACTAAGTCTGTAGTATACGGAAAGTGATTGAATTTGTTGATGATAACAGAACGGTATTCAGTTTTGCTTATTTTCGTAATAACAGCAAAATTATGTAGCTCCACAAGGGTACCAACATTATGATTTGAAAACATAGTCTATGCTAAATGCGTTACAACAGAAAAACTTTTATATATCCGAGAATTTGACACAATTTAACAACCGCTAAATACATATTTCGAAAGCTAAGCTATCATCTTCAGTAGCATAAGAGAGAAACTAACACGACAAAGTGGACCGAACATATGCTCTACATCAAATCACCTGTGAAAGTCAGCACTCAGCACTTTCTAACGCTATTTATACTGTCTGACCCGAAATGCGTGTTCTAAGTGACTAATCAGGTGTCAACTTCAACAAAGCTATTTATGTAATTGTTATAGCACTTTTCAATTTCCAATAATATTATAACATTTGTTTTAAGGCTGTCAACTTTTCTACTTCGCGTTCAGTATTGTTATCTCTTGAGATATGAATTTCATGGTGTAGATAGTCACAACTCCTCAGTTGCTTTGATTCTTGATCCCATACCCTTACATCATTAGTGTTAGTTCCGTTAGTTAGTTCAGTGTTTACTTAATTTGCACAACAAAGCTTAAGGTAAATACTGGGCGTCAAATATTATAGCTTGACAACGTACTGGGGAGGCCTTTGTAGATCGAAACATGTCATGAAAATAAGTCCTACATTCAATCGTAATGGGTATTTTAGTTCTAAACTTATGCAAGTGCTACTCGTTAATGTTTTTGAAATAAATTAAATCAAGGTAGCCGTTTTGCATTAGTTACCTTATTTATTTACCTGGTTTTTATAATTGTTAAATACTTAATTTGTGGCATTGTAAAGCTATGTTCGATAAATGCAAGTATGGCAGTTGAAGAATATTCTATGACTGCTCGAAGAGTATGTTTAGAAATGTACATCACATCTAAACGAAGATATATCTGGTACACATCCACTCGAAACGACTGCATCTACTAACGTCTAGAGAATGTCCAGTATGTATGACAGTATGCACAATTTCGGTTTCTACCCGTACACATTTAAACATGATCTGCATGCTGCCGGCACTTGTTATGTTAGTTTAAATTTTTAAGATCACCTTAGTGGAGGTTCTTCTTTTTACAACAACCGTGGTTGGATTTCGAAATGGCTGCATGACTTCACAATTAAGTAAGGATGCCAGTCGGCGGTTAATATCTGAGTAGGTAGCATGTTGTTTTGAACGCTGGCTGCCTGGCTCACATAAAACAAAAGGAAGCGGTCGTGCTTACGTAAGGGTATGATACGTGATGGAATTATATAGTTGATTAGCATGTTATTCCAAATCTCGGTTAATGCCAAAAGTTTATTACTTCCCCATCGCATTTTACGTAACCGAGAGTCGTGTTCCGCCGTTGTAGTTATTCCGACGATTTCCAGACCACTACATGGATATTAACTATTCTCGACCCCAATTCCCTTCGACAATGCGCGGGCGGTGTTGGAGACATATCATCACTATCTAGCCGTCTTTACAGTATAACCAGTTGCGGTAAACGCCCGCCGAAGGGGTTAATTTTCTCCATCTTTAGGTGCTAGTTAGGCTACACCGAGTTAGAATTTGTACTTAAATCGCATGTAATAATAGCACGTAGTCAAAAAGTACTTCAGTGGATTTGAAAAGACTGAATTAAAATAATATAAATGGACTTTTAAACCAACGTAAATAATTACTTAGTTTGTGTCATTACGCACGTATCAGATAGATTTGAAGTCAGATATATGGATATTAAACAAGTCTTGTGATATAACGTTCTAATATAATTAAATTAAGACATATAGTGACGTTACTTAGGGTGCTGTTAATTTTCAACTTTTATGTGTAGGATTTCTAATTTTAATTAATTTTCATGTATGTTCAATAGAACGACTTAACTCATTTTACTGGCAAGTTTTCTTATATTTTTCTGTAAATCAACCTGCAGGGAGGGTTCTAACGAAAGCAAAACCAGATTTGACCGGTATTCAGGTGACGCGCTAAAGATAAGTCGCTTGTCTCAGGGATCCCATTAATATATCAATTTTATAACCTCAATTTTCACATGTAAGTACCGGGTGGCCATAAATATCTGACATCACATCACCTTTGAAATGAACACCGCTTTATTAAAGTAATGAATCCAACTAAACTAAATGTCATTAATGTCATCACAACTAAAATTCCTATCTGTCAAAAATTATTTCAGATTGCAATAAGTAATGGAGTTAGAACAGGAGATTTTTATAATCGAGTCGTAGGCTAAACTGCAGAGTCCAGGGCACATTCCCCTCCTCTTATTGCATTTTATTACATTACATAGGTACCAATACTTATCGTAATTGAAATATAATGCTAACCAACATTTATAAGTAGCTAATTCCATGGCTACCGGGATCTCAGATATTTATGGCCACCCGGTACTATCAACGTAGCAGCTCGTTGTAAGTTATTCCTTTTGTTTGTTAGTACGCTTGCTAGTTACTATATTTCTATAAGAGGTAATCACATTTTGGCCTGACGATAGAGCTGTGTGTTAGTTCCGAAATATGGCGCTTATGCCTACTTTTTAAATTTTATTTAATAAACCTTCATGAGGAAGACCAAGGAGTATTTTCATTTGATTTAATTGCAACTATGTTACCACAAAGCATTTTAATACTTGAAATTTTCAATTATAAAGTAAAGGAAATTACAGATTATAGTTGTGTAACACTTGTTGCAAATATAATAGGTTTGGAAAAGCAAAAACAATAGATCAAAGAATATTCACGTAAAAATGCTTTAGTTTTTAATAAAGTATAAATGTATTCTTAATAAATTGAATATTATCTAATAGCAAAAAATACGTGTGCCAACAGAACTAATTCAGAGAAGCACAAGCATCTGATTAAAAATAAAAAAATGCGAAGCTAAAATAACACCATCAGTTAAACTAGCAGCAAAAGTACAATAAAAAATAACGTGCATATTAAGACAACGAATCGTTAAAACACGTCCATCTTATATTTCTATGACATTATTTTAGGAAGGTTTGCTAGCTATAATAACATTATAGATATTAACGATACAAGTTTGATTGCGAGCATCTTAACGAAACGAGTTTGATTGCCAGAACGAGACCGTGAGACGAGTTCTGCGGCAATCAAACGAGTTTTGTTAAAATTTTAGACGGTAAAACATTTTCTTTTGCCAGAAATTTAACGATTATGCATTGTGCAACAAAACACGTTACTTCTCCCTCTGACATGCTAAGTATTACTGGCAAGTGAACTGACAAGAATTTGATTGTTACTAATCGCAAGTCGGAACATGTTAGAACATAACACTGAATACTTGTTTCTAGTGTACCTGTATAATACTTTAGTAAGAGTAGAGCAAACAGCGAAAAATTTTGGATCATTTTTTCATGGCTACCAAGATTTAATGATATATTGAAAAACAAGGTTGGTAAAACTGGCACACGAGTTGTCAAGTTTCATCAAATTCGAGGTTAGCAGGTTAGGTTTTGCGTCAGTTTTGACACAGACTGACACAAAACCTAACCTGCTAACCCTGAATTTGATGAAACTGACAACTCGTATGACAGTTTTACCAACCTTGTTTTTCAATATATCATTAAATCTTGGTAGCCATGAAAAAATGATCCAAAATTTTTCGCTGTTTGCTCTACTCTTACTAAAGTATTATACAGGTACACTACTTGTTTCCATCCATCGTTTTCATTGCTCAAGGCAACTAGATCCTTACTCATATTTGAACGCTCCTCTTATCTAACGAATAGTTCCGCAGTTATAACAAAAATAAACAGTATTTTATTTTTTAAGGTGCTCACCCTATATACAGTAACCGCTGAAAAGTGCATCAAATGGTAAAAATGTTCATTTTTGATTTAAAAAAAAATCCGGAAAATTGTGGGGTTATGATTTGGCCAAACCTTGGAGATCCCATTTTAGCCACACAAAGAACCAGCAAACGTATAGGACCACATGTTAGCATAACTCAGAATAAAACATTGTAGGCAAGTTTTTGTTCAATACAGTGCTCGTTTCGTAAGAAACTAAACATGCAATGCATGCGGTTACAGTGCGTGTAAAACCGGGCCGGAACGCCAGAAATTACACACGCGATGCACTAGCGAAGTAGATGGGGCAGTTGCTACGCGCTGGAGCTGCAATCAAAACTGGTCTGAGATCCTTTGGAGGCCGAGGTCGCCGGCAACACAAAATTGGGGCGAAACAAAGACTTATCTATGCTAAAAACGCTTTGACGTGACACCAACTCGGATAGACATCGTTACATAGGATCATTACGTTATTGCATGCTTAGCCTTAGAAAAAAGGCCAAAAGCAAAGAATTTTACAGACCACTGAAGAGTATGCCAGAGAAATTAGGTATAAAACAGGGTCATCTACACTCATACACTGTGATGCGGCAATGAATAATAGTTGACATCGAAAATAACGAAACGCTTGTGATAGCTTTTAATCTTCGTCAAGTTAAGGTATTCTTTTAAAACTTTCTCGTGTAACAATCTGCGTACAACCTACAACGATTACAGAGGAAAGCCTGGCATTAACAGAGATACTAAAAGAATGCCTTGTGGCAAACCAGCTTCTAATACAAAAATCAAAAGCCTAGAGAGCAAATGAAGCTTAAAACTAAATGTCGACAGCAATTTGCCAAATGCAAAATCACATGGAAATAACCACTACTAAATTATTTAATAATTTTTCTATTTATAAGATGTAACCATACGTCTGTCACGTTTTCATCGTCACCGATCGGGCGCAGTTCGTTCGCGATCGGTCCTTCCTCTCGGTCTTCTTCATAATGCAACGATACGCATGTGGGTTTACCTAGCATTCCTAGTTCATCGTGTACGACGTCTACAAATCAAATACCTTCTGGAGGCTCGAGTTAGAATTTCACCGACTACGATGTTTTTTTCTTTGCGAATTAATGCAATTTGCATTACTGAGTGTTTTCTTTTAGTGTTTCAGTATTATTACAATCATTTTTACCTATTTGCAAACATTTTGTTCTGTAACTTTTTTATTTACATTGCTATTTTTAAAATGATAAAGTTGTGTTAATTGGAATAAGACCATCTATGTGGTGAGCTGAACGGCTATGGTATTATTAACATTTGAAAAATTAATTATTTTACTCCTATTATTTTTTTACTTCTGATCTGAGGCGAGCTAATTAGCAACATTACAATAAGCGCAGTGTGCATGCGTCTGGTGTATCTGTAGCAAATCGTACTGTCATTCGACCTTGACCAGTCAGACACTACCACTTAGTTTCAGGTGCCTGCAACATGTATATTGTGCTTTAATGCTACCCGTATCATGTCCTGTCTGCCCAAGCTTAACAGCCTTGAACGAGTGCTAAATTTTGTTGCTGGTTCAGTGACCACCAAGAGATTTGTACGCACATTTTGTTAATAATGAGGCGAAATTCCTGGTTACCTAAAAAATCCATACGAAGCCACAAAAATCCATTTACAACATTGATTTTGAGTAAACATTTGGTATGGTATTCTTGACAACGAGCGGGCTATCACAACTCAAGAACGATTCACATTCAATTTGTTTCTAAAATGAATTTCCACGATTGTTGAAAGAAGCTCCTCTTCAGAACAGACGGCAGATGTATATACACCTCCTAACTTTGGTAGAAAAAATACCACATACCTCAATCGCAATTTTCATAACAGTTGAACGGGAGGGTTCAGTTGTTTGCCCACCAAGGTCACTGACCTTAATCTTCTTGACACGTGCATAAGTAGTAGAGATGAGCAGACTTATAAGATTATTGCTACCCCTGGACCTATCCCTGGCAACCATCACACTCTTCGGGAAGCTACCTCATGTGTATGTATGCTGCTACCAAGAGAACATTTTGGACAATTATAAGTTCGAATTAGTAAAAATATAACGTTATGCTTCGCTGCATTTGGCCATCTTTCTGTGACGTACCAGTGTTCTTTTACCCCCTCCGGTTTTAAGTCTCTTGCTATTTTAATTACCCTGTGGTCTTCTGCTCAAGTGACGTTATTGTTCCATTTCTTCTTCCTTCCCCTTCTTACAAGTTACAGTTCCTATTCCACAATGCTGTCTCATGTCTTTGTATCTTATTCTTTCTCGTCTTATTTTACTTACAAGTCTCCTCAATGTATTCATCTCCACTGTTCGAAGCGACTATTTCGTTTTACCTATATAATAATAATAATAATAATAATAATAATAATAAATTCCTTTATTTAAGCACATTCAATGTACAAATGTACAAAAAAAACAAACAAAATGGTAAATCGTAGAAGGCGAAGTTCAGTATGGCATCCGAAGATACTATCTGCTCTTACACTTAACCCTCATATCAGACCATCTTTCCGTTCCACACCTCAAAATTGGTCTCACCATGGTCAACTAAATCTTTACTTACTTTCAGAGCTAAGATATTTATTTTTTCATGTTACCTGTCTTAGATATTAAGATATACAAACTCGTTTCGTAGCCTGCCGTCTAATCTTAACGATTGCTGAAGATGTCTATTCTCAAATATTAGGAATTTATAATCTGCCCAAGAAGTTTTCCTTCAATTTCGAAGTTACACCTGACTAGCTCCTTAGACATAACCATCAATTTGGTTTTTCTTCTTGATACCATCAAATTGGCATTTTTACAGTGTTACCATTTCTGTAAGATTATTTCGACCGTCTTTGAGTGCTATCTGAGTAGAATATATCACACTAATATCCGAAAGGCAGCAGAACCTATTCAAATCATCATCTTTCGGAAAAGCGCACATCCAAGAAACCTTTAAAAATCGTGAATCTGATCAACAATTCAGTTTAAATTTCACGCTGAAGTGCTTCGATAAGTTCCGAACGTGCTAAACTCTGATCCGCCATAAAAGTTTCATCGCCAGCATAAACATCGCCGCGCACCATAATAAAGCCGTCAGCTCTAAATATGTTGGTTTATCATGGCACAAAATTTAGGCTTATAGTAGCGGGAGCTTTTGAAAAGGTTTTATCTGTTTTTCAATTTCATACACAAAAGCGTCCTGAGAAACTTTCTAACTCATAGTGCAAACATTGATGCATGAGCTCGGGGCGGCCGCGCTTTCAAATAGTCCCAACAGCACGGGCTTATTGTATACTTATCGAATAAGCTCTATACTTCGTTATTGACCTTTGTGAAAGCTCGCGGTTTCAGTATTCGTTTATTGAATTTTATTGTTTAATAAGCTAGTAACTCCAGTTATAAATGGAATAACATGCGAAGGATAAGAAATTTATTTTTTAAAGATTAATATCACGAAGGTAATTTACATCTTCATTACTGCATTCGCAAATAAAGCCATTAATTCATTTATAGAGTAAAGATGCACCAAGTTGTTTCCTAGCACCCCCATTCATCCTTACTATAACTATTTGGATATTCATAATCTATATTGAGTGGAAACGCGAACCTCTAGCACTACCCGAAAAAACGTTGAAGAACAATAACCGAGTACATTTTACACAATTTTCAACACACATGACACCGATCTATGTTTGATGTTGAATAACTAAATTTCCAATCTCCAGGTTACGTGGATTTCTTATGAAGTTGATCATTATTAAAATTCTTATATCAACTTAAAGTATGTCACTTTTGTCGCTCTCTTGAAATTGGGAGTTAATTCAACTATAATACTATAAAACGTAATCAAGGTTTACTTCCAATAGAAATGATGTGACATTTACGCGTATATTTACCATATTTGGAACAAAGATACATTTTTGTAAGGTATTATAATGTAATACACCATATTATGCGCATACTTTCCAGAACACATAAGAGAAATACCTCTCAACAATAGAAAGCGATGCCTTAAATTACACCATACCATATGCCCTCGACCGCACTTTAGCACGTAGGAAACTGCTTCTTTGTTCCATGTTTTCACACGAGTAATTGTAAACGTGTTACAGCTACAAAATTAACTTGAGTTCGGCAAATAAAAGTTTCCATTCAAAGTTAAATAAATACATCTAAAGCCTGTATGTCCAAATATAACGGGAGGAAGGACAAGTATTAAAATATTCAGTATATGGAGAGGTGGGCAATAATTAATTACCTTGTAATTAAATTCCTTTTGATTTTTCTTGTAATTGAATTACTTTTAAAAATACGGTAATTGTAATTAGTAATTGTCAATTTGTTAAAAAGTACTTCACTGTTTGAATTACTTTTTGGAAGTAGTTAATTACTACATTAAATTACATTTGAGTAATTAAATTCAACTATTTAAATTACTTTACAAGTATTTGAATTACTTGTGGTAATTGAAACGATTCGCAGTAATTCAATTACTAAATTACTGACTTTCATAGGATTTTAAATCCCCACAAAGCAAAATAGAAGATCAGGCCCCATTACCTTACATGCTAAGCAAATCGCAATTGGGTATTCCCGGGACATATAAGTATTATTAATGATTTTCTATGACTAATCGGATAACAGATAATTTTGTACAGCATTTGCAATTCCAGGGACGTAAGCACGAGCAAAGGGGAATTTATTTGGAAGAGACGCGTACGTTTTTAGTTGGGATGTGCATATGTTGTGTTTTGTTTCATAGTGTAGCTTGCTAATAATTATTGTGTAAGAAGTGAAAAGCATGTCTGCGGTAAGTACTACACATTACAGAATACAGTACGGTAAAAATATAATATATCCTTTTCCATAAAAATGTACAACTAGCTTAATCAGATTATATTAGTTCATGATAATTAATTATTTATTAATTTCAATTTGCTTGTTTCAAACGATATACTAACACAAAGCTATCTAAATACTACTAAATACAAATATACGACAATTTATATTTAAATTAATTGAAAAAGTAATTTATGTAGTGGAATTACAATTATCGAATAATTAATAATTGAATTATTATTTCATTTGAATAATTGAAATCTCTGGTAAATCAATTACTTCCTTGGGCGGTAATTGGCAATGTTTTTTTTTAAGTAATTTGACCAGCTCTGAGCATAGGTAACATTTTTCGAAATTGTATAGGACAGTATGACAGTAAGATGCTGAGTTTTATATTATATATTTATTATATAAGACAAATTAATATTTTAGATGTTTCGAAATGTCCAAAAGTTTGAATCAACGTCAACGTATCGGAACCACGATACTTTTATTATTTGGCCACATGGTAAAGACACCCATCTTCTTAAATCATCTCAATAGTCAACATCCAGACATTAACTTTACCATGGAGATAGAAAGTAACGGTTCCCTTCTTTTCTTAGATGTACAGGTCTCTCGCCAACCCAGTGGCAAACTTGGTCATTCTGAATATCGCAAACCCACTCACACTGATCGCTATCTACATGCCGATTCCCACCATCATCCTACACAAAAACTTTCCGTTATCAATTCGCTTGTACACCGGGCTGTTTCCATATCCCAACCCGATAATATCCACGCTGAATTAAATCACATTCGGAAAGCCCTTAGGAATAACGGTTACCGTGCTAGGGATATACAGTCTGCCATCAACCGCCATCTTCATCCACGGCCACCCAAATCTCCAAAACCCGATCCTCCTGCAGCAATAGTCTTTCTTCCCTATATCCACTAAGTCACCGACCGCATAGGAAAGTTTCTTCGAAAACAATACATTAAAACAGAATTTAAACCCCGAGCAAGATCTCACAGGTTCTACCTTCATCTAAAGATAAATTAAACACTATGTCATCTAAAGGTGTTTATAGAATCCCTTGCTCTTGTAATGGGTGAAACAGGCCATTCCGTGAGAACTCGCATCTCTGAGCATCAGCGCTGTCTCAAGTCAGGTCTCGTTTCATCATCGGCCATCGCCGAAGACCAACGCGATACTGGTCATAAGATCCTTTTTGATGAAACTTCCATCATCTGCAAATCCCCATTCTTCTTTAGCAGAAAGATTCGCGAAGCCATTGAGATTTGCAAACACCTAATAATCTCAATTGGGACGAAGGCTTTCCCCTTCCTTCTATGTGGAAAGTGTTAATTCCTAAGCCCCGCCCTCCGCCACTGAACCGCGACAGCATTTGCTGAATCGCGACGGCGCTTGCCTATAAATTCTCGCCTTTCTTCTTCCGATAGTCAGTCGAGTTTCGGCTCTGACGTGGTTCACACGTTGAGTTACCGTGCTCTTCTGTCCCTTCCCTTGCAAAGAGTTTCGCCTCTGGCGTGGTTAACAAGTGCTCTTTTGCTTTTTTCCTCCTGATGAAGCCCCTTGCGAAAGTGGGCGAAACGTTGAGTTCTTCGATCTCAATCATGACACGGTCCAATCCCGGAAGTCGTTTGTTACTTAATGACAATGGCCGTAAAAGCCTCAAAAATCATCTAGATAATAATTATGTCGTTACTGGAAACTCTGTAAAACTGTTTTACATTTTGCTTGTAAAGGCAAAATGAAATATCTGTTGAAATATTGTAAAAACGTGTTTTTGAAACAACAGCTTTATAAAATAACTGATGGGAAACTCCTGCTTTAAAAACATTCAATAAACTTAGCTAACTGTACATAAAACTAAAGATCCGTATCAGCACGGATTCACATATACAATAAGCGTTTAGTTCACTCTCTTAAAGGCTAAAGTAGTCATATTTTAATGTACTCGTATGTTCAGAATAAATCATGACAAAATGTAAGGTTCATCAGATCTTTCGAAGTCCTCCAAACTCAATAAAGTGATTAAATATATTTACTAAACTCATCTCTCCTCTCCAACATGTAAACAAGCATAACAAAATTCAATTTCAACTAAACCTTACAGGTGATTATCCACTACCTATTAAACGGAGGTTTTAGAATTAACTTAATAATAGCTGATAAAAAAGGATTTCTTTGAGAGATGATGCACGATTGCAAAATATAGACGGAGAAAATCGGTTTAAAACCGATTTTGCAAGTTACCAATCCAGTAACGGATAGTGAGCATAGGGAACGGGCCGCCAGTAATGGAGCATTTCAGATAACTTTTAAAACTGTTTGTCTGAACCGAGATTCGCTCTCGCGACCTCAGTCGAGAAAATTAATAACTAAGGGGTCTGGCACGCCGCATGGATGTAAACACACTAACTTGAGAATGTTTGTTGCACCAGTTTGTGTGGTATTTTGAGGCAAAGAAATTAAAAGCTTTTGGGAGAGAATGGCCGCTTTGTTCTGTGTATATATTGCTATGAACACATTTTAGTAGCCTTTATATCACGCATAATAATTAATAGTAATTAATAACATAACTATCAAAACAAATATTTATTATAAGAATGTTCAGTAAATGTAATCATTTCAATTTCAAAATTTTTAAGAAATAACATGGGCCATAAAAATAATTGCATAATGACGTTTTCAATAGATGTATCTTTATTTAAAATATAATAAAATAAGAGCAGGCTTGGCAATTGATTGAACAATGTGTAAAAATCAAGCTATTTTATATTTTAATAAATACCCAACGTAATTTAGAGTGTTGTTTAATTGAATGATTGTGTCCTGGGTTACTTGTGGAAGTTTTGCCTTGCATTGGGCGCAGGCACAGGTAAAATGCGAGGCGTCGAAGTGATCCAGTGAAACCTGTGGTGTTTAGGCATATTCTACGGAGGTCCAGCCAGGTTTATGTTCCTATACGAGCGAATAAAAGAGCAGCGGCCGTGTAGCACATCGAAGTACGAGATTTAAGGCCCCAGCTTTATTGGAAGCGGTTCGAGAGGTGTCCGAGAGCATCAACCGTTCACCAAGTGAGTTCCAGCGCAGATTTGAGCCGTGCTAACTGCAGAAAAACAACAACGAGTGGCCCAGAGCATCGTGGGAGTTCCAGCGAGGGGCAGGTAGCCCTATTTTTAATGGAAAAGCCATCAAAAGGTCAGATTTGCCTTCTAAAAGTGTTAGTTTTGTGAATCTGCTTCCTTAGCATCCTTTAGCGCTTCACTTCCAGCGTGGGTAGAAATGTTTTTTTATGACACGGAATACTTACGTTTGATTATGATCGCATTGCAACAACTTCAATTGCGTGGACATCGATAATTAATTAGAGCTTGTTTACGTATTTTTGAAGCAAGAAAACCATTTTGGTTTTGTATTAGTCCCATCGCTTAAAAATTTAATCCAGTTGTCAAATCCCATTGGATAAATAGATGTACAGAGCGCTGACAATTAAATGTTTATTTTGAAATAGGACCTTAAATAATTATTGATAGCCAAACGTAGTTAATTAGTACTCATAGGAAGTTCATATTCGTAGTTTTAATTAGATGTAGCGACGTAACCCAGGGATGAGAGTAAATTAGAATTATAAATGTAAGCATTATATTATGGCATTATAGCCCGGCAAATTACGAAAAATGTTGTAGTTAAAGCTGTTGAATTTATTCAAATAATTAAAAATCATATTCAAAGATTCATTATACCTATAAAAGGGCATCACAATATATTTGTTGAGTCGGATACTGGTTCCCAGTAATAAACGGTAAGCGGTCACGTAACTACGCTGTTAGAGTGGTGTAGTAAGCACACTCGACTGCTGAGCCTGGTAGTCGAATCGAGTCTCGATCCGTGTAAGATTTGTTAAGTTATCAAAAGAGTATTATTGTCCGTGTTCGCTGTCCCAGTCGTACTACCCGCTAATTGTACAGATAAATCGCCGACTCGATGTTAAACCGATTTCCTTCGTTTAGATTACACAATAATTAGTTTCCGCACCCTTGCGAATTCCCTTTAGCCGAAGTCGTCTCACATTATGTATATAACATATAATGATAACGAACATACCACATTAAAAGCACAGTTTCTACAGATTACGAAACCTAAATATGTCTTAAGAAGTGTACGTCCCAAAGAGCGCATGGCAAAAACCGCTCCATGCCAACAGTGTGCCGCAGTACCAAGAGTTTGCA
The DNA here is from genome assembly GCA_940337035.1 of Agriotes lineatus. NCBI lineage: Eukaryota > Metazoa > Arthropoda > Insecta > Coleoptera > Elateridae > Agriotes > Agriotes lineatus. Next base: position 100,762,591 of record OW679198.1, on the reverse strand, counting down.
CCTTCTCATCTTGTTTGTAGTATCATAAACAACAATTTAAAAATCCTGTAAAACGGTTTCTAAAAATGGTATAGACACTATAGTTCAGCAACAATAGTGTTAAATATAAATTTATGGAAGTGATATTGTGATTTTTGTAAAAGTAAAATGACACATTTAGTATTTATGCGTGACCTTTTATATAAAATTACGGGAGTTGGAAAAACTTTGGAATAAAGTTGAATATTTATATAATTACATTCACGTAAGACGGAATAAAAACAGGTAAAATTATGTATTAGCCAATTCTGAATTTTTACTGATTTAAAGGTACCATGCAAGGAAAAAAAACTGGGACAACTCTTGATAGAGATTTTAGCATAATTTGATTGGCTAAACAGAGGCTTTGAACAATTACATTTATTATATTCATAGCAACGTCTAAACAATTTGACGGTTACGTTAGAAATACCTAGCAACTGTACATATTAAGGCAGTCACATTCACAGCAGACCATACTAACTGTCCCAGTTTTTTTATCTCGCATAGTATATTAAGAGTGAGTTCCATCAATAAATTCAGTAGTAGCCTTTAACCATTACTGCTCATTCGCCATCATAGGGTGGGCACCAGAGATATCCTATTGTACTACGAATAAAGTCAGTGATACTTTTAGATCAGTACAAGATTTTATACCATTTTTCCCTTAACTAGTTTCGCATAAAAATTCATGCTAAATTTAGTGACTGTTTCTCTATCAGTTTCATTGAATAAAAATGTTATTTGATATTTCTTTAGTACTGTAACTTCATTAAAAAACAATTTTGGACGAATCTACATCGGAGTGTTTTTGTTCATTTTATTGAAAACTATAATGCCTAGAAGTTTGTAACACTTATTTTTTACTCGCTGTATATGTAATTCATATGTTTATCTAAGTCTTTGAAATGAATGTAGTACATTTTTACTTCACTCGTCTGAAAGAGAAATATACGAAAAAATCACCTTCGGAGTTTTTTCAGATCTCCACGTTTCAGAGTCCCTAGATGACAAAAAATAGTTTTCTCAATTCTGTCTGTCTGTCTGTCTGTTAGCAGTATAACTCAAAATCTATTTTTTGTAGGAAGGCGATATTTTGCATGCAGATTATCTATTTGGCATGAAACGGAAAGAATTTTGGGAAATTATATACAGAGTGAGCACCTTAAAACATAAAATTTTGTTTATTTTTGCTTTAACTGAGAAATAGATAAAAGTAGCAATTTGCACATACTCAGGCTTTATCCTCGGCGAAAATGGGAATCAGAAAATACAGAATAAATGTTTCTAAAAAATAAAACATGGGTTAATCATAAATGCGTTCTATTCAAGGCAGCATCTCACTGCTTGTAGGCGGCCTAGGTACACCACAATTGGGGCAGAGTAGTATGGTGTCTTTATAATGCAGCAGTAACTTGTACAATTCGATCACAATCGTAGCGTAGCTTAGTCATTCAAGCAGCCGCAAGCAGCAGAGCCAAGCGGCGGAGGAGAAACTGGGTTAATAATATTCGCTGGGAGCGCATAGTTCGAATACCAGCGGACTACATTTTCTTTAATTTTAATTGATCTAATCCGTGCGGGGGAAGTTCCGTGTAAACCCCTTTATACATTTTTATTTCTGGTAGTAGTGCAAAAATACGTCATTCCCCATTCACTAACTCTTTTAATACCATAAACATTTGCTACATTAAAAACTGCTTTATTACGATCTACTGCCAAGATAAATTTTTACTTTTAATGTCTATATGTGTATAATCAGTGAAACATTGTACATTGAGGTAAGTTATTATAATTTAAAATTTTCTGTGATTCTGATATTTTCGATAGTTTTTAGTAGCTATAATATGGTACTACAAGTATTTGTATTGAGAGAAAATCGCCACAAGTGCTCTACACCGGTAATTTTGATTCAAAAGCTTGTACGTACAGTTGGGACAAAAATAACCGAGAATACAAGACGAATCTCAGATATAATCCGGAGAATACTGCGCCCTCGATTACTCAAAGGTGCAATATGAAAAATAACGTAATCTTCATTCGTGTACTATAATGTGTTGAAAAATCTTAGAGACTGCAATCAAGGCGGAATAACATCGTTCACCAGGTGTTAGGGTTTTCTAGTAGGCGACGTGCTACTTCAAACAGGAAACCTACGCACGACTCCTTCGAAGTTCGCAGATTATTACCAGTTCCTCGTAATCCACTTAGAGAACATCGGGGTTACTTGAGAAACGGGAGGAGAAGAGAAAAAACTAGAAATAATACCAAAGTCAAACCACGTGAAAATATGTATTCAACGCATACCTTGAGATGTTGTGCGGGCTACAGATGACTTTCACTCCCATAAATATCATGCAAATCCTGTATTAAACTAATTACACAGCGCTCCAAATCTACACATTACTAATACTTTCCGTGATGAATTCATTTTGTACATGACACTAATAGGAGCCCCAATAATGCATCTTCAGCACCGAAAGTAAAGTGTAAGACTAAAAAATTTCCAAAATGGAAACCGGAAAATAGATCTACGGTCTACACTGAAATTGTACGTGCAGAATTTTCAAAAGCAGCCGGAGTGGCAATTTCGAATTCCAAATTTTACAAAAATTACCAGAAACTGGTATAGGTAACCATATATCTACGGCAACGATACTCAAACTAGACCTAATGTTGGGTGCTGCAAGGGCGAAACGGAAAAAAAACATTTTAAGATCGTTACAATTCTTGTTTACATTCTAACTGTTTATATGATTTTATCAATGTGTAAAATGTTCTAGTTCAAGATGGTTTCTTTATTAAAAGAGATAGGAAAGGTGATTTATGAGATAAGCCTAAAAATTCGAAATTATGCCATCCCATTGGTTGAAGGACCTCATGAGATGAATATCAGAACAATATAATTACATAATATATTTAAGATCTACGAGTTTATGATGTTTACTGATATAAAGGGAATGCCAAAATTCAACTGGAATGCGTATAATGTTTCAAATTTTGTTAATTTACAATTTTCCACTTTTAGAAAACTAACATGTGAGCAAACGAAAATTAAATCAAGCTTGGCTTTGAAATATTTGTTGTATGAATAATATGTTGGTGGCACTGTAAGTCTATGTCAAATTCAAGGTTATTAGGTTAGGGTTTGCGTCAGTTTTGACACAAACCTACCCAAAACCTAACCTGCTAACATCGAATTTGACATAGACTTACAGTGCCACCAACATTTTATTCATAAAACAAATATTTCAAAGCCAAGCTTGATTTCATTATTTTCATTTGCTCACATGTTATGTGAACGATCAGTTTGAGCTCATTCTTTAAATACTAGTAAATAAATACACATTTATTTAGTTACATTTTTCAAATGTCAGCTATAGTCGAATACACATTTAAGGTTTAAATTTTCAGTGTGAAGCTTGAAAGATTTATTTTACGCAGCTTATGAAATTTCGTATGAAATTAGAGAAACACATCAGGCATATTTTGAAGCACGAAAAACGATCATTATTCACGCAAACGCAGATGTGCCCCTCGGAATTCCTAAATTAACGCGTCTCATAACCGAAGTTACTCGACCATTCCAAACACCTCATAATTTCAAAATTCGCCAGCATTGTTTAATATTAGTCAGTTTCCTAATTTGTTTCCAATTAAATTCCTAAAATGCTGACAACAAACAGTGCCGTTGCGTATCCCAAACACACACGTTGAAGCTTCGACACCTCTCGAGGGGTCAATTAATAAGGGTGGCCGACGTCATGCCCTTTCACCAGCCTCTCGGGTGACCTACTTGTCGGAAGACCCGCTAACTGAAATTGCTCCACGCCTGGATTCTTGCTTTATATTCACGCCCCTTGAAGCCCTATAAGTTCATCCGGTCAACTCGCCGCAAAATAAGAAAATCCTGCGAGTTAAATCCTGAAAGCGCAAGTTTCTGCAACTACAAAGACGAGCTTAACCGACAAAACAGCAACGCTGAATTACGAAGAAATCGATTTTGGAGGTACCCAAAACCCAGGGCTTCGTAACAAAAACACGTTGCAATAAATTAGTCCTACAAATAGAAAAAAGTTTGCTTAAACGGCTCAGAATATTCCTGCCGGGTGTGGAATCTAAAGCAGTTGCCGTATCGGAATACGAAAACAGGCATACGCACAGTGGTTAAATGTGTTAACTGCTATTAACCGCTGCCTTCAGCTGCTGCCTAGAAGTGGTTAATAAGTTTTCCAAATAAAATAACTATTATATGTGTTATTTATGCAACTAAAATTATACATAGCGCTATATCAAGAATTTCTATAAATTAAATTAATACTCAATGATGCGTTATAAAAACAAAACACTACGATTCAGAAATTGTCTTGTGGTATAGCAAAGTTTTGTCAGGCAGTTCGTGAACAAAATGGGGAGGGTGTCCGGATGAGCCACTGGTTTGAGAATACCCAAACCAGAAGACCTACAGCTGTTGATGTAAAAGCCTAACCACATAACATTTCCCATGAAGCAATAAATTATAAAATCAGAAATTGCTGTAACACAAGCTTTATTTACGCAATATCTCAATTCAGTACAAGAGAAGTGGTGAATGGTACACTGATATAAACTGGAATAAAATTCGGACACGTATAAACCTATCATGTATATTTTAATGTGGGTGTAATGATTCCATTTGAATCTAAGTTTTTATTTCTTCACAATTTTATTGGAAACAAACTTAGTTCGAATATACTAAGTAAAGAACAAATGCCAGTCAATAGAACACGTTTTTCTAACCGCTAGTGAAAACGGGAGAAAGCGGATACGGGAGCTAAAACTTACATAAAAGTTTCGATTACTTTAGAGACCGAAATTCGCTCAACAGGCCGTTAAGTCCGATTTCTTGTACTATACTTTAGTTCGTGTAATAGCCGCCAACGAGCAACAAACAAAAGCTTTAGTACTCCGCCGCAAATAATATCATCGTGAACAAAACTGTTGTTTAACGTGTACAGCTCTAAGTTAAGGGTTGATGGCGACCAATTCGTCGAACCTGACAGCAGTGACTGCCACCATAAAATACTAAAAGTTCTAACCTGTCACTACTAACTCTACATGCACGAGACACACAATAGGTAAAGCTGCATCCGATTTTTCCTAAACGATCAGTTTAATTTTAAATTAGTTTATTAACTAAAAATAAAAAATATTTTATAGTTATGACATTTCGCGGACACCAAAAAAGAGCCAGGCCACGAGGAGAATCGCAATGGGAGTACCTGGAGATGTCCAAGCCTGGATGGTGACAATAAAGAAGTCACAGAAGCTGTGGATAGGCTATCCAAACGGCATGGAAAAGTTCTGCAGTCTTTTCTCCAGTTGGCTAGAAGCAATCGTACAAAGGAAATGTCTCGAACACTTCTAAGAAAGGTATTTTGCTAACGTAGCTAAGACAGAACACCTAAAACCGCTTCTAAGTCTGTGCACCAGGTGCTTAAAGAGGTGACATCAGAGCTCATAAAAGGGAAAATACAAAGAGGGTAATAAGAGAATGAGGTTGGTAAGCGGCCGGAGAAGTTTTGCTTCTAAAATATTTGATAATCCTGTCATATGTTAATACTATTTTAAAATCCCGCACTTAAATATCCGCGCTTTCCCGCATCTTTTATTTCAAATATTGGCAATTCCGCCCTCCCTTTCCAAATTCAAATACCGACGCTTACCGCTCCTTCAAGTATGTACAGATTTGATTGCTTACTCGTGTGGGACTTGGCACAGGTATTCTATCACGCCTAATCGTCAAAATTAGTATGGTAAGTTAAACACCGCCCTTCATCAAACCCGCCGTTACATTTTTATCACGGTGTACCGCTTGTTGGCTCTAGGAAGCAGTTGTAATGTAGTGTTAGAACGAATCAGTTGCGAGAATGACGCAGGGAAAGCAAGCGAAAGCGCCTCATACCCTTTTTTCTTCAGCCCGCGTCTCGACACTCAACCTTTGAAGCTAGTACCGTACAGTGGCGTGTGGTTAAACTTCACTTGGCGGGTGTATCTTATGGCCTAATCTTTTTCGTTCTATTGTAGCACTGATTGTGCAATTAACGCTTTAGCAGATATCTACGAGGGAGGTTTTCCGACGTGCCAAATCTGGGGAGCTGTGGTTGCCCTTTTCCCAATGCTTGCCGTTACAAGGATCTTCAAGCAAAATCCAGCCTCTTGGAGATTGGTTTTGTAACGTCTTTTCGACGGCCAGAAATCTACGCTGTCCTTTAACCATCTGCATAAAAGGCGACGAGACGGTGAGACCTTTCGGCTGCAGGAATCAGAAACATCACCGGACATCATTCAGATACTGTGATTTACTGATTGTATTGTCTGTATACTTTAGAGCGACTGCGCGATGCTCTTGGGTTGTCTTCAAGGTGACGCATTTTATGCGCGACAACAACCATATTTGAGAGCCGACGCGAGTGACCTACTTTCAGAGTAAACTGCCATCATTGTTGAGTCATAACATACAGAATTTGTGTGCGGCTTGTTTACCACTGTCATTTGAATGTAACCAATGTACTTTTGTAGTCACACCTATCATTGTTAAGTAGATTTTAAAGTTACTAACCCCCTTTACAACTATTCATGTCAAACATTTGTCGGCATACTTAAATGCTAATGGAATTGCATTCGTTTTTAACTTCTTGGACTTTTATTTATGATACTTATAAGTGAGTTGGGAGATGACCGGCGAAACTAACACACCAGAAAAGGTAGGTTTCCTAGCAACCAGACGTCGCGCCAGACCGTCGAAATAAAGCGTCGGTCCTCTGACAAATTTCTACGAGGTGCGGACGAAAAGTTTATTCCCCATCGTGTTGATTCGAACCCGTCCTTCTCCCTACACCAACTTGAGGCGTGATTACAGTGAGACTTGCTTTTTTAAAGATTAATGTATCCTAGCGACCCATTTAGATTATCCTCAGTGTTTTAAAGTCGCAAAAGGCGATTTCTTCTGTAACACATAACCACATGAATTTCAGTAACTGCACACACAATGCATGGGTGCTGTAATAAACTTTCCACGATAATGAAAGATTTCACATTTAAAGAATTCCTCGCACACCAGAAGCCAAGATGGCTCCAAGAAATCGCGCCCGCTAGACAGACAATACAGAAAGATCATCAACATTTACCTAGTCCCAAAGATTTTTGAAAATCCAAACAGGTATGGAGTAAGAGGACAGATAACAGAATACACACCAACGAAAAAGTGGCGGCCTAACCACATAATAATAATAATGGAAAATAACTGGACATTTAAGACAATCCCCGAATAAATAACTTAATTTTAATTAGTGCAAAATTTACACGTAACAATAGCCATATCATATAATTTTTCTCTTACTGTCAAAATATATACAGACCGAGAAAAAATAACTTCTAAGTTCTGTAAACTAAACCTCAAAACTCATTTAAGAATGCCTTTCAACATGAAACTCTTTACTCAAGTTGATAGATGCATCTTTAATTATTCCTAATTTAAAATAGTTTTTACATTTAAACTCTATATCTGTTATGTAGATTTATTTTATTTAAACTGTACGTTGACAGGTCATTCAACCTTCGTAAAGGTACGTTTGTTGAGCCCTTGTCTTGGGCACTAAAATTGTTACACTACGTTTTCCCCTCTCCTTAAGTTACTTAGAAACTTCATGGCCCATTGTGTGCTAGCTAACTCAGTCGTCAATACGTAAGACTCGTTGCTTACCTTAGTGTGGCTACGGGTCGGTCAACACAGCTAAAGTAAACACTTCAACCCCGCTAAAAATAAAATCCAAGCTGCTTACACAAACGACATATACTTTATAAGATGGTATACATACATACAAATAAAAAGGATATAAAGCGACAATACACAAATACTTTAAGCCATCAATAATAAAAAGTAAAGTGCAGTTTAAATCGCGACGGTCTAAAGGCTAACTTCTACCTGCTTTAACTCGTTGGTTCTAACAGGTGCCCTAAATAAACACAAACTTAAAAGTGTAGTGTGCAATGCTACGAGCTAAAATCTAAGTTCTGCTCGCATTTACAACTTGTACAAAATACAAATAATCAAATGTCAAACATTAACGCTAACATGAGAACCCGCGAAAATATGTTTCGCTCACTCAGTCAAATTCACTTTAATACAGTACGGTGTACGCGTAACCACAACCAACTTAATACGGTACGGCATACGCTTAACCATTACCAATTACTTGGTGACTCTAACGGCCACGTATTAAAACCGGCGTCACAATGCCGCGTTAGGGTATGCTGCATTCTTATGCAATAGAGTGCTATGCTCCAAGTATTTAGCAATTTAGCACTGGATTGTGAACTCTATCGAATAACTTGTTTGTAAAGGACTAACATGGTTTTCCCTTTGCATGTTCAATACTAAAATCGGTTGGCTCCATCTTGAAACCGATATAGCAGCTTCCTGTTGAGAATTATCTGGACCTTGGAGATGCTTTCCAAGGTTGCACTTCACTCTCGGGGCTATGCTATTAACCGCAACACTATTCGGTTGCTGTCTTTGCAGGCAACCGCTTGCTTGTCCTGTGGCACTGTTAATCTTCAAGCGTAAGCAGCGATCTTGGCGGACCTCCGCTCCCTGCCGTAACTTGACGGCGAATGTCCTTATATTATCATGTTAATGAAATTGCATTATTACTTAGCTAGCAATTGTAAATAAGGTCTTTATCCCTATTTTCTTTTTAATTTAATTATTCATTTAATGTCATATGCTGAAGCAAAGAGCCATTGCAATATAATTCATAGAGAAGCAATTTTTCGGAATTTACTTTTTACATTTTACACATTTTGTTACGGTATTAAATTGATCTTACGACACTCGCGAATGAGCGGATGAGTATCGAATGCTAAAAAAATCCGGGAAATGAGCACGCTCACCCTGAGAAACGTCAAGAACAGGCTAAAGGCCTCGGCTCGAATACGCTCAGGGAGATGGACGTGGGCCAAAACGGTACACCACACGCCTACTAATAATACTCACAATCAAATTTTAACAACTTTATTTTTCCACATAATCCCCTGTAAGCTGAACACACTTTTCCCATCGGTGCTGCAACATCGCGATTGCCTCCTAGAAAAAATTTTGTCCAACCTTGTCAAACCAGTCATTTACGGTACACATGACTTCTTCATTGTTCGATTTTTTTTCTCGAAGATCTTTGAGTTTTGGGAACAACCGGTAGTCGCTTGGGGTCAAATCGGCAAAACAGGGCGGGTGTTCCACGATTTCAAACCCTGGATCACGAATGGCAGTCATTGCAATCAACGACTTGTGCACTGCAGCATTGTCTTGGTTCAACAGGACACGTTTACGTAATTTTCCTCGCCGTTTTTCTTTTACAGCCGTACGCAATTTGGCCATAAGGTTGGCATAGTAGGAGTCTGTTAACAGCTAGTAGCTAAAATTAAATCATGGACTTTTTGGACGTTTGCTTCAATAGTAACGGTATGTGAAGCACCTCCGCCATGTTGACCCTTACAAGACGTTCCCCACATTTAAACTCGCGGCACCACCTCTTCACTATGTCATAAGACACTGCATATTCCCTTAAAGTCACAGTTAAATCAGCATGGATTTCATTTGGGGTTAACTCCTTTTTTGCAAATATTTGATCACGCACTTTTGCTCTTTGGCTTCCAGTTCAGCACTGACAGCACACATTAAGAAATACATTTGGAGGCTTGGACTTGGCCGATGCATGTTGAAACTTGCAAATTGAAGGGTGTTTATAACAGGAATGTAGCTTTCCATTAAATATACTTTTAATTGATAGGAAATAGGTCTCGTAATCATTTTTATTTTCTAGAAAGCTCTGCGTCGGCTATCTATTTTCTTGACTTTGTGCAAAAGAGCCTTAGAGTCAAAACTTGAAGATGCCATTGTTGCGTGTTGGCGTCATATTTATAGATTAAGCCTACTGCCTGGCCTGTTACCGCCCGTGTACTAAAGCCTAGACCTAGGGCATTGATGTCAACTTGACGTATCCGTCTTTTCCAGGGTACGGATAGATCGTTGTCCCCTCTCACTCTAAAGTATTTTACAGTGAGAAGGGACAACGATTTGTCCGTATCGTGATCGTTGTCTCCTCTTACTGTAAAGCACTTTAGAGTGAGAGGGGTCAAATTGACATCAAGGCACCCTACTAAAGCCTAATGTACTTGGACACCTTCAATTTTGAATTTTTCAGTTTCTTTCAGCATTTTTCTAGCTGTACAGTTTATTATCCTTGCCTGTTTAATGTTGTCACAGTTTTAATCTCCACATTTCCTTTTGGTATTAATACATTTAAGCTGCCTGGCTGCCTGGCCTCCATTATATCTGGATCTAAAAGTCGGTTACAATAATGTGGTTGATTTTTGATGCCACTCATATTTCATTGCCCATAGTTTAAATTTTCCTTTGTTTATTTAAATTATGTTTTTGAACGTACTAAAGCTCATCTAATGAATTTGAAACATAAGTACTAACTAAAATATTAATTTCCAGGAAATCGTTCGTTAAATACAGAGCGAGCCAAGCGAGGAGATCTGTCGGCGTTCGGTAAGTACCAATGCGAGCGTTTCGATGTTCCTCGATTTGCTCGACGTATTTCAACCTATTAAACAACAACAATGACAAATGAACGGCGGCGTTATTTAATCTTAATATGGATAGTCGTCGACACCGAAAGTAAAAGAGGCTAAAGATTATGAATGAATCAATGAAATTTAAGTTTTAATTTGACACTTGAGCATGTCATGACAGATGAGAGTTGAGCGTTCGGTAAATATTTTCAGATATTCGATATTCGCTAGTCACGTGACTAATAAAATTTGATCTTTTCAAGCTCCGCTCCGCGACGTACTTAACGAACGCATCTTTATTATATTAGGTACATCATAATTCACTGGGCTATTTACAATTTCCTTTTTTAGTAACAGCACCGGAAAAAATATAGGATACCCAAATCCAATTCTACGCTCTTTAGATGCTGCTCAAAGCAATTTGCTTTTGCTGCAAATTAAGTAAATCTTCTGAAAATCTAAACCAAACTATTGCAATTAGCAACGGTCCAACATTTCTAAAATGTATTTGCTACATTTTACCTTCAACAGTTTCTACGATTTTCTTCGATCTACACGGAACGAATTTGGAATACAGACGATTGTGGATTTCCAGAGATATGAGTCATTTCAAATGTACAAGTTTGAGAGAGTAATCCCTTGCCTAATTCCTTCTTGTCGTAGCTAAATATGAATTCTGCAAGTGTGTGAATTAATTAGAAAATCACTGCAAGCCCCTAGAGTTATTAATTACAACGCCAAGTAAGCTAGAAAACATTCTTAATCTCTGAAAATTAATTATAACCTTCGTAGCTAAAGAAAGTTTATGCTAAATTGTACAGCGAATGTAATCTACCAGGCAGAGTTAATTTCATCAGAATCGTGCCTTGTGGTAAGTAGTAAAAAAGGTCTAAAGGGCAGGGCGTTAAAAGGAAAAATACATATTGTTGCTCACTATGACCTATATCAGATACTTACTTTACAAAGCCAATAAATTATAAGCATGCAACGACACTCTGTACAGAATATTAATAAAATGTAATTTTATCAAGTTGTAAAGGATATATACTATATGATAAAATGAATTTTCACATGAATAGCGACGAGTTTTACTTATAAACATCGGCAAAGGGCTTTACTCTGAACTTCCCTCCCAAGTAAAAGTTTTGAAACTACAAATTTCTCTAACATCAAAGAAAAACGAAAGTATTCAAAAGTATGTATAAAATAAGTATAAATAACTTAAGGTTGCTAATAATACTGATAAAGTTAAAGGAAACGCTTCGTAATGCCATTGTATCAGTTTTCTGATAAGAAAACGCCTCTCAAAACGTTTTCTCAGATTTTTAACGCCTTTTTATAAGAATACTTCGGATCGAGTCAAAAGTCTTAGAGGAGTTTTAGATTTCTTTTTTTATGTTACAATGTACCTTCAGAAGTTACACGGTTGATTTAATGAACACTGTATATATGCACGCTATACGGCGATTGTGCAAAGTGCTTGTTTTTTTAATGCGATCAAAAATACCAGACCTATCTATAGTTGCGTCAGTTCGGCGAGGCCTTTCCGTTCGGCGAGATACGTGAACTATGTCATAAGATCGATTTTTGAGCAGCAGCTAATGCTAAATATAATTAGGTTTTATACACTTCCCCAGGATTGATTCGAAGCGCTCTTATTTAGAAACATCATTTTGTGATTTCGTAATTCTTGTGTAACATACTATAGCTTGCGTTACTTGTATGGTTTGACTAAGCTGTTACTATATTATTTCGCCCCGCGACCCATCTCCAACCACTATTCGTGAGCTGCTCATTTACGATAACAGCTTAAAATTAATTCAACAAAATGTTCGTAAAATATTCAAACATAGACATTTACGGGGTACCGGGACTGAGAAGTTGGTTTTATTTCTGAGCTTATAGAAAACACATGTACACAAATTCTTAACTTGTCATAACCAATTTCACAGATCCTTGTCTCAATAAATATGTATGCCATGTAAAATATATTTATACGATTGGTTTTGTTTAGATTTATTTTCAGCATATAATATGTGTTACATATTTAAAATTATTATGTCTCAATTGCGATCTCTGGATATCACCTTTTACTATTCAGTACCTATTTGTAATTGAAATTCTAAAAGTCCCGTAGCATTACCTTAAATTCTTAAAGGTTGCAGAGAATAATTGCTGAAAGTCGTTCTAAATAGAAATAGTCGCCATTCGAACGAAATTTACGTTTGCAGCCTCCATAACCTAAATTGCATACAATTGGACAAAATGAAATTTCACTTATTCGAACGATTTCACAGATGTTTGTTCCAAAATTTCCATTTAATATTCCAGGCACAATATCAGAAATGCACAACGAAACAAGGACAAGGGTAAGTATGGCAACATCAATATTTCACGCTGTCGTGTAATGCAATGACATGGTTTCCGCATTAGCCTCCACCGGTTCTTTAGTATATTGAAGGATAGAATTGCAAACATTTTTCAAAGAAAATTCAGCCAATCGAAACAAGGCTCCTGAAGCACTTTACGGGTACATGGAGGACACTTAAGTGCAAGCGGTTTAAATAAAGTTATAGCTTTATGCGCTGCGTTGTTTACGGCTTCCTAGAATTTAAAAATTTCAGTAAAGCATATCAACGAAAAAGTCAAAAAGTATTTCCTTGAAGACCAATCTAGGCGGAAAGTCAAGTAGTTAATGTTTTCTTGGCAATGTTTCACTACTTCAACTTTAAGGAACAATATAATAGTTTATAGTCTATTTAAAAAAAAACTAAATAATCATTAAGCTGAACTCACCAACGGCAAGAAAGAGAACAGTAAAATAAAAGACATTCTGCAATTATAACAGGAATTAAGAATAATTCAAGCATTTCAAAACTTATTTTAAAAATAAATGTGCTAATTTAAATTTGAAAACTCGAGTTAAAATAGAATTAGCCTTGACTTGAATATAAAATGTAATCACAGCAGGATTTGACTTTGTAATAATAGTAAGATCGATGTAAACAAGAACAATTGAAGGAGCGAGGCCAAACTTGGATGTTTTATCCACACAAAAATCAAATTAAATGATAAATAAACACCCATTTGTCTGATTTCAAAAAGTGTTTTTCAACTTAGTACAATGTCGTAGTTAGGCTGCAGAAGTTTTGCTTTAATTCCTAATACCTCTGCAGGGGATTAAAAGTATTAAGAGGTGAATCGAGTTAAGCTGGTGTTCGGCGGCTGTTTTGTTGGAGGCCTGGAAGGCTAAGGTAGGAGTATTCGTTGTATATTGCAGCGGAGTCGTAGCTGTAAGAAAAAGACCTGCGTTGTGGTCCGAGCATCAGTGGGCTTGCACTGCAGGCCAGCAAAGAACAAAGGTGTCCCATTCGTTGCTGGAATTGCTGCGGGCCCAATAAAGGCCTATATCCATCGTAAAAGCGTAAAAATGTCAGAAACCGTTAATTATAAAATTGAAACCAGTGAATTTTTTCTGTGGCGTAATTTTTTGTGTTGACTTCCGGCAGCATCTCTTGAGTGTTTTGTTTAAGGTGGCGTCTATCTACTTACGATATATCACCTAAGAAACGCATTATACGTAATAGCAGACGTAATTGTTTAGGAGTAAGCCAACCTTTTTCTGCGTTAAATGTTTAGTACGGTCACCATAATTTTAACATTTAAGTTTTTTCTCATCAATTCAAAAATCCCTCATTACGGTGATCCCAGTAGTTAAATAAGCAGTGTATAAATGATCTCTTTTAATAAATACCAGAGCAATTTATGTAAAAGCCAATATATTAGTATATAATTGTAAAAACCCAAATAATAAATTGGTAGCATGTAGAGAGCCAACCTATTATGAGATTAGAGTTAATAGTTAACAATAATTTATTTAATAATAGATAAAACCCATCTGGCTCAGTCATAATAATATATAACCTTTTATTGCCTTGATTGTAATGTGTAATGGCGATGAGGATAGCTGCTACAAACTATATTATTTCTTATAACGCTGCTTGAAATATTATAAAATTGTAGTACAAACGAATTATTCTAAATGTTTCCATATTTGGTAGCATTTATTTTAATAGAATCTAAGTTTGTTTTTTACTAGTGTGAATAAAAGTTATGCACATTTTAAAAATAATACAACAGGGTGAATCTGAATGCTTATATTGACGTAACTTTACGGATAGATTCAAAATTTTCCGAATTTTGCATGCCATTAGATGACGCAGGAGAATGGCTACTGAGCTTGAAACGGTGCATCTACACACTCGCCGGTAATGGTTACTTTCGCAAGTAAATCCCAAGCCAGATTTATCTTATGTAAGCAAGTATTATCAAAGCCGGTCCTGCGCTGAAGGTGTATTCCGGATTTCGCGGGTATAGCAGGAGTCGCACGCTGTACGCGGGACGAAGGAAGATTTAACCCGTGCAGATTTAACAAAGAAGCACAAATGAATTGATGACAGAGAGTTTCTACAACGGATAACCGTGTGAATGTGTATGAGCGGGTTTACTATAAACGGAATGTCGTAGTTGCTTTTTTTATCTCCATGGTAAAGTTGATGTCTGGATTGAGACGGTTTGAGAAGACAGGCAAAGTGTCTACTATGTGGCCAAAACATTATAAAAATTCAGTTCGATCCAAAAATCTTGAAGATTAGAGAATTACGAAAATAGTCTAAAACTGTATTTGCACGTGTTTCCTCATGCTTGTAGAAAAAAACATTCTAGATCATTTGCATATTTGCTTCATACACACATGTCGTCAGGGAAAGAATCCCTGGAAAAACTGTAGCGTCAAAGTGTTGTAGTTTCAACTCCGAAGATTCCAGAGCCAAAGATTCCAAAGCTTTCATGAAGATATTAGCGATTTTTACATTGCCTAGCATAGGTTGTTTTGAAACGTATCATATAAAGAACTAGCCATTTTTCCTGCTAATACCTGAATACCGTAAGACACAGAACCACTAATTATTGTTTTGCCACATAACCATATATATATTGAAAAAATATTTATTCATTTAAATGAAAATGGAACGTGACGTAGTCACATCACTTTGGTCCACATTCAGATTTAGTTTAGATCTGAAAAACATATCTGTATTAATTATTTAATTTAATATGACCATCGTAATATTATGTTATCTTTGAATGTGTTTAACGTTAAATACACAGAGTTCTGTTTTCACCAAAACATTTTACATTGATATTAGGCTCGCGTACGACTGGTAAAGAAACATACGTTTTGCATGAACAATTTTTTTGTCTTTAAAAGTAATTATCTTATAAACATAAAGATCGTTTACTTAAAATAATTAGTTACCGTACCAAAATAAAGCAAATATTCATGTGTCAGCAGCAAGTTCCGTCTTGATATCTAATATTCGTGTAAAATACTTCAGCAAACAACAAACATCTACTTTAACCCAATTAAAACGAGTTGGAAATATCTAGTAGGTACAAAAGCGAACCACAAACAGAACACACGTGTTTCTGACAGGTTATTTGATAAAACCTAAAAGTAAATAATTCTATCGGAACATCAAAAGTACTCACATAAAAAGAGTCTAAAATAATTGTCAATTCTGCACGGATCAATGAGCAGGTAATTTAAAATAAACCCCAGTTAAAGAAAATCCGAAGAAATAATTAAAATTTGAAACTCAGCTTTTCCCGGTTACTTCTGAAATGCAAACAATGGAAATCAAACCAGCATAATAAATCGGTTTGCCGAATATATCGTGCGGAAAGTTATGATCTCAGAATTCTAAGAAAAGTTCTCGCAAGAATTTCAGCAGAGAAAAGTTCACAAACTTTTATCCACGGGAAGCTTTGCATTTTGATTAGATTTAAATCCAGATCATTGGTTTGTAAATAAGTTTATAATACTGTCTTGAGTAACCTTTCATACCCCGATTAAAATAAATAATTATCAAGATATATTAATCTAATCTAAAGTACAATTACTGCTACACACAAAATGTTCAATTCTAAAAAATGGGTAGGTCTAAATACAAATTTGTTTGTTTTATTCTTTACAGTTGTCAACATACATATTTTACTGTAATTGTCGTTAGCTTGCGCTGCATCGTTATGTTTGTAACA
The DNA here is from genome assembly GCA_940337035.1 of Agriotes lineatus. NCBI lineage: Eukaryota > Metazoa > Arthropoda > Insecta > Coleoptera > Elateridae > Agriotes > Agriotes lineatus. Next base: position 100,745,854 of record OW679198.1, on the reverse strand, counting down.
GATTAGCTACCTTTAAAACTTATACACTTTTTTGTTTCAGTACCGTTAATGTATCCTTAAAACGGGAAAAAGGCATAAGGCGTTCAGGTAAAATTAAATCATGCGAATAAGAGTGTATATTTATAATAATAATCGAAAAAATAACAAGCTTGGACTTGGTGCAGGAGCTGCTTTGATGCTCTTCTCCTCATTTCACACACCTGGGGGCGGCGTGACAGCAGCGTTGAGCGTGCCCGAATCGCTGGCAGTGGTGGCATTGTCCGACGGTGGTTTTACGTCGCGGGGATTCGGTGGAGACCCACAGGTACAGTACCTCCTTCACGTCGAAGATTTTCTTTAATGCGGCCGACTTCACTTCACATCTTTCTCGTTGAGGAAGATGGTCATGGCGCCGTAGTCATCGGCAGTGGCGGGATGCACGCTGATCCCTCTGCGGTCGACCTGGCTTTCGTGAAGGTGATTTTCTTAGCCGAGAAGCTGGTAGACAGAGCCACCCAGTTGTCCGTAGAGCGGATGACAACTGGCGGCACACGCTGGCGGAGCTACTCGGGCCGAGGCTTTTCTTCAGCTTAACTTTCCAGAGCTTCATATGGATTTTCCTGCTCGATGCGCATCTTCTGGGGTGATTGTGGTGGTTTTGCGGATTTCTTCCGCTTACGGTTGACTTCCACGAAGTCGGTCTCCATCCGCACCACCTGGGGGGTAGCGTCAAGAATCTGTGAAGATGTTGAGGCAACGGCCGCGGTGGCAGTTGCCGGTTCGTCGGAGGCCGCTGAAGCGGCGGAGACATCTTCAGCGGGGGCGGCCCGCTTCTTTGTGCACCTGGTGTGGGCTAGGTTCGCACTGGCCTCTGGGAACATCTGACGTTTGTGTTCGACCATTTTTCTTTCGAACTCGTCGATGACGTCTTGGGGGACGTTTGCTTGTATTCTGCTGATTTTATCCTGAGTCGGGCCGGCGTGGGGGTCGTCTCGATCAATCTATTGATCGCAATGGAACGACTGTCGGACATTTCTTTTTTATTAAACGTCGAGTTGACTATTCTCAAGCGTGAAGAACATTCTCCGCCGCTGCGGAGCACGTGGAACCAACGACCCTAAAGCCAGGACTCAACACGTGCTCTTGGACTTCGATTGTTGCTGATGCTGGAACTAGCTAGCTAGATACTTCTGCACCCATCAGCTGCTGGCGTGGAACTCGAAACTCCTCCTAAGAACTGAAGGTCGGTGTGGAGCTATTTATAGTCCTCCGCGTTAGCCGCTCGGAGCGACGTAACACTGATTGGTTATTCACGTGTAGCGTAATCTGTGGGACGTTCCCGTATGACGCACATTGGTGGTAATGCTTTAGATCGTGTATCACAGGAATCCACATTTTACTAAGTTTAAAACCATCTTCCCTATTTATATTATTTGAAAGTTTTTTTATTTCTCTGCCCTCACGTATCACTCATTAAAAGTAGTGAGATATTGTGGCAAATACTCTGGCGTGCTCAAATTCTGATGTGCGCCCATTTGTAAATGTAGGCTCAGCTACGGCTGTTTTTATGGTGCGTTTGTGTTTCCAATCACCCTTATGCTCTTGAAGTCCTAGATCAACGGAACGACCAGTCTGTCCAATGTAACTCGAGCCGCAAAAACAAGGAATGTGATATACGCCAGCGGTTTTGTAAACTTGGAATTTTGTATTTTACCGATCTGAAGCTGTTACTCAAAGTCTCATTGCTCGTCAACACAGTTTTGATGTTGTATGGTTTCAGGTACGTCCTATCTTATCAATCGAGCCTTTAACGTAAGGTAGAAATGCTAAGCATTTCAGAGGTGAGGATTCTTCTTTAGTCTTTTGTGTCATACTCTTGTCTAGCGGTTTTCGTATGGCCGTAGTTGTATATCCGTTCTTTTGTAAAGGGTCAAATAGATGTACCTTTTCCCTCTAGATTTTCTGTATCTGAGATACGAACGGCTCTAGTCGTCAAAGTGTGGTAAACTGTTGCATTTTTGCTTTTCTATGATGGTGTGAGTTAGCATTTAGATATCTGTCAGTGTGTGTTTTCGTTCTATAGACTGCATGTCTTACACTACCATCCGATTTACCAGAACGTCTAGAAATGGAATACTGACATTTTCCTCTGCTTCCGTTGTGAATTGTATGTTGGGATGTACAGAACTCCGATGGTTTAGACACAAATTTAATGTCTGGCGTTCGTGTGACAAAGGTATCGCCTCCATATCTAAACCAGCAAGTCGGCTTTAACTGCGCTTGTTCGAGAGCCTTGGCTTCAAAACTCTACATGTAAATATTAGCGTTAACCGGTGATAGTGGTGAACCCATAGCCGCTTCTTCGACTTGTTCGTATATTTTATTGTTCCAACTGAAGTTAGTGTTTTTCAAGCAAATTTCGACAAGTTCAACTTATTTTGTATGCAAGAGATCTTTGAGCATTATTAGCACCTCCACTATACGGCCACGCCCCACGGATTAAGCTACATTTGTATGACCAATCCATGTTACGTCGCTCCGAGAAGCTGACGCAGAGGACTACTGTATAAATAGCTCCACACCAACCTTCAGTTCTTAGTGCGACTTTCAATCTCATTATGCAAGCTGAAAGGTCTAGCTAATATGGGTGCACAGACAGCAACAAGGCCAAATATGCGAGAGTGTCCTCGTTCCCAAGGTACTCAAAGAACACGAGCCACCAAAGAGCATGACCATCACATGGTTTCTTGTTTGAATTCACAAATTGCAAAGCACATTAAGCCAAAGAATGCTGGGTGTTTATCCACAGAGCCTACGCGGTCTAGACCGAAATTCTAGGTTAACACGGATAATTCGAGTAACTGCGAAAACCTCAAAGAGTATATAACTTTTGAACCCGATAGTGAATATAATCATCTTTCCATATATATCGTTTGCTTGCCATCCTGGTCCAATATTGGTCGCTTATTCCTTTTAGGTCGTCTGTTCATCTCTTCCGTGGTTGGCATTGTTCACTTTTTTTTCGCTTTTTTCGCTTATTCCATTTTTGTCTATCTGTCACTACCGTTTTTTGCGGTATCCATTCATGACACATTCTGCCTCGTATGGACTAACTACTTTGTAACACCATAGTTTCAGTTACATACGAGTAAATTTTGACCTTTTGTTGTCTTTGCCATTTTTGTTGTTTATGCTTGAGCCAATCATTTTAGATTTCTCGTCTAGCTGTACTATCATGACTCATATAAACATTTTCTTCCTACTAGTTGATTCACCCCTGTTTAGTTCTTTAGAATCCGTTACGAAGGGTTTATTATACTTTATTTTATGTTATGTTATACTTATATTTTCCCTTTATAGTTTTTTAATTTATTTGTTCATATTCATTTAAGTTTCATTTTCTATATTTTCTTAGCTCTCTTATTTTATTTGCTAGCTGCCAAGCCTCTTTTGTTATTTTGCCGGTCTTACTTGTTCTGCCTATATTGATCGAATCGCTTTACTTTAACATCAACTTTGATACTCTTTCCATTCATCTCGTCTATTACCAGATACAAAACTTACTCCAACGAATTATCATTTAGTTCCTTTCTTGTTTATTCTCAATTTTCAATTAAAAACGTAAAAATTAAATGTGCAAACATATAGAAAATAACCAGGTATTAGTATTTCATCTTCATTGACACTGGTTGCCTCTTCTAGGTAGTGTTCTGACGGTGAACTTTCTGCCGAGCGCTTTAGTGGTTATCGTTTTCGTGGTAGTTCACTTTCCTCTGCCTATACAGTTACAAGAACGCTGTTATAAATTTTGAATTTAATGTTGTTGCTCATTTATTTGGTAGGCGTTCTAATATTTGTGCTTCTCTATATACCTGCTGTCACACTTCGTAAGAAATAAAACTGAGGTTACTCAATTCACCTACCCCTTTTACGTACGCACAAGACGTAACCTGCTCTATACGCTATGTTAAAAGGTTAAAGTATTTCCTAATATTTACGCAGTATAAATCTCTGCCTCTTTCAAGTATATTAGAAAGTTCACTGTAAAAGCTCTCCTGCTGTTAGATTATATATTTTTATTACTCTAGCGTTTTTATGCACGTCGAAATTCTCGGACATACGTGCGTTCGAGCGTCGAAATCCAGATACAGGTCTTGACGGGGTTTTAATGAGATGAGAGCGACGAAGCTTCGTGAGTATGCAAAAATACGACGGAGTGACGAGTAGCAGTAGACAAAAGAGTAGCCGAACGCCGAATTTTGGAAACGGCGGGCCAAGCTTGAGCGAGCTTTAGGCTAATTTATGCAAGTCGCCTACCAATTGCAATGCCGTACTGGTGCCGTTTTATACTGACTTGTATGCTGCGCTTGGAAAAAACAAACGTAAACTTCTAGAGCACGGACAACGCCCCAGGTCGTCGAGATTCCTTCAAGCCGCTGTCGATAGCTTCTGTGCGAGTGAAACCTTCGTTGTAGCTGATAAGTGTTGCATTAGCCGGATCGTAGTTCGGATGTGAAATACGCTTTGCTTAGGCGAATAAGCCCAGAAAATTGGCGCCGCTCTGTGTCGTGTTAAGTAAATCGCTTGAGGAGGGCACCATCGATTCCGTTTGCATCTGTTCAGCTCCAGACCACCCACAAAGCTGTAATTTAAGTCTGCTACATCAGTTGAGGCTGACTGCGAGGCATCAAACCTCCCTTTTGCAACGCTTCTGAGACCAACTTTTTCGTCTACAAATACCTGTACTATATTTCAGTGTGCTTTTCCGAGTTGTAAGCGTTCCTCAGTAACGTACATAAACTAAGAGGCGCTCACTTTTAAACAGTTATCGATTTGATTTAACGACTTTGCTTGTTGTATTGAATTTTGTGACGACTTCAGCGCTGTCATATGACTCAGTAAAAAATACATAAGCATTACTGGTTTATATAGGAAGTGTTATTATGTGTGCGGAGTTAACTGGAATTTTGTACAAACGAGGCTACCTGTTTTTATACCAAGCTGTCTCTCTTTAGTTATAGGAATATCTTTTCCAATATAGTATATTTTTGCTGCGTTGTCAATATGCTCTATTTGAATATTTGGACTGTGATTATTAACTGACGGAGATGCAATTTTATAAATTGATTTATGTGTCACCTATAGTGGCCAGCTGTATTTACATTTTACATTTCCTGTCGTACAGCCCAAGCCACATAAAGGTGTAATAAATCTCATTTGTTAAACTATATTTCGTTTTTCTTTTTTTTTAAGTAGAAGTACAATTCACGTAAACAATACTAGCAAGCGCTCTTCAAGCGCACCAAATCGAAAAGTTTACAATTATAAGGAAGTGTAAGGAAAAGTTGAACTCCAACAGCTAAATCAATTAGGTCTTTAGCTGAATAGAAAATAAGCTTCTATGTGACTGTACCTTGTAGCAGAACTTCCTGCTTAGAGCTAAGGGTTGAATTTTCACGGTGGTGTCCTGGCAACCATCGAAATTTTTAATGTCGTAAAACTCGCCCGGACTTCACGAATAACGTGAACGTCAACCTCCCAGTGAACTAGCTGCAGATGATCGGGGGCTTAATACCGTTGCCTAGTAACGTAAACCAGCCTGAAGTAAATGAGGTCGGGTGTTATTATAAAACTACAATTATACGGTAACAGAAAAGTGTATTTGCCATTAAGCGCTGATTTTTAGAAGATAGAAATTTAGTAGATACAATTTTTCTATTGAAATTTACAAATAATTTGACGTGACCTGTTTTATACGTTCCCTTGCAAATGAGAATTTTTAAAGGATTTAATTTATTAGAAAATATTTTTGCTGTTAGAATTCGCAAATTATTTGCTTAGTAATCACCAAATATTTTTGCTACAATAGTAATAATTTATATTTTCCATTGTATCTGCTTCCTACCAATCTGAAACGCAGCTGGATTCAATTACAGGCGTACAATTGTTTAAAACCACCAGCGCAGTTTATTCTTAATCTACCTTCGTTATGTTCAGGAAAATATCAGGATATGTATAAACAGCATAAACCTGATAAATGGTATTGCATTAAACGTACGTAGCTAATTGTTACCAATACATAAACACAAGAAGCTACATAGAAATGTTGAGAAAATACAAATATAAATTTAAATACTCATTTCAAACAGCAGATATTGCTCACGAACTACGCAATCAACGACACAGCACTCAAAGGAGTTGAATTTCTTAGAATTCTGAAAGTTGTATTCTCATTATTTACCGTTCGTATCCAAGTCTAGAATTCTTAAAATTGTGCAAGAACGACAAGAGACGTCCCAAAGAGCCAGTTTTCCAATGAATAACATTCTAATTACCATACAGATTAATTATTATTCTTAATGAGCAGTTCCATATATTTTACGTATAAATGAAACTTAACAAACAAAAAATCAGCCTATCTAAAGACACCTATAAATACTGACGAAAATTACCCACTATTGGAGAAATGATGTACGGTACTATCAATAATAAGTAATTATGTCAATATACTGGGTATGCGTTGTTCTTTTGTAAACAATAATTTGTTAAATTTGATGATCTATAAAATTATACTGAATTTATTATTAACCATTTTTGTTAAAGTTCTTTGATTTCGTTAAGGTTAACAAAGTTTGCTTGTATTTCCTCGTTCTAATACATACTACCCTGACGCACGATAGTTCGTCAAGCATTCTAATTTAACCTGTACTACTTGAGTTCTTGAGTGAGCCTTTATGCTGGCGATTTTCCTTTTTCTTTATTTACAGAAATCCGTTCTGTATTTCTATCGATTGATAACTACTTAACTACCTACTATTACCTTTTTTTACTTCCTTCTACGATAACGGAAGTATTGGATTCACCCCTAAAATTCGAAATCCAACAGATCTTCACGTTTTAGAGTCCCCTGATTCCAAAAAACATATTTTTTTCATTGGTCTGTCTGTCTGTGTGTCTGTTTGTCTGTGTACAGAATATCTCAAAAAAGAAAAGAGGTATGGCGTTGAAACTTCATATATAAGTTTTGTGTACTATGTAGATGAATAAGCAAGCTTTTGAAATAAATCTCATAACCGAAAGTATGTGTTTACTCTTGTGATTTTTCAGTTTTCTTCTTTTTTTTCAATAACGGCTATAACGATTTTTTTCAAAATTTACATTTTTATTACATTTTTAATGTGTATTGATGTGAGATAAATGATTTTCCAGTTGAATACTTCTAAAGTGGGTCTCTTTTGTTTTCTTTTCCTATTTTTTTTATTAACTCCTATTTTAAATAGAACACCCAGTATATTATTACATTTTTGAATTCAGCTTAAAATTTTAGAGAAAATTTGTCTCTTGATCTAATGGTCTATTTCGTACCGTTTTTGTAGAATTTGTAATTTTTTGACAATTTTTGACATATGCTTAAAAATTTAAAATCAAATTTTTGGCTAATTACAAGATTACTGTAAAAGGAAATTGTGTGCGTGTATCAGACCAGATATTTTACCTTGGAACATAATCCGTTTTTCCCGAAAATTCTAACATTCCAATTAATTAAATTTAATAATATTAGTATGTTTACCATTGAATTTATTTTGTCTACTTGAAAACTTTGTTTTGTTTTTATTCTACAGTTAATATACTATATCAAATATCCACTTGTCAGTTATTATTAGTGGTGAACGGTTATTGGCATTATATATATATATGTGGTAGTTTATTATTTTTAGATATTTATTATTGTTTTATTTCAAATATTATATTTCTAGCCATCTAGACTCGCTTTTTTTAAAACCTTATAAGCAATTTTTCAGTAATTTCACAAAAGAATTCAGTGTTCACCATATTTCTTCCTTTCACATTACTATAATATTAACTTAATCTTCCAAGTAACTAACCTCCCCCCCCCCCCCCCAGCGCTAATTTTTCTGTTGTCAATAACCGATTATTAAAAAATTGATTCATTTTTTCCTAATGTAATTTGTAAAGAGCTACGGCATAGACCCAAACGAAAAAACTACATCTCTTACTAGCTGCTACAGAAAGTAAACTACGATAAGTTTATTTATTTCATCCTATTATGTTATTATGACAATAACTCCTTAGCAACAAGTTGCGTTAAGATACATTTAACAGTACTGGTGTTGTTAAGAAAAATAACATAACGATACTTTATTAGCATTTAATCACATGTTGACAGCACTGAAGTGTATTGTCAGTCTATGTCAAATTCGATGTTAGTAGGTTAGGTTTTGTTTGTTATTTGACACAAACTGACGCAAAACTTAACCTGAAAATCTCAAATTTAACATAACCTGACAGTGCTACCAACAATACAGTATTGAGTTTTTTCTTACTAGTGATACCACCACTCGCTGTTGTAAGTGTCATTAATAACCATTTCTCCTATTTTTTTTTAAAGATTAGCATTTTAGGATAAAATAAACCGTGTTACGATATACGTAACGTTATCTGCTTTCTACATGTAAAAAGCTTGATAACGTTACTTGCATCGTAAATTACTATTCCAACCTCGCTTCCGGTTATAACATATTTCGAAAATTCTTAACTGCGACCTTTCATGGTTAAGCACTGGTATACTGAATAACTACTGAATTGAAGCTTTTATTACAAAAACATGTAGTTGTATACCTTTGAATGTTAAACTTTCGTCTCTCAGCCAGAATTAACAAGGTGAAAACTGGCAGAAGATTATTATCAATTTGCAAATAACACATTGTGCATACAAATACATTAAGTTTACCTACAATTACGATATTAATGTGAAAGCCATCAAAATTACTTAGTACATTTTATAAATACGTCAGCCAAGCATGTCTAACTATAACTATCAACAACAGCTGATATCACGCAATTCCATTTCATAACATCGTAAATGAAAATCTATCGTGGTTGCGTGCAGAGTAACTAATACAACGTTCATTCTGCGAAAAAAAAAACAGATGTATTATATCAATGATAATAATAAATTCTGCTCGCGAATGCATTTGTATTGCAGTATTTCCAAGTAGGCCACGTACATTATACAGTGTGTCCTAGGATTGATGTTACAAGAGATGAGATAGACTAAAAATTTAATTTTATTTTAAGATTGTGGGATTAGATCCTGCTTGGTCTGAAGAGAATTTTAAGAATATTTTTAGTTTTTGAAAAAACAAGTCTGCCTTGGTAGATCTTCCTGAAATTTTGTATAGGGGCATATTTTATCATTCTGAACAACTTTTCTTGGTAAAATTTTGCCGTATCATGAACAGAAAGGGTAGTTTACCTGAAAAGAAAACAGTTTTCGCTACACTGTCAAGGCAGACTTGTTTTTTTCAAAAACTGAAAATATTCTTAAAATTATCTTCAGACCAAGCAGGGCCTAATCCCACAATCTTAAAATAAAATTCAAAAATGTTTAGTCCATCTCACCCCTTGTAACATCAATCCTGGGACACACTGTATATTGTAATGGTTTTTACTGCCCACAGCATTTGTGATTGCCTAATTAACTAAATGAATGAGGCCAAGATGAGCACAGAATTACATATTTTATTTATTACAAGATAATCAGTACTTTACATTAATAAATGCCCTTGATGTAAGCAGCAATAACTAATAATTTGAGGAACAAAACTTAGCATGAAATAAGGCAGGTTTTGAGAGGGTTAGTTTCAGAGTTTCAGCTATGATAAATGTTCGGAAGGGCCAATCCAATTTAATTTGTAACTGACGGATTTGAGCTTAATAATGTCAAACATAATGTGAATAAAATGATACAGAATGATTTGTTAAGTACAGAGTATATGAGCGTTATGTATTAAAAGTGTAAGCCAGCAAACGGCAAATTAGCTGAAAGGTAACGAAACAGTACTAGCAAAATTGCAACAGAGCAATGAAAAATGGAAGGCAACCGATCGAAATACAATTAGTGAGATTCTAAAGAAACTCCAAGTGTATCACTGTATCATAAACAAAAATGATTTAAAAGCAGAGCAACGTGTAGTAACATTTATTCCAAAAAAGGACAATTTTAGTAGTTAGGCAAAGACATGACATCAAAACTGTAGTCCATTAGGTCTAAGATGTTATCAATCCTAATTTCTTTTATAAAAATTGAAAATCTAGTTGCTAAGTTACACGACAGTCTTTTGCTGATAATTACCAAACAAGCTTGTAAAATTTGTGTTGGGTTCAGTTTGAGGTCCACATTTTATTGCTTAAAATTGTAAATAAAAGGTCGTTTTTAATACCAGTTGTGTGTAAAGTTATTCGCCAGTGTGCAGGGCATCTTTGGGTATATTTTTTCAAGTTTTAAAAGATACGAGAGTAGCAGTTTAGCCAGCAGCAAGACTCGTCCAAGTGCGAGTAACTTCGAGTTCTCATTTCCATAAAGGAACAGCATCGGCCAGCAAGAATTTTGTGTCCAACGTGTAGAGCCGTTCCTCCTGAGTGCCTTTATACAGAGTTTCGGAGCAGGAAGCAACCACGAGAATTATCATCGACGAAGCGTCCTCAGAAAACATGTCCCGCCTACGAAGCAGCCCGTTTCAAGCTAATTTCACAGTGAAAGCGTTGGAGTGGGTCCATTATTTTTGGATGTCATCAAGTTCAGACTGTTTACGAGGTGTAGGAGCAGGTTCCAGTTGTCCAGGTCCCTCCCTCTTCGAGAAATTTAGATAGCGTGCTTTGAAAGTGACTCGGCATTTTTCAGTTCTGGCCGGATGCAGAACAACAACAATCGCGCGTGGGTTTCGACGTCACACTAAAAACAAAACGAGCTTAGCAGTTACTACGTCACAGTATTAATCATATTTACCTGATGCTTCCTTGCCATTTTGGTGTTTTAAAATTCAATTTTACTCTTTTTCTTGCGACCACAAATCATTTTGTTGTGGCAGTCAAATTTAGGAGTTATCTAAACGTTAGATGAAAATTGTGCATTTGCCCTAATACCCGAGTTAAATTGGCATACAACGAGTTAGTTGTCATACAAAGTTTTCCTTAATTTTATGAACCGACACCCTGAGCTAAGTTTGTTTCATGTTCACCGGAGCAACGCCTTTATTTATTGCAAATAGATAAAATAAGGGATGAGCAATAAACCATTTATTTGCGGTAATTATTATTACGCTTTTTTAATTTGCCCTGAGTTTGATATTGAAACTAAAATATTTTATAAAGTGTAGTATCCCTTGCTAATAATTATAAATTTTATATTGTACTTTAATAACACCATATTATTTAAACGACAGACTTACAATATATACTATAATAGATAGTACTCCAAATATGAATTGAAATTTGCCATAAAACAACGCTATAAAGTGTAAACATATTATCGCTCCTTTTTGTTTAATAATAATAATGGTGAGGCACTAACACCCCATGAAGGAGCTTGGCCTGCAAGGCGAAAGGTCAGAGCTTCCGTATCCTCGCTCTCACACCCGGCTGTCACGTATCAAATTCATGACACGTGGTGATGTGGTGAGTATCACGCATTAGACAACCGCATTATTACCCCTTGTTCTTTCGAACGCAGGTCCCCAATTATTTAAAGCGACTGGGTAGGCTGCCCGACAGGCAACGATCTGGGATTTGAACTCCAGACTTCCGCACCGCAGACCAATGCTCTAACCACTGAGCTACGCTGGCGCTTCTTTTTATTTAATTAATAAAATAAAATTACATACCCTCCAGCCAATAAAAATGAAAACTGTTACTATCATATTAGTTAAAAATACAATCGGTTGCCCAGTAATGAGAAACTCCTGATCTACTAATATGCAAGAAACCATAAAAATGTTAGGGGATTTAAAACGCCAATATTTTTTTAAATTACAATGCATGTATCGATTTGAACTAGGTACCTTAAATAAACTGCAATCCTACTCGCATATTACGGGAACAGCAACTTTCAGTAATAAAGGCCTGAGCATTGGTTACACAGAACACACATATTTTATGGTGTAATTCTCGATAGTCAATCTTCGAATCCTTCAGTGCAGAATTGTGCATTTTTCATTTGACATAAGAGTACAGTTCAAATAGAACTAAAAGTAGTAAAATAAGAAAAAATTGGGCTAATGACTTATATCACTAAAAAGGTTCAATACTAGATTATCTAACATATCAACAGATACTAATACCTATACAAAATTTCAAATAAGCATGCAGTGCTTGAAACTAATCATAACTATGGCCGTGACTGGTTGAAACAAAGCAATCATTACAAGAAAATTGCGAATTTGTCATGGGGTAATTCCGAAAATTGATAAATAGTAGACAAAAAGGCTGGTTTATAACGTTGAATTATTGTAAAACACGAGTAGTCAAATAAACTTATATTTTCCTAGTGTAAAACTCAGTTTTAGTTTAGACCGCCACGTACTGCATTTTTCTTTCCCCTTTTAGGAAGGGATGGAAATGAGGCAAAATGTGCATATGTCTAACTATCCCAAAACTGCAAGAATAATAAACAAATATTCTTAGTATCTTTATAGCCTATGAAATTCCCTTTAAAATGATGTGCTTTTTGTCTTTCCACGATGAAAAATGGCAAAGTTTTTAATGTTATGACGTTTTAAAGTTTTCGTTATTTTTCGCGCTTTTAGTTAAGACCGTATTAGTAGCTTTATCAGTGTTCACCTCTCACGATTTCCTCTTGTCTTCTTGTATATTGCTGAAATAGATATGCATCAATAGGCATTGTCTATACAGGGTGAGTTATAATTAGGTGTGAAAATGTAACCAAAGATTATTTAGGCCAACACAAAGCAATTAACCTAATACACCTTAACACCAAAATGCTCCATTAAAAAGGACCAAAACACGAATGTGTATTAGGTTAATTCCTTTGTTTTGGCCTAAAGAGAGTTTGATTAAATTTTGCAATATACTATTTCCTGATTATGGCAATCTGATTCACAACACCATCACCCACAATAGTGAATACGCGTTGTCTGCTTGTTTTACTGTTCCGAATAGTGATGTGCTTATTCGAATGAAAAATAACCGGTTATCCGGTTATTGAAATAACCTATGTAACTCGGTTTTCGTTCCAAGTATTCAAATGAAACATAATCTCATGCTGATACGTACTACGCTTTGAATATAAAACCTCTATTCAAAGGTACTACGTGCCATATCTCAGCGACCTACGCAGTGCTCAAAATTCTGTAAATATAAATACGTCATAACTCATAAACAAATCAGGTTGCAATGAAAACACCATTTGGTTATCGCTGGGGACCTGAAACCTGAACGCCTAAAAACTGCAAACGCATCAAGCTATAAAACAATTTTTTATTTGCTTACATCTCCAAAGGCCTTTAACCCGCCCGATCGATAAAGATAAACATTTTACAACTGTTTTTATTGCGATTAGCGGGATTGCTTGCATATTTCTTTCTTTCTACACTTCTTAATAAATACCTCTTAATTTCCAATACATACAACATAATGTACGGTCGGCGCCTTAGAAATCGGGCACTACACACTATTATGATATATTTTGCATGTATTTTTGTGTGTAAACTGGGTTTTTACAGTTATTATGGTTTTAATTGTTACGTCAGATTGTTTATTGTTTGTCAATTATGAAATGCCATCTCACATTAATGAACCGGACCAAGAATACTCCAAAGACTAGAAGAACATATTACGTGTCCCGATTTCTAAGGTGCCGACCGTACATATTATGTTTTGGTTCCTCTGCTATCTGCAAGTTACGATGTCGATGCAGATGACGGTGAACCGATGCCGATGCAGATGACGGTGAACCGATGTCGATGCAGATGACGGTGAACCGCCAACCGGAAAACCGGCTGACTTAATCGAAACGAATCGAGAGCCAAAATTTATTCGAATGATTATTCAAATAATCATTCGGTTATTAATATCATTCGAATGCGAATAATTCGGTTATGAAAATTTTCCGGTTATGCCCATCACTAGTTCCGAATATTAACCATAAGAACGGAACCATGCTCTTCTATATCTTCAATGCACATTTTGTGAAGTTCTTTGCTCCCACAGGCGCCAGCAACCCCAATTAGTGTAGCAACCTTAATCATTAAATATTTTTCATCGGATGCGTCAATCATAAATGTATTAGCCTGCACACGCGCTTTGAAATTTCGGAAGAAGCCCTTCTAGTCAAGAAATATTTTATTCGCAACCATATATGTAATAAGATCATTACTGACTGGAAAATGAGCTATTCCCAACTTGTAACTTTCCAATTGGTCGGAAAAGTGATTGCCGTAGAAGCGGTTAGAAATGAATCCATTCCCGACCGCTGTGTAGGTAGGGACACTGGGAATCTCGTGCATCCATTCATGCACGATTCATTCCCGACCGCTGTGCAGATAGGGACACTGGGAATCTCGTTCATCCATTCATGCGCGTCACAACCTGTCGTATCATACTATAATAATTTTTCCAATTATTGTTAGAATAAAGTGGTTGCGAATAAAATAGTATACATACCACGGTGAAAAGTTTCATTCCTGTCTCGAGATAAAGTTGACCTCGATGCTAAGCGTCTCGGTTAACTACTTAATATCTAGACAGGAATGAAACACTTTCCACCTCGGTATGTAATATACTATTACCTGCCTCAAATAAATAGCTACAAAATTAAATAATCTCTTTAATTCTTTTACTAATAATATTAATATATTCCAAATTATTATTCCGTCAATGCAATTCTTACCAAAAAATGTCAACATTCTGAATTATTTGTGATTACTGATTTGTTGTGAAAGTTAAACAGTTTAAAAAAATAATATACATAATACGTCAGGAAAGTGTTCACTCTAAACTCGGCGGCTTAAAAGACTCGTCGTCGTACTGTAAAGTATCACTTTCCTGACTTATTATGTAGTATAGTATTACCGTAATTGTAGCGAAAAGTTCAATTTCCCGGCTGAAATTACTTTCGTCAATATAAAAATACAAGTATGCTAAGGTAAGGCATCTTCGTGACATAATAATTTCGTGATATTTCATATCAAATTTACCACGTTCTTGCATATTGCAGTGGAATTGCAATTTTGGCAATAGTTGTAGTAGCAGTGTTACCTGAGATGGCCTGAGCATGCACATTTCGTTATCATGCACCATGTGACTAATAAGAAACTTTGCAGTTTAGTTAGCCTGTTTTGTTCTCAGAGAGTGAATATAAGAACAGCACTTTTATTTTTATTTCATTAAGAATTATGCATTACGGGTAAATTTATACGAATTATAATGTTATGATTATAGAATCATTCCATGAAATCAGTTTTACAATTCTCACTATTATTATGTTAAAACAGCTTTAAGTCTTAGAACCGTTTTCTTGGGTGTTTCTGCGTTTTCGCGTGTGTAACGCAGACGCCTCTTTATTAATTTTTAATTCGTATTTTGCTGCAATATCTGCCTATAGTGTATTTAAATTAGTAGAATCTAGTTAACAAGCTTAATATTTAAGGCAATAGTATTAAACATATCACGAAATTGTCTACTATTTCAAAATTGCTTATTTATTTTTGATGTAGCATCGAAATGCCCAAAAGTGTGGAAGTGGAAAAGGAAATACCTCCAGTATAAAATCTCGGAATTACTGGAAGTATCTATTTTGATTAATAACAGAAGTGCATATGGCTATCAACAAAGCCAGTAAACAAACTGGAATTCCAGGGAGCACCCTCAAAGACTTTTTATCAAAAAAATACTAAAAGCAACAACAGGATCGTTTCCAAACTAGAAAGGCCATATGCAATAACCGCGGAACTGGAAATCTAGTAGTTTGGATACATCGTAAAAATGCAAGAATTGGTATTAGGTTTAACGGTTAAGATGATTAAAAACGTAGCTTACAGATAGGCTGATCAAACCGGAGGAACTATTTTCTTTAATAAAGAAAGTGACACTATAAGTACATGGTGGTGGACTCAATATAAAGAAATCAATCTCACACTTCGAGTTCCATAAAACCTTGCAGCATACAGAGTATATAAATAAAATGGATTAATATATCATGTGAGCAAATGAAAACGAAAAAAAGCTTGGCTTTGAAAAAATAAGGTCATGTGCTATATTACTTCTGATGTTTTTAATTTAAATGTGACAGTTATAATAGTAGAAGTGTCAAGTTATTTAAATTGTCAAATTTTAAATTACACATGTTTAATCAAGTACAAAAAGTTTTTATAATCGAAATGATTGATGTAGCAGATGTAACATCGTTTAAGTGGTGGTTTTTATGTTAATTTTCAAATAAAATTTTAACAAAACATTTGGTGGCAGTTACGCAATGGTTTAGGTTATGTATGTGTATTTAATTCTAGAACATCAACATAATGTGAATTAATAATTGACGTATGTTTCCATTTTCAAAGCAAAGCTTGATTTAATTTTCGTTTGCTCACATGTTTGTAGCAAAGTATTGCGTTTTGGGTGTTGCACGAGCATGTCCAGCTCTGCCGTGTAGTATAGTATTCCAACCAAAAATTGGAAAGCTATTTAAAATCCAGTACACCATGAAAAGTGTAAGTCATGTCTAAGTTGGTTTCATACAATCAGTAAATAATATTCTAATGTCAATCAGCTTTCAAGTAATGACAGTTCATCTGCAAATTGTACATGTAACTGTTTTGTTAAGGTATTCTAACATTGTGCATGATTTAAATAGGTACTAGTTGAGTTTTTAAAACCGTATAGTGGCATAGAAAATTTAAAAAAACTTATATATCTTCCAAATTTCCCAATGCATCTGTCAAATTTTAAGGTTATTTTCGAAGTGTCACTGAATGACAATCAAACAGTAATTTTATGAATTAAATTACGAAGTGACTTACTGTTTTCAATGATGGCCTGATTTTAAATAGCTTTCCAATTTCTGGTTGGAATACTATACCTACCTTGCTAGAATTTTGGGGAATTTGGTGGTGCTCGAGTTGCGCTCGCTGGCAGGTCAGTGTGTTAGCTTACCAATTAATTATCTACCGCTTCCTGGTAATTCTAGTGCCGCAAAAGGCTTTTTGCGTATTAATACCTGCTGTAGGTGAGTGTTTGTTCGATTATTTTGTGCATCGCCTTAATAACTGTCTTTGTAGATTATTTTGGGGAAGCTTACGATTGGCTCGGCGTATATTACACTTGTGAAATAAATTATTTACATAACTACCAGCCTCTCATTAAATTCCTAATCTGTTGAAACGACCCACTGTTACATGTTATCTACCAATTCATTATTTTAACCTAAATAGTTAGTTGTAACTACACTATTATATACTATAGTTAACTAATTAATTGGTTGCTTAGAATATATAAATT
This sequence comes from Agriotes lineatus, assembly GCA_940337035.1. NCBI lineage: Eukaryota > Metazoa > Arthropoda > Insecta > Coleoptera > Elateridae > Agriotes > Agriotes lineatus. The sequence continues at coordinate 100,728,562 of OW679198.1, read as the reverse complement.
AAATGTTCCCATGATACAGTGACATACATTTTATAATTTTTTTTAAACTGTCAAATTAATTATTGTTTTTTATTTCATAGTTTCTTATTTTTAATGAGTTTCCAAAAAAAAAATTGTTTATATCTCGAATGCAAAATGCCTCTCATTCTCGAACGCAAAAGTAGCATTGCAAATTCTAGATACAAAAATAACTATTTTATTAGTCAGGTCAATATTAACTTTAAAAATACCAAAATACAGGTTTTGAACTAAAATTTTCCCACCTTTTAGATGATGTTCATTTCATTTTTTAAAATCTGGTGTGATACACTCACACAACTTCCTTTTACAGTGATCTTATAATTAGTCAAAAAATTTATTTTTAATTTTTAAGCATTTGTCAAAAATTTTCAAAAATTACAAATTCTACAGAAACCGTACAAAATAGAGCGTTAGTTCAAGAGACTAATTTTCTCTAAAATTTTAAGCTAAATTCAAAAATTTTATAATATACCGGGTGTTCTATTTAAAATAGAAGTTTATTTATTTATTTATTTCGTACTCGGCCAACAGCCGTTAGGCCAATTATAGGCGTCGCTGTACATTCATGAGGCTTCCAACCCCACTAACGACTGTCATGATGTTATTATGACATCCGGAACCAACTATTTCCGTGGCAGCCGTACCACGAGGCGCCGAGGAACTCCCATCCAAGTTCTGACTAGAAAAAGCGTTGCTTAACTCTACTGATCGAACGTGGACGCTTGTTCAAGCTACACCACCCGGGACCCGGAAGTTAATAAAAAAAATTAAAAAAAACAAAAGAAACCTATTTTAGAAGTATTCAACTGGAAAATCACCTATCTCACATCAATACACATTAAGAATGTAATAAAAATGTAAAGTTTGTAAAAAAATCGTTGGAGCCGTTTTTGAAAAAATCATAAAAACTGAAAATCACAAAAGTAAACACTTACTTCCGGTTATGCGATTTTCTTCAAAAGCTTGATGTCTCATCTACATAGTACAAAAAACTTATATACAGGGTGCCCGGATTTCGTAGGGACAACATGGGTAACTTTTGTATTTGAAGAGATAGAGAGATGGTTAAATTAGCAAAAAGGTGCAGGTTTGAGAGCTCATTAAGAATCCATCTTCACATTTTACTTGTCATGGCCCACTTGTCTAAAATAAAAAAAAACAAAATCTCCTAATTTCTTTTATATGCCGTAACTTGTTTGTTACTTAAGATATTGAGATGCGATTTGAACTAATTTGCATGGTAATTTAAATACATTTATTGGCACTTAATAAAACCAATTTTATTTGTGCAAATTTTTAGTAATCTAACCTAACCTCAAAATTTTAAATTGGTACCGTGCAATTTTTTTGGCCCTTCTAAGAGAGGATTTTTTTCTGAATGCAATGATGTGTTACATGATATGGAAACTTCTTCAAAATTTTGAAAAAGTGAGCTTATTCTTTTTACAGGCAGAATCACTAGTGCCATGATCACAATAACTTTGTTTTTTGTTTATCACGTTATCTGTGAAATTATGTTTCCAAACAAAAAGCAGGCTTATCATCATACGTGCCTTCCAGTAGTGTGAGTGTTATTACTTCAACTTATAACGGAAAATTTTTAAAATATGATGTATTTTGTGCTTATATCAAGTGCTGCAAGAACGTAGAACTTACACGTCAAACATACGGAACACACTGACACTACTGGAAGGCACGTATGATGATAAGCCTGCTTTTTGTTTCGAAACATAATTTCACAGATAACGTGATAAACAAAAAACAAAGTTATTGTGATCATGGCACTAGTGATTTCTGCCTGTAAAAAGAGTAAGCTCAGTTTTTCAAAATTTTGAAGAAGTTTCCATATCATGTAATACATCATTGCATTCAGAAAAAAATCCTCTCTTAGAAGGGCCAAAAAAATTGCACGGTACCAATTTAAAATTTTGAGGTTAGGTTAGATTACTAAAAATTTGCACAAATAAAATTGGTTTTATTAAGTGCCAATAAATGTATTTAAATTACCATGCAAATTAGTTCAAATCGCATCTCAATATCTTAAGTAACAAAAAAGTTACGGCATATAAAAGAAATTAAGAGATTTTGTTTTTTTTTATTTTACACAAGTGGGCCATGACAAGTAAAATGTGATGATGGATTCTTAATGAGCTCTCAAACCTGCACCTTTTTGCTAATTTAACCATCTCTCTATCTCTTCAAATACAAAAGTTACCCATGTTGTCCCTACGAAATTCGGGCACCCTGTATGAAGTTTCAACGCTATACCTCTTTTCGTTTTTGAGATATTCTGTTCACAGACAGACAGACACACAGACAGACTCACAGACAGACAGACCAATAAACAAAAACATATTTTTTGGGTTCAGGGGACTCTAAAACGTGAAGATCTGTTGAAAACTCAATTTCGAATTTTTGGAGTGAATCCAATACTTTCTTTATCGTAAAAGGAAGTAAAAAATGATGGCCGATAATTTATTTTGATCATTAATATTGCCGGTAACGTAGTAGTTTTAAAGATATAAAGCAAAAACTTTAAAAGTGTGTTTTTAATCGAAAAAAGAGCAATATCTCCCTTTATTATTTGTATGCTCATCAAACATGATACATGACTTAAATTTTACTTAGTTGGAGGACTATTTCAAAAAATATTCGTGGTTATACAAAAAATCTCTTGCTTTAACTAGTTATTTATGTACCAAGGGCATTATAAAAATGTTTATGTCCGCTCGAGGCTGACAAGTTTGAAGGTCGCCCGAGGGTATAAGAATCAAGTAATGCCCGGGGTGCATACAAATTGTTTGTCTTACTAATGTTTCTTAATAAGCCAAATAATGGATAAGAAAGTTTATATTGGATGATCAACTGTTGCTGTAAACGCATCGACGTTTGTTATTGGTCAGAAATTTAACTTATGCAATTTCTGACCCTTATTTCTTCAGTAAGGGTCAGAAATTGCATAAGTTAAATGTCTGACCAATAACAAACGTCGATGCGTTTACAGCAACAGTTGATCATCCAAGAGATCTAAAAAATAATCGCGCACCAGGAGAAGATCAAATAATTCCAGAGCTAATCAAAAATGGAGATAGAACACTAATGAAAAAACTGGAAATTCTCCTAAACAAATGTGTGAAAGAAGGGAAAATACCTTCAGGTTGGAATAATGCATTAATAGTCCTAATACACAAAAAAGGAGACAAAGCATTACTAAAGAACTATAGACCAATAAGTCTATTATGTCAAGGTTATAAACTACTGACAAAAATAATAACGAACAGACTAACAACAAAATTTGACTCATGCCAGACTCCGGAACAGGCGGGCTTTAGAAGAAATTACAGCACACTAGATCATATACAGTCAATACGAAATATCATTGAAAAAACGCAAGAATACAATATAGATCTATACCTCGCTTTTGTAGATTACAACAAAGCGTTTGATACAATAGAAATCTGGGCTATCATAAACGCACTACAAAACTGCAGAATAGACTCACGATATATTCAACTAATAGAAAACATATACAAAGAAGCGACAAGTGCCGTCAAGCTGCATAAAAACACCAACCATAAACATGGAAAGTGGAATCCGACAAGAAGACTCGATATCCCCGAAATTGTTCACGTTAGCAATGGAAGACATCTTCAAAAAACTAAGATGGGAGAACAGAGGCTTAATGATAAATGGAGAGCGAATAAATAACTTAAGATTCGCTGATGACATCATCCTAATCACAGACAATGGAAAGGACCTAAAAGAAATGCTTCTAGAGCTAAAAGAAAGATCTGAAGAGGTAGGGCTCACAATGAACATACAGAAAACTAAAATTATGCAGAGATCCCACAACCAACAGAAAATAGAAGTAGCACTAGGGAATAACAAAATAGATACAGTGGAAAACTACATATACTTGGGACAGAGGATAACAATAGACAAAAGCATGCAAGATGCAGACCTACATAGGAGAATTAAACTGGCGTGGATAGCTTTCCGTAAATTACAACATATACTCAGAAATAGGGACAGGAAATTCACGACAAACATGAAAGTACAAGTTTTAGAACAATGTGTAATCCCTGTACTCATATATGGAACAGAGACGTGGGCACTCACGAAAAAGACACTACACAAAATACAAGTCACGCAAAGAAATATGGAGCGAGCGATATTAAACATCACTCTAAAAGACAAAAAATCAATAGAGTGGATCAGACGTCAAACAAAAATGGAAGACATAGGTCAAACTATAACGAAAAGAAAATGGCGATGGGCAGGGCATATAGCCCGCATGGGACAAGAAAGATGGACAAAGATAACCACCGATTGGAAACCATGGGCAAGGAAACGGAGTGTAGGACGTCCAATAAACAGATGGTACGATGATATAAGGAAAATAGCAGGAAAACGATGGATGTTGATGGCACAAGATCGTGAAAGATGGAAGAAGATGGAGGAGGCATATGTCCGCATGCGGACGGGAGATGCTGATTAAAGAAGAAGAAGAAGAATTTCTGACCACTGACATACCATAGTAACGCATAATACCCAACAGGGTATTATGTACCCCATAATATGCCTTGTATCCCAGTTATCAGGATAGAATAATGTATTAGTAAGACAAAATATTTGCCCGCCTTTTTGGAAATTTTTTACCACATTCAAAACCTTACTTTAACGGGTAATTATTATTATTATTTCCTTATATTAAAGGTAATTAATCAGATTTTGAAACAAATACAAAATATTATGTTAATTTAATAGTTCAAATAAAGCAAACAATCTACTATTTCTTTAAAAAATGCCACAAATACATTTTGTGATTTTAATGTTTAAAAATATATATCACAGGTAGTTTCTATATCATTACCATTAAAGCATCTTCCATGTTTATAATATTTGAATATTAGAATATTGCAGACGTGCATGCCCCTAATTCGACTAATTTTTGTCAATAATAATATCACGAGTGATCAACTCTTGAGGAAAAGATTTTTATTTTATGAACATTGCTTGCTTAGCTATTGAACGAGAACAAATTGGCGAAAAGCCACGAGCCCGTAGCACGAATGTTCCTTTCCTACGAATTTGGTCGATTTTAATTGCCTTCTAGCAATCAATTCGTATACAAAAAAAACAAATCTTGCGAGCTTCGTACGAATGATCTGCGGTTGGAGAATTAAATTATAGAGAAACGTCAAGAACGACAAGAAAATTACCAAGTTTTTTTTTAGTGTAAGAGTTCCATATAACTTGTGATTGGTGCATGTAATCCTATTCCTAAAATATAATTGGTCTACAATGTATGAGGTTAATTATTCCAGAAAATAAAAAATAACAAATTCTAGATAATTTATTATCTGAAACTTTCCTTGCAAACATCTTTTTTCTTAGACGCGTAATTTCAAAGTTACTAAAAAAGTTAAGCCTAAAAACGGCTTTGACTGAGAGCGCGAAAAATTATAAAAATGTTACATGATTATAACTTTGCTATTTTTCATCCTAGAAAGACACAATAGATATTTATGCATTAAGGGAGATATGAATATACTTTTTCCCTGAGGTTGACATGTGTTACAGACCGAGGGCTCTGGCCCGAGGTCTGTAAGTCAACCGAAGGTAAAAAATATGAATATCTGCCGTGGTGCATACACTACTTTATTTACTAGCATATTAGTAAGAATAGTATGAAATTCCAAAATGTCATAATGACGTTTAAAATTACAATATGTAAGTAACATCAAGGGTTGCCTCATTGTATGGTTGCTAAGACGTTGCCTATAATTGCATGGTTACCATGAGCTTGAGAGAGAAATAATTTGAAAAATCCCTTGGGAGTTATTGAGTACCTTTTCATATTTTGTTTCTATGACGAAAATAGACAATATATCATGTTGCTAGTAAATAAATAAAATTATTATAAAGGAAATTTAATACGCTATAAATAAAATAGTAAGAATTTTTTTTTTAGACTTACACATTCTGATATAGTTAGACATGCGTCAATTTTGCCCAATTTCCAACCCCCTAGAAGAGGAAAGAACAAGCCTAGGTATCGATCACTCGATTTATATGTTAGATAATCTAGTTGTAAACTTTAATGCATGTAGGTCATTGGCCCCAATTCTTTTTTACTTAAAAGAGTATTTTGACTATACCAATAACAGTAAAAATATGTCTCAAAAATGTGAAAAAGAAAAGCTGCAGAAACTGCAACGTCGCAAGTCACGTCAACAGTCAACATTTTTATTGTGCACGCTTTTCACTGAATTGCCAAATCAAATTAGGATACATTTTTAGCTAAAAATATGTAAATATCGCTTCACGAATTCATGGCACAACTGCGAACGTAGCCTCGTAAATTTGAAGAATGTTGGCTAGCTAGACGTGGAAATAAATAAAACTCCTGTGAGCTTAGAGCAATACGGAAAAGGAAACAAACGTGAAGGTAATGTCAAGAGGACGTAGGGAACTTCACGCAATGTGTGCTTTGGCAGGAGCTGCTTAAAGCGGCCCAACAAAGAGCTGGCTTCTCAAATATGGGACGAAAATATTTCAGGATTTTTACCTCAACGCAAAGGGGAGCCCGCTTTATGCAATTTATTTTAAACCCCTGTGTTTTCTGTTAGGAAGTTGCTTTACTTCTGAAATGGATTTCGTTGATGTGTATGCGCTTGTATGTTTAACAACGCTCGTAAACCGAGGGTTACGTCTGAAGAGGCAATAAAAGAATAGATTTGGTTTGGATGCACGATGTCTTTAAAACTGAAAAGCGGTAACCGAAATACGAAAAGTACTTTTCATTTTATTATCAAAGAAACTACGTTACGAGATTAATTTTAAACCAACTATAATCATCTTATGAAAAAACTCGCTGCTAAAAAATCATACTTTAGAAACAATTTTTGAAACGCAGAGTAAACTTAAATAACATACAGTTAGTCCGTTGCCAAATATTTTCTTAACATGAAGTAAACTACCGAAGATATAAAAGACAGCTAAAGAATTACTCTTGTAGAAGTCGTGTTCCCAGGGCAGCCCTTAACATTCGAAGAAACTATGTGTGCAACACGTAGGAAAAATGTCTTCTTCCGTACTTTGCGCGTTTTTGATCTTAGCTTATGCTTCAGCAAAAATTACTTTCTCCCCAAACAACTATTTTCCTAAACTACCAATCTATGTTACATAGATTGTACTTATCAGTTTGGTATGAGCATGTCCATGCTATAAATTGACAATAATGTCACTTATACATTTTTTTTAAATTATTTGTCTGAATATTCCCCGTTCAACTCAACACGTTTATTTATTCGATAGAATCAACCTTTAAAGCTAGAACGTCATTCTCCTTGCGATTCCGAAAATACCAATCTCCGAAGGCTTCAATCGCTTTTTTTGCATTTGGATATCGCAAACCACGAGTTTTCTTATTTAATCTAGGAAAGAGGAAGAAATCACAAGGTACGAGATCTGGACTATGGTAGGTTCTTCAGTAATTTCACGTTTGCCACCTTTAAACAATATGTGCTGCATTTTTCTTGACTATAGTTTACTTCAATGTCTATATTCACACAGTTCTTGAAACATCTTTGGCGAATAAATTGTTGAGTACCAATCAGCACCTAATGTTTCCTAACTTCTAATGCAATATTAACAACCGAAACAAAATAAGCAATTTCACCAAGTGACGAAATGACACTTGAATCCCTAAACGCCAACGAAAGTTACTAAGCAACCATGCCCAACCTCACGGCCACCCAAACGCATAGCCTCACGAAATAAAGCAGATAATACATTACAACCCACCAGAACACGTTCAGCTAATTCAATATGAGGTAACACGCTCAAATCAACTGTATTCCTCAAACTACGCATCAGTGGAGACGGGCTGTCAAGCAGAGTTACTTCTGCGGTACAAGCAACACTGCCCAAACCACCACTCTCATGTCATCCTTTACCTCCTTCAAAATGTGACAAATAACCACTTCTAATTACAACCCAAAGTGATTATGCTAATTACCAGAGCTAGATAATTAAAATATCACTTTCCTAAGGCTAATAACAACCAGAAAACACCACTATAATTTCAGCGTAAGATGATCCGAAACACCAGATCAGAACCGCGGTCAAATATCGTTATTCTTTTTAAGGTTGTCTATGAAATAAGTAGCGTTTGGACAACTCCGGTGAGGCAGAGCACGTAGGGTTAGCGTTAGTAAATAAAGTACAAATATTATGTTGATGTGCCCCTTTTATGTAATTAAAATAGAATAAATTAATAATTGAGCGACCACATAACACAGCTTAGTTTGATTTTATAGTCTCTCCCTCTCTGGCTAATTAAAAATATGATTATTTAATTAAGTTTAACTGTAATAAAAGTATGTTGTCTTTTACGTTTTATTCATTAGCAACTTATTAAAAACTTTTGCGCCGGCTAGCTATTGAGACTCGTATCTACAGGGTCAAGTTGTTACACTTGAGATGGCTTTAGCTATTGTATGGCAAATGCTTGATTCTAACGACTGACAGATAATCTCACAATTTGATTGTAAACAAAGCTGTTCAAAACACAGAAAATCCAGCATATTAAAACACAAATTAACCAACAATTAATCAGTTTATCTCAGGTAAATTATAACAATGCATTTCAAATAATCACCTGGTTTGGCTAACCTGGAATTTGTTTTCAAGTGCAAGCGACAACAAATCGCATTTGTTTTCCGGCTGGCTTACCAATTCTTGCTTACAGTCTCCGCCAAGAGACGGCAAGCTTAAATTTTCCTCCTGGAACGGTTTCAGCTGCTCCTGCCTGTCTCTGGACTACGAACCAAGCCTTCCCCAGGTGCTGCACTCTGCTGTCCGCTTCTCGTAGCTCCCAGTTCTGCCGAATCCCGCTCGAAAGATGACGAAAGGGACGCCAAGCTAATACCTGCCTCCTGGCGATATTTCTACTGCTGTTATCTTCTTATAGAACACGAACAAGGCCTCCTCTAAGCGCTGCACTCTGCATTCGGCTTCCCGCAGCCTCAAAACTTTCCAAATCTTAGCTTCGAAGACGACCACATACAGGCGAAGCTCCAGGTCCAATTTACTCTGTAACTGCACTCCGGAACACTGATGCAAAAATTAATCACAGCTGGTCTCCGCGCAAAGGCAATAAATAAAACGCAACAACTGGGCACAAATTATATAGTTCTATCAACAAAATTAATCAAATTCGGGAAACCAAACAACTCACAAGCTTTCGGCTTGGCTCCCCCAGCAAACGACACTCTCGATCACCACAGCAACATGATTTACAATTGTTTTTAGTAAGTTCTTCTATCTTAATTTCTAATTGTTTTTGTAAATGTCATTCAGGACACTCTAACCGCACAATTCGTTACACTTTTTCACTTTTATTTTTAAAAAAACAATGATTCTCAAGCTATTAATCTCAGGTTGATTTTGAAATGGTCTTTGCATTAATCTGTGCCTTCTTGCAATGCTTTCTAACCCTTTAGCTGCGTTATTGATTGTTGGCATGTCGATATGAATACCAACGCTGCATGAAACTTCTGTAACGCTTCGAAACACCTTTGTACTTAAGCGAATTCATTATCGTCATGCCGTTACACATTTAATCTGTCAATCATTATAAACTTAGCTACATTTACCATATTGAGCACAAATCATCAATACAAGCTAACCACAGTAGTGACGATACTGGCCTATTCAATTATTAACCCCTGTTAATTAAATACAATTAGTGCTAATCTTGCTTCATGTAATTATGAATGTTTACTAATGACTTTTATTGTTGCAATAAATACAATACCAATTCTGGGCCCATTTGAATCTTTTATTAACATTTGTACGTTAGCAATGCAATCAGAATTGTTGTAAGCCGCATACCATTACAATATATGTTTATATCAAAATGACCCTAACAACTTCCATTTTACACTTCATTTTTGATAGGGTTACATTCCATGTAGAAAATCTATATTTTTAGTTGATAATACGTAATATTGCAAGCGAATTTTATATTAATGCAATTTATCGTACATGTTATACCATAAGAGGCAGTAAATACCTGGTATAAAATATAATATGTAGCAATTTATGTCTAAGGAAAGTAGTTTTATTATGCTGCCGTGTGGGAGAATCTCCTCACGCTGGGATTGATTTAGGTCCCAGTTTGCCTTATTTATCTTAATTTGATTAGCCTAAAAAGTATAAATGCAAAAAATATACTCCTCTTAATCAGCGATTGCATACTCGTCATTTTAGTTATTACTGCAACTGTATTACTTAAAAAGGTACATTTGGTTTGTTTTAAATCTAAATTAAACTCAAACAGGAAAACGTATATTTGCATAGCCCCGTTTTGAATACTAGAAAGAGAATACATTATGATTATTTAATTCTATTTTCATTTCTACAATTTTGTACACTCAGTACAAAAGCAACTTGTTCGTCATTAATTCTAAAACTAGCAACCCTGTGGGTTGTGGCCATAACATCCTTCAAAACTGTCCCCAGCTTCTTAAAAACCGGCACCCAGGCTTAAAAATATTGTAATCTCTTGCAGATCTTGCAGTAAGAATTCCCTTTGCAAAATCAAAGAGCATTTTAAATCAAGAGACTTATGCTAAGCCTTCGAATGGGGAATGAAGTCCTACCTTTGTATCTTTGGCGTAGTACAGCGTGCGTCCCCGGAGTTTGAAATATCGTCTCCTCCACCGCTGAAACGACCATGTTTGCTTCAGCAGGTATCCTTCTTTGAGGGAAACCTGGAACAAAACCAACGAATCGGTGAATTCGTGCTCGGCGATAGTGTAAAGGGAGCAAGCAAGTGGAACTGGGATAACTTCATTAGCAAGCACGATTTGGGCGTGGTTCCTATTACCTCGAAACGCCAATTTCGAAACTCACGCAAATAAATAAGCAAGCGAAAGTTTTCGTGTAAGGTACTAACTACTCCGGATTGGAACATTATCTGAAATTAACTTTAAACAAGCAGGCCATGCATACGCACATTAAGATTGTTAGTTGTTTTAAACTTGCTAACACAAGATACAAATTTGTACAGTTTAACTGGTTAAGCTTAAACTTCGCTTAAAACATATGTTTATTTAGAGAAATCAGCATGTAACACAAATAAATAAGTTTTATAACATCTATATCAATTATTGTCGTAGACTCGTTAGAGAACCAGTTTCTTCAGTATAGGTTACGCTAGAGCACTTTTAATATAAGCTATTTTAGTAGGTCCTCCTGCATTAACGATACAGAATTATTGCATCTATGTTTCCAACCTTAGACCTAGTTTAGTATATAAACAGCACTTTTAATATCAGTCATGTTGAATTGGCAAATGCGAAGTCCCACTATTACGTTTAGACATTGAACCTAGTGTATAAATGCAAAATGTGTTTTATAATAAATTAATATATCCTTAACCATAGCTGTTTTAAGAGTTGACGTAGGCTTAAATGGTAAATTTGATCATCCCATCTCAAATCATCAATAAGGGTCTTATTACCAAATTTCCATTCTTTCAGTACTGAACCTGACTTACTAATCTGGTTCTCCCAGTCAACACAAACTTGTTAGATTATTTTTTGCCCATCTTAAATGCACTCTGTTGAACATTTTCGGCTGACTACGTCTCTGTACACTTTTAGGTAGGTTTTAGTTCACGCGTTATTAGTGTTCTCGAAGAGCTAATATTAGAACGCACAGTTCCACCATTATTCTAGCTAACTACCGTCGAATTACGTCACTCTTTATCTCGGTCCTAATGGGTTTTCGGCGACAAACTGCAACGCTTGGAAAACAAGCAAAAAATTCGAGAAAGAACGTCTACCCTTTATTCGAAACCGAAGCAACCGTTGCGCATTTAAAATTTCGGTTATGCAGGTGCGATAAAGCGCCCGCCATGGTTAGAAAGAGCTAGGTAGAGACGCTCGAGCTATTGCCGAGGGAGAGTCGTGACTTCCCATCGAGTTTGACCACGAATCGTATTCACTTATCGCCAGCTTCTGAAACAGTTTGAATGTGTGTCATCTGTGTGTGGCTTCGGCGTCAGGGCCGCGAATTTAGAATTACCTATCCAGGTATTTTAAGAGTCAAAATTTATTTCAGCAAACACGTGAAGAGTTCTGTCATCCCAGGGGTTGTGTTGAAAGTTCGAAGGGTCGCTACAGGAGCTATATGCAATGAATTATCGTGTCGTTGAGTAACCAAGTCGTACGGATCTGTATTGCACGCCAACTCCATTTATCTAAATATTAGGCATTTGAAGTGTACTTCGTGTATACCGATTTAAGTAGCAACCTAATTCGACCGCAATAATTACTAAAACCCGGTGTGTAAAATTTTAACCTGTTTGGCTGTTCGAGATGCCTTTTTGGCAACCCCAATGAGCGATATTCATGTGGTCCCAGCTTGCAGTTGGCGAATTCTTATTCAATACACCGTGCAGCTGTCATGGATGTCCTGGACCTCCATCAAGCAGAATTGTGGCAGCTCCAATCTTTCTTTAAGCAACAGCTTTCCGCAAGTACTGTAAAACGGGTCATTGCCGAGTTTGTGAACCGTTTTTGTTTGCGTGAAATGTCACTTGACGCGAGCGCCTTGTTCGCGCTATCAAACTAGATTGAACTAGTAGTAGTAGTAGTATTATTTGTGGGGAGACTAATGTCAAGCAAGTAGGCCTCCACAGGCCCTTTTTGCCAACCCCGTGGACAAGGTATAGGCATGCAGAGTATCAGGCACCTTAGTCCTACTTAGAATTTTGCCCAGACTAAAGAGTTCCAACCCTAGCAAGGGATATTTTACATGCTACACATCGTAGTAACATGGGACCTACGGCATTACATCACTTCCGAATGATGGCATTCTGTAGAGGTTTTCATCCACATTTCTAAAAATTTTTTAAAACCTCGCCGGGATCGGGGATGGAACTCTTGACCCTTAGATCAGTAGCCAGAAGGGTTAACCACTGAGCTATGTGTGGTGATTCAAGTACAAATGCCGGTGTAACCTTGAAACGCACGTTCCATGTGCTGTTGTACCTATTTTGTGAATTAACACCAATACTTATTCTGTGTATGTATGGATAGTGTTCGGTATTGCACCATTAACAAGAATAATTTCGATTTGTATTGATAACGTTAATGATATTGAAACCGAACTTTTTCTTCGCATTTTATTCCATTCCATTCCTCGCATTTATATATGTTTGTGGTGTTACGATTTTGATTGTGTATTTATATTGCTATGACCGTGTCGTTTGCTACGGTGCACATAATTAAAATTGAAAAATAATTATTTGACTTACTAAATAACTGATACCCTTTATACTTCAGAATTTATTTTGTCTTAAGTATAAATAAATGATTTATTGTAGATACAAACAGTAAAGTTTCCACAAGCAAACAACTTTATAAAACTGTTGTTTTATGCATAAGTAACTCAGGGTTAAAAAACGCATAACATCAGTACAATTTCGTGGATTCATAGAATCATATTATTTAAATTAAATGAGTGTCGAAATGAGAAAGCTTTGTTTTAACTATTCCCATTCTTGCCTGTTTGATACGATTGTAGAGCTCAACAATTACAATAAAATATTTCGCGAACTAAAAGGAGCACATAACACGTAATAAGCACGCTAACCTTTTCCGCTCTCCGCTACTGCTTGATCACCCGCTGAAAACTGAAACCGAACGCCTATGCTTGGAAGTCAAGATGTCCGCTGTTTTCACATCGTCCACCGATGAATTTCTTTGAAAAAAACTGTACAAGTTGCTCCAAATCAGAATACCAGTAATTATACTGGATACCAAACACCACAAACACTTGACACTGTTTATTCTCACGTAAGTAGCAATTAAACAAAACAAATTACAGTGTACGTCACGACATCGATTTGCGTCGAATAAAATTAGTGAAGTCCTCGAAAATTTCGTGCGGGGTCTATTTATATCATCGGAAAACAAAATAAAACTACAGGCAGGGTATGCTTTAAATTTACGTAAGTATTTTAACAATTAATTGTAATACGTAAGTTTTTATAAACAAAAACCTATCGCAATATGGAAAAGATGCATCAATTAACTACATACAATTCTTAAATCTAATTGTAAAATTAATTTCGTCACCGTTTTCAACGCATTCCGAAGCACACATTTAGTAAACATCACATCTGTCCGTAACCGTAACATGTCAACCGCTTTTAGCAATACCAGGGCTCTGTCCTACGCTAAAACTTAGATGTACTGCCGTAAAAGTTGACCCACACCCTTGCTGCATTTGTGGGAGTGTTATCTTCAAAAGTATAATTTTTTTCACGAAAATCTGAGCATCCCGCAGCTGTGCTACTGAGTCCTGCACTCTTTGCCTGATATCACTACGTCCAACTGCTCTGTCAGTGTATGAAGGCGCCAAGAATTCCATGAACACATCCTTCAAGCGTGTCTCTGACCTGCAACTTACGCAGAACCGTCCATGTAGCATATCCACAGTCCGATCTGGCTTATCGCAGATCCAACTTCCCCGGTAGGTGACCTCGTAGGTCTTATGTGTGTCATACTCAATTTTCCGTGTATGTAGGCTCCCAATTAAGGACAGGCAGCCTGCTCCTGAGTTATTGGCTCCGACACAGTTGTGGCCCCAAACTTTGAGTTGTCAACGATCAGCCTCCAGCGGAACTAGGATTAGCTCTGATTTCAGCCTTCAACGGATAGTGAAGGCCCCATGTGTTTTGCATGGTATCTTTTCTGGTGTTGTGATCCAGTTTTATGCACTTTTTAAATCGTAATTACACCGTATGTTACGTTTTTTATAAAAACACTTTAACGGGCACCGAGTCCAAATGTGATATTCCGTGCTCTGTAGAACTAAAATGTGTCCCTACTCGTTTGTATGGCTCGTTGTGTGGCGAAAATGGAATTCCCGAGCATATTATAGCTTGGTATTGCCAAAGATAACCTGAAATTCTTCCGGAAGCCATGAAAACACAATTGAATGTTATGTGGGATGCCATTTGCATGCTTTTATCCTAAATTACTATGAGTTAATTGCTCATTAAGAAAAAGAATTTCCTAAATTTTACTTTTAAACAAACGCATGCCCTGAATTTGATTATATATAATTAATCGATAAATCCCACGGCAAGGAAATCTGTTGATTATCCTTAGCAAATAAACTTTGTTAGCTACTCATTGCCTTTAATTGCAAGAATGTTTCACGTACAAGCGAATATCACAGCAATGTGTATATGTTTATTGTGTCTGTTATGCTAACCCCAGTCACTTTGATGTCAGGATAAATCGGATTGGTCAAGTTACTTTTGTGATTCCTTTAGTAAAAGTTAATTTCTTAAAAGCATAAGGAATCACGCTCCTCGAGCGCATGAATTTCGTAAAAGTAAATTATAAAAAAATGTTTAAAAATTGTAAAAAGAAGCTGAACCTCTCTAGCTAAAAACATTTAGCAAACCAAAATATTGTACCAGACCTAAGGGTTTTCCTATCGCTGCCACCCAACGCACCAGTTGACCTATGAAGTGCGGTCCGATGTGTTCTAAAATCCCGATTATGCCGTAACAACCTATTTATCTCTGATTCACAAACCAAAGTGATTGCAGACAGATTAAAACAATATTAGATTAATACAAATTAGCACTAGCATAAATAAATACATTCCAAAACTCGGTTTACACATCTTTCGAAATTGGTATTACCTGTGCTCAACACTACATTATAAAGGATAAAGAGCTATTTTTATCATACTTTATAGATGTATCACGTAATTTAATTTTTCTAATGTGTACCCTTTTTCAACAAATTCTATATTTTGAATATGTTGCATCGTTGACTCTCGTATTCTAACGTAAAGTATTCTAAATCAATTCTTAACGTTCCGATGGCGAGTTTCCACTGAGAAAATAAAATTCCATACATTAGACCGTAATCTACACATATCAATTCTTTCAACGCCGACTGCTTACGAAGGGAAACAAAAGTGTAGAAATCGCGCCACGACCTCGACTACTACGTGCTCAGGGAGAAAATGAGCAAAAATGCGTGAAAAGTAACACCGGGTGAAAAGAGACCTTTTGCTGATTGATAAGTTGTAAGAGAGTTACAGCAAGATTGAATTTTTAAAATGCAACAAAGGGTTTCGGCTTTCAATTTGCACCCATCAAAATATTTTAGTTTTGAGCAGTAAAATCCGAAAAATCATAATCTTAGAAACACAGAAAATAATCAACACACCAAAATGATTACATTTTGGTAGAGAATTAATAAATGTGCCTTAGTATAAGTGAAGATGTGTACGTCATATAGAATACGGTCAATGGTCGACTTTAGTGCAGATGGACGATCTACGAAAACCATCTTTAAAATTTAGAGATAATCAATTTGAATTACCTGTGTCTAAACAATTTTCTCAAAAAATGTCTTACTTTTGGAGAAATTGTACTTAATAGAAAAAAAAATAGACTCAGATTCATACTAAGACACCGATCGTCCATCAAAGTTATTTTTCATAAAATCAGAAATGTTAGTATACACAGATATTGAAGTGGTTTTAAGCCCACGGCTCTGTGTGCAGTTCGAAATATTTAACAAAGTCAATAAAGCACAGAGTTAAGATGTTTTTTATAATTGCAATTTTAAACAGTAATAAAAGTATTAAATACATTGGTAATGAGATGCGAGAAGCAGTAATTAGTCGGATAAAGCACGCAAAAGCAAAGCACATTTCAGAGGGTTTGAATTTGAAGTTTCAGTAAGATAATACAATCAAAATGATAGGTTTGGCCATAGTTAAAGCCAGACGAAACGAAAGTAATCGACACAAAAGGTGTGTTATGTGCATACTAAATGAGCGCAGTTATTAATAAAAGCAAAGGCCAGTGAAAAGGCGAGCAGTCTGAAAGGTAGAAGAAAGCAATATAAGAATAAAACGGAAAATTGCAAAGAGCAATCCAAAATTAAGCAACGGAAGAGAAAGGGACCTCGGTAGGCGAGCGGCGATTGCCGTTGCAGCCGAGGTCACAGTGAAAATCGTGATCGTTCGGGCCCGAGCGGTTGAGAGTTCAACTCCCGGCACGGGCGGTCTAGATTTTCACTTAATTAAGGTTCAGGTTTAAGTGACGCCCGCGCCCCCTGAAGTAATGCGTGAGCGGTTCCGGGAGGCAACGGTAGTCGATAGGAGAAAAATTAAAAAAAACGAAAGAGAAGAAACGCAAGTGACGTAAAAAATGGTGAACTCAAATACCAATGTAATAAAAAACAAACTGCAAAAAGCAGAGCAATGATTAAAAAAACGTTTGTGTGTGTAATGCGAAGGAACAATACTAGTTATAAGCAAAAGACAATATTTAGATTTAAGAAAATGTTAATTTAAGATTTATGTATTCAAACTTTACTCCGTTCATAGTTATTTGTTATCAAAACTAATTTCTAATTAATAGCAGAAGATCACGGTAACATAGCAAGGTGATGCCTTTTTGTTGTTAATAACAGGAGAACAACTGAATTATTTATTTGAAGCTTGAGAAAATGTGTGCTCCTTTTAATTAAGGTTTCTACTTTCTACACAATAAAGGTGTTCTTACCCAAATAAAAAGTATACAGTTCATTTACATAAGTATTCAGGCAGCTGCACTAGTGTTTATGACGAGTTCCACCACGAAAAATTAACGATTTTTTCAATATGATCTTCGAGTGGGAAAGGCAGCCGATCACCTGAAATTTCAGATCTTCGTGTATGACCAATTTAAGCACCGGAACCCAGAGGTCAGCAATCCAGGACATCAGCAGAGTGTGTAGGAGCATCATGAGAGACATTTGCGGCCAGGGAAACGTCTACAGGCTAAGAAATCCCAACAGCATAATCTGCGAACAGCCTTCGAGCAAGTACAGCTAATTTTAAAAAGGTAAGAGCGACTTGTAATTCTAGCGTTGGCGTTCAGGAAAGCTATTTAAATACAAGAATAAACCTTGCTGAAAAATACTCCGTGTGCTTCGAAAATTGAACGGCGTCATCAGGATCTGCGTTTTAGCGGAAGTTTTTCAAGCATCAGTAACAAGTGACTGTTAGCGTCTATTCTACATCATCTATAACAATGAAGTGGAGGTTTTGTTGCTAAGCAGAATATTCAAATTATTTACCTGAAACTTCCTCGCCTATTTTCACTATTAAAACGTTTAAATTCACGCTGAAAGCACAAACCATTTTATGTGTTCAACTGACAGATTACAAATATTATCTACTAAAAGCGAGCATATAAACTACTTTGAGACTAATAGCCTAAAATTAAGGATGCATTTTAAATATAGTGAAATTCTGATCCCACCTGAGAAAAGAGTTTTTGTGTTTTGCCGTGAGCTAGTATAAAATATTGCAGTTAAATAAAATATTAAGAAAGGGGCATTTAACCATTTATTTAAGCATTAACTAATACATTTCTTTTAACTAGCCTTAAATTACTGACAGGCAAAGTAAGCAAAACAGTAAATTAACCTGAAAATTGAGTGGTGATTTGCCCTATTTTAAATTACATTAATTTTGTACCAAAATAAGTAAATAACCAACAGGGTCATCGCAATATATGGATAGACACCAAACAATATATTTGACGTCGATTTTGTATTTGGATTAACAGCAAGTGGTGTTAAATATGTACCTAAGAATAAAATCCCGTGCTCTAAAAGCATAGAAGTATATTAGCAATCGCCAAAGGCCAATAACAAATTATAATAATCTAGCAAAAAAATATTTAATTTTCATTAAATAAAGAGGGTAGCATCAATATATGCTCCAAACTAAACTAATCAAAGTCATCATCATCATCGGCACAATTCCGGAGAAATATTCGAAGCCATTTTGAGGTGGATTAGTCCTCATTTCTCTTCTAATTTCTATATGCGGTCGTGTGTCTTAGCCAGTTTTAAATACTTTCTTCCACTCTTTTCCAAACACTGCTTTTTGTTTCCAATTCACGACACCCATGCTATAAAGATTTTTAATGACTTCCTCCAGAGGCCTTTTGGGCCCTTCTCGTATTCTACGTTCTACTGGTTTCCACCTGGTAATTTTCTTCGTACCCTTGTCGTTTCTACTTCTTTGTTGTTGACTCCTCTGGCAGATCATATTATATTTGGTTTTTCCGTCATTAATGTGTAGCTCTCTTTGTGTAACTTCTTCCCTTGTTTCATTGCCTACTTCTTCTAACTTGATTCTGCTGCGTGTCATCACTATTAGGTCATCGGAATATGCTATAAGTTACGCCTCATTGTTATAATGTTACTTCTGCGATCTATTTTCTTCAACATGCTCTCCAATGCTATATTAAACAGTGTCGTCGACAGTGCCTCCCTCCTAAACTTCGCGATATATTTGGAAGAACCATAATTGGTTCCTATGCTAATATGCGTCTCTTTTAATGTCATTTTAATCAGACTAATCCGGTTTCTCCTCCGACGGTCTTGTTGAATATTCTCCTGGTCCTCTTCTTTAAAAAGCTTCTTCAAACACTGTTGCCATATTTCTTTAAAGTCTAGTTCTTCGAATTGCGTTACTCGAATTTTATCTTTTAGTTCTTTTGCTTATATTTTATAGCTTCTTCAATTAATTTTAACTACTGTAAACGGTTTTTAAACCATTTGTTTTGTTACTTTATACTATCTCTTTCATTTTCAAATTCATCGAATTTTCCTTTCTCTTTTTACATAGTTTGGTCGCTTCGTTTCTTATTTCGTTAAATATATTTTTATCTTGTTTATCTCCTGCTTGTGGCCACTTGATATTTCCATTTCTTTGTGGATCCAATTATTTTTCTTATTTTTGCTATTATTAGTAAGTGATCTGCATGTAATCCAATTCCTCTGTGCGATTTTACTATTTTCTAGATATTATCAAATGATCAATTTAGTTCCCTTTAATGGTACCTGATATTATCCATCATCCATGTCACCTCATGTATAGGTTTATGTAGGACTTAGTGCTACTAATCACTAAATTTGTTCCGGCCGCAAAATTGCATACACCATTTTCACTTGTCTGTTTATGTAAACTATGTCTTCTGCCACATCATTCAAAGATGTATCTCTCCTTAATGTGGCGTCAGAGTCTCCTAACACTATGATTGCCTCACATGTCCTCACCTTTTCACATATTTTTCTAGCTTCCTGTAAAATTAGTTTCTCTGACTGTCATTTAATTCTTCAGTTGGGGCATAACAGTTAATAAAGTTAATATTTACTGGTTTTAAATGTATCTAAAAACATGAAATTATTCCACTTATCGCTTGGTAATTTAATATTCGTTCTATTATTTCGCCCCTTATTATGAAGCCGGCGGTGCCATTTCTCCATTTCGTCCCTACCCCTGAATACAACATAAAATCTTTTCTTCTTACTTCTCCTACTTCTACCCATTTAGTTTCTTGTATTGCTAGAACATATACGTTATATCCCACTGGTTTAAGCCGTAAGAGTCCAATAATAATTTCCTAGTAATATATTATACAGGGTGTTTCATTAATAATTGGAAATATTTTAACTGTAGAATCCTGGGCTCAAAATATTAATATTTAACTAAAATCACTTAGATAAAATATGGCTCCTTACTGAGATATAGGGTGTTTTATTTAAAAATTTGAAAGTGATTTTTTTCCATTACTTTGAAACTATTTGACGTATCCGTATCATATTTGGCAGGAAGTGTAGACACTGTAAACCATACTAAATTATGTTAAATAAACGTTTTTGGCAACTACCAGAGGCGTACGACAAGGGCAAGTGATTGGTTAACCCTTCGCAAATTCTACGCCACTGGCGGAATTTCCATTTTAGCACACTTTTTCGATTTTCCAATACTTTCTACGTAAATAACATACTCTTTCTTCGTAATGATAAAGTCATTATTTTTCGAGATATTTAAAGTTAAACATAAAGCTGAACAGTTATTTTGATTCTAATGTGTATTAATTATGTCGGTGTTTTTTGTCAGAAGATTGCATTTATTACGCAAATGAAACTTTAATCTGTATTAACAAAAAATCGCTGGTATACTCACAAGAAATAAATAATCGTCAAGAACCATGGCAGCAAATAGTAAATTCCGCTAATTTTATTACCAATCAGCCAAACATATTTTTTAAAGTTAGAAGATCGTTTAGGAAAAGAATTGATAAGCTTATTGAGGTAAACGTGGGCCACATCGAACATTTATTACAAAAGGTTTTTGATATTTTCGTGTTATTAAAATTGTTCTTTTATTTAGATTATAACAAAATGGTTCTTTTCAGAACCACAATTTTTTTATGTTGAATGCATCTATGTATTCGTTTCAATACATTTCATTAAATAACATTATGCTTTTTTGTTAATACGGATTAAAGATTCATTTGTGTAATAAATGCAATCTTATGACAAAAAACACCGACATAATTAATACACATTAAAATCAAATTTACTGTTCAGCTTTATGTTTAACATTAAATATCTCGAAAAATAATGACTTTATCGTTACGAATGAAGAGTACCTATGTTATTTACACAAAAAGTATTGGAGAATCGAAAAATTGTGCTAAAATGGTAATTCCGCCGGTGGCGTAGAATTTGGGAGGGGTCAACCAATCACTTGCCCCTGTCGTACGCCTCTGGTAGTAATCACAAATGTTTATTTAACATAATTTAGCATGGTTTACAGTGTCTACACTTCCTGCCAAATATGATACGGATACGTCAAATAGTTTTAAAGTAATGGAGAAAAATCATTTTTAAATTTTTAAATAAAACGCCCTATATCTCAGTAAGGAGCCACATTTTATCTAAGTGATTTGGGTTAAATATTAATATTTTGAGCCCAGGATTCTGCAGTTAAAATATTTCCAATTATTAATGAAACACCCTGTATAATTTGGTACAGACCTGAGTATAACACAACACACGCAATTATTTGAATCGATTTGGCAGTTGAGACGGCTTGAATCTCTTGCTTTCAAGTATGCACTTCACCAATGCGTTTGGGTGAGCGTCAAGTCGATCAAGGCAACGTATGCTGTATCATTTTATGTATTCATTAATTGTGTAAGATCAACCGTATCACCTCAATCGGCACATACCATGGTGCGTTAACAATCGATCCGAGTGTTTTGGCTCGGAACTTCCTCAAAATATCAATGTTTGAGTTACTTGCTGTTCTCTACGACTGTATCTGTAGGACCAAGAAGGTTTCAGAATGTCTTTGCATAACGGTGGTTGATTTTACAGGGACAATTCAGAAGTACGTCTAAGAAGCCCATACATTTTGCTAAATAAGGTACATAATTATTGCTTTCGCTTCATCTGGATATGTTTTTTCCATGTTAGCCTTCTGTTCAGATGAACTAAATATTTCGTACTTTCAGCAAAAGGAATTTGTTGGTTATTGAGCGAAGCAGAGACCTCTTCTAGAAGTGAAGGTTACATGAATAGATTTTGTTTAATAAACTTTAAGGCGCCGATTTTTAAACCAGAGTTGCAACATGTTTAAATGCCTTTGGAGGATATGAGATGCAATTTGGGGGTCTCGCAGTGTCATAGACAAATGTAGCAGTCGTTGTTTCTCTTATCGTTGGGAAGTCTGCAGTAAATACGAGGTATAATAGTGGACCCAGCATATTTTCCTTAGAGGTCATCAGAATTGATGGGCAATAAACTTATATTAAAATCGCCTTATTTGGCTAAAAAGCGCCTTGCCAAATAATCAGGTAGGTATGAAGATAGATGCATCACTAAACAAAAGTACATCGTTATGTCACTGTGACAGTTTTTGTTAGATTACTAGAAATGCACAACGAAGGCAAATCTAAAGTACTGTGCGATATTGTGACGGGTGATGAGTCATGGATATACAGATTCTAATCCTGTCAAAGTAAAACAAATTCGAAGTTTAGGCAAAAAAAACTATTGCCTCGTTCTTCTAAAAGTCTGGCCCTGAATTAGAAGTTAAAAAACAGTAACTGCTGATTAGTACACACCGATTTGTTGGCGAAAGGTGTATGACAAATGGCGCGAATATAGGCCAGAAACATAGTTTATGGAGATAAATTATGTCAATAAAATTTTGAAAATATGTGTTATATTATTAATGCATGATTTTCACTATTGAAATAATAACAAATCAATAATTTTTTAACAACAATAATACTTTAGGCAAATTGTTTTTCACTAATTTAAAAGATAAAACTGAAACTGGTATGCAATCTAAAGTAGTTTACCAATTTAATTGTAACAACTGTAACTCCACTTATATAGGTCAAACTAGGCAATTATTAAAAAACAGAATTAGACAACATAAATATTCTGCTAAAATTAACAAAATATCACCTTCTTCCACTAAAACTGCGTTAACCGATCGTGCAATAGAACACCAACATAAATTTAATTTTGATACACCTACTATCTTACATAAAGAGAGCAATTTAAGAAAACGCCTTTGCCTAGAAATGATTAAAATACAACAGAGCCCTACAACTATTAATTATAAAACAGATATAGACCATCTAAGTTCAATGTACCATAACCTGTTCAAATAAATAACTCTTGTAATTACATTTCTCAAATTTTTCACATTTTAGCAACCCATAATTTTTCATAATTTCAGTCATTAAAACTTTTAAAATTTAAGTTAATACAACCCTGCGTAAATTAATAGCAAGCTACATATTCTCAAACCAACTTCGCAGGATGGGAAGGAAACAACATTGCATGCATTTATCTAAAATTCGTTTACTTTCTGCATTCCACTATGCTTATACTGAATGTTAACGTTATATTAAAAAAATTTCATTGCACAATGTTCACCCCTTTAGGGGTGCATTTTCTATTATTTATTAAAATAAATTAAATTAATCCACATGTTACCCATATAAAATTTTTCAATTTTAACATAAAAACAAAAATGAAAACTTCATAATTAGAAAAAAGTCGTAATTAATTCAACACAATGTCAAATTTCAACTATATAATATCATTATGTAAGTATGCAGGTTTTATTGAGACTAATGTATTCGCTAATCTGTGTTTTTCCTTTCATAAATGTAAACCCAATTTTTAAACTATATATTTTTAATAACAACTGATGATGCAACCATAAGTTACGAAACGTCTCGTAATTTTTAAAATATTAAACATGTTACGACTTATTGATTTTTTTATTATTCCAATTGTGATAATCATGCATTAATAAGATAACACATATTTTAAAAATTTTATTGACATAATTTATCTCCATAAACTATAATGTTAAATTTCTAATGTCCATTTTCACAACTTAAATTAATAGGACAGGAAGTTGACTATGTAGTTCTACATCAAGACAATGCATCATCTCATACCGCTGCGTAAACTAAAAGCTATATACAGGCGGAATTAAAGGTGGAATTACTGGAGCACCCTGCAGATAGTCCAGACTTTGCGCCTTGTGAGTTCTTCCTCTTTCCTAGATTGAAGGATAAGTTGCATTGATAATCCAGTGCAAATGAAGCGTTTCAGCCTTCGAAAACTTGGTCTTTTAGGTGTCTCAAGAAGAATGGAGTTCTTGCTTTAACGATTGGTTTTATCTTGTAAATCTACTTCGTCTTTGTTGTTTGCAGAAACAATCCTACCGATATCGCTAAAATGAAATTTCTGGTCCACTACCAATCGAGAGACTGGAAAAATTCCTCTCCTTCTGACAAATTTCCAGTTTAATCCGAGTTTTCTCTTAATTGTTGTATTTGACTTGTTTTATACTATTTTTGATATTCTCGTATCTTCCATTTCATTAATGTGCTGGTTCTACTCACTTCTTCATTTTCTTGTCCACCTGATCACATCGTCTATTTTTCATTTTTTCTTATGCCTGTGCTTTTCTGTCTATCTCATAATGTGTGCCCAGTGATCATTCGGAATAATAATTCCAAAAAAATAGATGATAAAGCCTCCTCCCTGGTGAAGAACCACAAATTACTCGAGATACCCCTGTACTAGCAAAACACGGGTTTTTGACTAGAAAATGTTGAAAAAGAAGTCTACCTCAACAAGGATAGCAGCTTATTGGAGATGAAAACAACGTTTTATGCAGAACTGGTGATCAAGCCTTAGGCAACATAAAAAAGTAACAAATTTAATTTGTGAAGCGAAATGTGGATGGAGTTCGAAAAGAGCATATTAAATAATAGTTATTTATTATACAAGTGCTTAAAATGAATGTTTAATGAGCTGTCAGTTTAATAGCGCGAGCGACGAAGAAGCGAGCGCATTAATTACTGCGAATCAAACATTCACTTTGAACGAGAGTGTAATACAACATTTTATTCAATTTTGCCATATAAACCCTCCAATTTTGAAAATAAAATTACGGAATTAAGTCATCAAATACATTTTCGAATTTTATGATTATCACGACCCTGTGGCGCGACCATGGCAACAATGAGGTTTTCTATAAACAAATTGAAAAACAACTATTCTGCCGTGCGTCGAAGTGTTTTCTGCAAACAGAAATGGATAATTTGTACAAATGAATTATGACGTTTTTTCTGATCCGGGAGAGGCTTTGGATGATGACGATGCTATAATGGAACAACTGCTTCCTCGAAAATCGAAGGGTTTGTACAAGAAAGTGTACCAGAAATTTTGAGACTGCCGAATGAAGAAAAAAGCAGATGGAGTTACGAAAAGGGTGATACTAAATTATATTTCGGAGCAATCTAAGACAATAAGACCATCGTCGATATGGAGTTATTGCTTTATGCTAAAAGCCAGCCTGACGGCATTTGAGAATATTGACATTGGAAGGTGAGTGGGAATATTGTGTATAGAATCGAAATAATACCTGTTTATCAATTTTTAATGTACGTTTCCGCAAGTGAAAGCCCTTCTAAAGCAAAACGCAAGGGGCTTTAAGCCCAAGAAGTCGAAAGTTCTTAGCCACGACGAAATTTTGAGGTACGAGAAGTATTTACTTGCAAAGGTTAGCATTATTCATATCTTTTTTTCCTTGTAATTGTAACATTACATTGCAGACTATACTTATTATGGGTATTGCTGGCGGTTGTCGCATTGGAGAACTGGTCAAAATGAATATTGACGACGTGGACGACAGAGGCAGTGTTCTAGTTGTTACATTACCAGATACGAAGACAAATAAACCCCGAACATTTACAATCATCAATGAGACAGCTATAGATGCCCTAGACGTCTATAGAAAGTATATGAAGCTACGACCAGCAAAAGTGGTGCACGGGCGACTTTTTAAAAATTATCAGAATGGAAAATGCGCGGTTCAACCCGTCGGAGAAAACAAAATTCGACGTTTCTGGGTATTTCAGAACCGGAATTATTTACTGGCCATGCCTTCCGGCGTACCTCCGCTTCACTTCTGGTGGATGGTGGCGTGGACTTCTTGGAGCTTAAAAGACATGGTGGGTGGTCCTCGAGTACAGTGGCTGACAATTATACCGTGGATTCCGTCGAAAAGAAGATCCAAACCTGCGAAAAGATTTTCGGAGCAAGTTCTACATCAATCCTGCCCCCTGCTAAATCAAAGATGGAATCGAAATCATCTGCATCTAGTGCAAGTAGTACCAGCACGACTACCGAAAGAAGCTCTATTTTAACCCTGCCTACTGTTAACCTAACTATTAAACCTAAATCATGTGTTGCCCCTAGTGCATGTCCAGTTTCAACACCCAGCTATGGAAGTGTGAACTTTGAATACGGGAGCGTACAAAACTGCAATATTTTTATTGTTTCTCAAACACCGATAGAAGATATACATAACCTAATGCGATAATAATTTTGAGTGTAATTTTATGCAATTTGTAAAAAATATTGTAATAATATTAAAATAACGGATTAAAATTTTAATCCACTACTACTTATAAAATTTTAATGCGCTGCTTCAATAAACAAAATAAACAACTGCTTGAATGGTATCATTTGACGTAAATAAACGAATGTTTATAAGGCAAAATTGAATAAAAGTTATTATGAGAATTCTAACTTTTTAGTGATGGAACCATTAATTAAATGAACGATGCCGACTTCTAGCCATCGGTAAAACGTTATCATAAAAGTCAGACGCCTGGATGTTAACATTAACGTGAGTAATGTTACAAATATTAGGAACGTTTAATTAATCAATTTTAAGGTTGGAAGAAACGTATACAAAGCAATTTCTTTATAGTTTTAAAATACACGTACATTTGAATGGCTACTTTCAAAACTTGTACATTTATATTTTTGGCATTAGAAACAACTGTTTAATGAAAATCTTGAGTTCGCAAATAAACATCCAAGCTTTGATGAGATTGTGTATATTACAGGAGAATTATTTATTTATTTATTTATTTATTTATTGTACTCATACAAAAAAAGGACAATAAAATATAATTATTACAACTAATTTTAACTTTAATATACTGATCTGAAATGTCTTCCCGCTTTAAATCTCGCTATATAAATGTATACAAATCGCTAATAAATATAAAACGCCTGTTGAAAGAAGCTCTTTAATACCTTCCTTTTTGAAACTATCTCAAAAGTTAATAGTCATGGATCCCTTTCTTATGGGAAATCTTTGAAATTTTTGGTTAGCCAGAATTAACATTTTGATATCTCCTCATTTTAAATGTGTTCAGTAATAACCTTTTCAAAAATTATTAAAATGCCAGTTAATTACAGCTAATGCCCACCCAGAGAGAAACGCGAGCATAACGCCAACACAAATGAGTATCAATTACCAAAGAGTAAAAAGCGTCGGGCACTTTATTTCCCATTTCAATAAATTTAATAGCTTTACCTCCCCTTTCTAATTAAGCTGATGAAACAGCTTTTTATACTGCCTGTGATTTCGAGGTATGTAAAAATCGAAGGAATAAATTGTTTAGCTGCAATAATATTATTTTATTCTAAATTTTTATTAAAATTATGAACTTTATAGAAATACACATTGTTTATGACACAAGGCCATCTAAAAAGTGTTGACATGCAATACAAATATAGTTGAATTGCAAATCATCCATATTATCCCATTCTTTCCTTTTCTAGTATTATCATCTCAGTTGAGTTCGGCGACTATCATGGCATATTATTTCCTAGATAAAGTAGTGTATTTTGAAAGGTCCATTCTGTCATATTCCTGAACTACGTTTTTATCATTGCTAATGCTATAAATATGGAAACAATATGTAATTATAGGAATGTATGTGTGCTATCGTTGATAGGTAGACTGCTTAAATCAGTTTTAGCAGTGATGCGAGAAGACGACAAAGTAGGTAATAAATATTATCGAAGAACTAGGTGGGTTGTAATATACAGTGTGCCCCAGGATTGATGTTACAAGAGGTGAGATGTACTAAACATTTTTGAATTTTATTTTAAGGTTCTGGGATTCGGTCCTGCTTGGTTTGAAAAGAATTTTAAGAATATTTTTATTTTTTGAAAAACAAGTAGGCCTTGACAGGGAAGCGAATACTATTTTATTTTCAGGTAAACTACCCTGTTTGTTCATGATATGGCAAAATTCTATTAAGGAAAGTTATTCATATTGATAAATTATAGCCCTATACAAAATTTCAGAAAGATCTGTCGAATTAGGAAAACCCGTTATTTTTTAAATAACTTTATTTTATTTTCAGGTAAACTACCCTTTTTGTTCATGATACGGCAAAATTGTATGAAGAAAAATTGTTCAAAATGGAAAATGGCCCTATACAAAATTTCAGAAAAATCTGTCGACTTAGATTTAACCGTCATTTTTAATAAAATGCAATTTGTTTAATCTAAAATATAAAGTTATAATCTTAGTCGACAGATCCTTCTGAAATTTTGTATAGGGTCATAATTTCTCATTCTAAACAACTTTTCCTAATAACATTTTACTGTATCATGAACAAAAAGGGTAGTTTACCTGAAAATAACATACAATTATCTAAAAAATAACGGTTTTTTATAAGTCGACAGATCTTTCTGAAATTTTGTATAGGGCCATAATTTATCATTCTAAACAATTTCTCTTAATAAAATTTTGCCGTATCATGAACAGAAAGGGTAGTTTACCTGAAAATAAAATAGTTTTCGCTTTCCTGTCAAGGCCTACTTGTTTTTAAAATATTCTTAAAATTCTTTTTAAACCAAGCAAGACCGAATCCCAGAACCTTAAAATAAAATTCAAAAATTTTTAGTACAACTCACCTCTTGTAACATCAATCCTGGGACACACTGTATAAAAGCATAATTAACTTTAGAATTTATTTTGTGCATAATTCTTGGCCTTGTAAAAGCTGCTTTATTTGAACACGGTCGTCGTGCGACCGTAGCTTTAGCAATTAGGTGGTAATCTGCTTTACCGACAGACGGAGCAGCTGTTTCACACAACTCGTTTTGATTTCGTTTGTTTTTCTCTTGCAAAAAAGTGGCATCGGCAGAATTCCTGTAATTGTGTTCCAAGTTTGAGCTCTTAGCTGCAGGTATTTTGAAATATTATTTGTGAAAGCTTCGCTTTGATGCGGTTTATGGGCTTTGGGCACTTATGCGAGGCAAAAACGTCCGCGTCCTTGAGACGGCTTATTTATCACAAGCTTGCTAGCCGTCGTGGCCAATTGCCTTTATTACAACGTGAGTGAATTGATTCAATTTCGATTCTGGTAACGTTAATGCAATTAGCTGAATTTCGTTAGGTATTTTTAGCGTCACCTGTGAGTTGAAACACTTCAGCAATTCTGCTTGCTTAAGAATTTCCTCCAGGCATCACCCGAGAGCTGTAAAAACGTCAGCGATTTCTCCTATTTCGTAGGACCCCTGTGTTTCTGGTCTAGTTCGAGTTTGGTCCTCGTCGCCTGGATGCTTTGCTGATGACGTTTGCTAGCATTCTCCACCTGCCTTAGCAGCGCTGAGCCCGTTTGGTGGCTATTTGATTCACTTCCTGCAGAAGCATGATTATCTCAGACAATAGCGCACGACCTAATAATCTGTGGTTATGATATTAGTACCGCGCGTAATATGAAAAACACTGAAACTGTTCTGTGTATGTAATTGAACATTCTAATGAAAAATTATAGAATTTATGTACTGGTTACTATACGTAGCGTTGTTTTATAAATTTAATGCACTGCTTATACCATTCATTGCCTGAATTCGTTACTGCTACCTTCTGTATTTCAGATATTTTATTATAGTCTGTTGCGATTCAAACTGAGTTTATAAGTTCTTGGCCTATCTGAGTATATTTGCTGTAATTGAAAAACTTGTTGGCGCTCATTATATTTGGTAATTACATTATTTAAAGAACTGCATGCTGTCTCCACTGAGTCTAGATGGCGGGCCCTCAAATATACTCTCGTAGCGCTGCAATATTTGAAAGTATTTAAGGAATAAATAGTTAACAAAAAAGGACGTTAACAGGGTTTAAACCCAGAAGATCCTATGTGGATCAAAATGTGTATAAAGCAGATCACAGAGAAGCATGTCCCACATGGAAACAATCTGCATATTTTTTTTTAATGTGAAAAAGGCGTTGACAGATGCTTTTAATGAAGTTACGGAAAGCTTGAAGGAAACAAAACGTTCATGAAATATATATAAACACAGTCAAAAATCTGTACGAGAATCTCATTAACTACATAAAAACAAGAAAACTATTGCAAAATTTTAGAATCAACAAGGAATACGGCGGGGATGCCGCTTCACTTCGATTATTTCTGAAACACAGAATGCATTGTCTTGGATGTTCAAATTGAGGACGAAACATAGACATTTTATTATTTGCGAACTACCTTGGCGAAGACGAGCAGGATGTGAAAATACATGCTAACAAAGCTAATTGAAGAATACGAAAACTGAGTAGCCTACTAGATCCAGTACATGGTAATTGACAAAGAAGGCCAGGTAATTGTGGCGAAAAATGGTACTATAAAGCACCAGCACGCACTGAAATGCTTAGGTGTAACGTTATCAGCAAATGGAAAAAATGAAAAGACATTTGAAAAAAATTGTAGCGTAGAAGAATTGTTATCACAGTTACGTTTAGTACTACAGAATGACAACATCTAAATAAAGACCAAACCCCAATTTTTTAAATATTTTTTTAGAAGTATAAACCAGTCCACTTCACCTTCATCGAACTCAAGAAAGCATATGACTCCATCCCAAGGAAGAATCTCCGGAGGTCGATGCAAGAAATGAAAATTCCAACCAACCTAATACAAGCAACCAAACAT
Source organism: Agriotes lineatus (assembly GCA_940337035.1). Lineage (NCBI taxonomy): Eukaryota > Metazoa > Arthropoda > Insecta > Coleoptera > Elateridae > Agriotes > Agriotes lineatus. The sequence continues at coordinate 100,697,283 of OW679198.1, read as the reverse complement.
TTATATGAAGACAACTCGGTGGCAGTAAAAATAAATAATGAAGTCGAATAGAAATTCAAAACAACAAAGAGGCTACTGCAAGGCTGTTCCACATCTACTACATTGTTCAAAATATTCATGAAGAAGACACTAAGACCTTGGAAACGGATGTGCGAAGGCATGGGTATACCCATCAGGAAAAAACACATTAAATTTCACTGACGACCAGGTGTTAATGGCACAAGACGAGAAGACCTTTATTACATGGTCCGTAAACTCACAAAAAAATATTCGAAAAACGGTGTGGAAATCAACTTCACCAAGACCAGAGTATATGGCAGCAGGATGGGATGACAGCCCGGCGCTAGAAGTTTCAGACACTCAAAAAATTAAGGACACCAAGACGTTCAAATATCTACGCTCCACTATTTCTAACGATGGTACAACAACGGAAGATATAAAAAACAGATTAGGTCAGATCAGAGACTGTATAAGACAATTAAATGGAGTATTATATGCCAAACATATCACGAAGGCCAAAAAACGAATTTGCAACGCCTTAGAATTATTATCATCTACTGGGCCGAGAACTGGATAATCGATAAAGAGACCAGAGCAGAATTACAGCTACCGAAATGGAGTAGTGCAGAAGATGTAACAGGGTCATGAGAGCAGATCAAATCCGAAACGAGAATATAAGAAGGAAAATGTTAGTAGAGCAAGACGTACTTACATTGAAGAAAAACGTCTCTTATGGTATGGTGATGTCAGAAGGGCACCACGTAACAGATGGATAACCAGAGTTACTGACTGAAGTCCCTTAGGGAGACGAAAACGAGGAAACCCCAGAAGATCACTACGAGATGAAGTGGAGCAGGCAATGAGAGGAAGTTGAGGGAGGGCATACCGCGACAGCTGTAAACACTATATATACATGAATCTTAAACTTCTGATTATTAAATACTGGAAACTGAAGTAAACCAATGTATGTGATATAAACATCTAAATACAATATCTCATGAAACTGCTCCTAAAAGCTTGAATCATGATACCATCAATAACAAAAAAAGAGAGGGGGGAGGGGTCATTACGAAAATAATTGATAGATGGTATAAAAACTGCCAAACAGAAAAAAGACGTAGAAAAAGAAGATTGCATTAATGACATTCCAAGTAGTCTAGGATACGTAAAATATCCAATGCAGCTGATAATACGAAAACTCTTTAAACGCAAGACTATTGTTGAGATCTATATAAATTATTTCGCTATTTTTAACCTACCTAATTGCAACAACGTCGTACGCAACGTAGACCATCTGAATCCTAGAGGTCGCGGAAGCAAATAGCCTAAGAAAGATAATATAAATAAATATGCGATTTTAAACAAGTCTAATACTTTTATATTATGGAGAAGAAGATGATAATAATGATAAAACAACTATCAACTGTAGTCTGATTTCAATTTTAAATAAGCACACTAAAAAGGAAATTAAAAGAGAGAGCTGATGATTATAAAACGAGCTACAAAATATGCTGCGATCATCTGGTGGACAAGAATTTAAAAACACAAACAGAACTACTGATTAAAACTACATGATATATCACTGAAAAGTAGGAAGACCAATAGAAAAGACATCGATAGTTTGATCTACATTCATTAGGCAGCTTTTATCAAGAAATATAAGGTGATTATGAAAAAAGCAATGGACGGTAGCCTGATTTCTAAAGTATGATCACAAATTAATCTCATTTAGTATGGCTATGGAATTTTTCCTAATTTATGAATGCAACTATGTTTACACTTAAATGGCAAACTTGACATTTGATTTTTAAGTGAGTTATAGTTGGATTCATAAATTAGAAACAATTCCATAGCCATACCAGATGAGATTAATTTTTGATCATACAATATTATAAAAATCTGTAAAAGGATTTACCAGAACTTCCCTTGTCGACATTGTGACACTAAATAATTTTAAAAATCAAATTAAGTTTAGAGTAAAAATATCTTCACGTTTCTAATAGATTAAATACATTTTCAAATAAAAAAAACATCGGTGGTCGAATTAGAACGGCAGGCGGACCGCGTATGCAGTCCCAACGTTTTGTGGGATATTGCAGGGAAACGGGCCATTTCTACCTGAGCTACAGAGTACCGACCCTTCGAATTCCTGCGTGGTAGCTATATTAAGTAACGCACTAATTTTTTGCTCCTTTTTGTATCGTACAACATTTTTGGGACCCATTTCTGGTAAGAATAAAGCTTGCGCTATGAACAAATTATTACTTATATTTATTGCTAAGTTTCTCTGAAATTTTCTCGGTTTCATGCCAGGTAGATATATAATGTGTATGCAAAATATTGTCTTCCTCCGACAAATAGTTTTTGAGTTATTCCGCCAACAGACAGACAGACAGACAGACATACAGACTGACGGAATTGAAAAAACCTGTTTTTCGTCATCCCGAGACCCTGAAACCTGAAGATCTGGAGAAATCTCGAAAGGTGATTTTTTCGCGATTACAATACTTTTTTCGTCTTTCATTCGAGGGAAGTAAAAATGAATACGTTATAGAATATCTTAAAGGTAAACAGACGAGTTTGTGAATTTATATCAAAAAGAACATGATATTCTCGATGTAAAAACGGTAAACCGTAAAATAGTTCCAATACAGGTCACGAAAATAAATGGAAGACTTAAAAGAATTGCCAATATGAAAGAATCAGTTTACAAGTAACAGAACAGTTTCATTTTAAGAATAAAAATCGACAAAGTTAAACCAAATTGATCGCCAGAAATCTATAAAGCGATGGGTAGTCTAAATCAAATTATAGACTACATAAATGGATACACCAAAGAAGGGAGTAATGGTAAACACATCAATTTAGAAAAGCTATAAAATTTCATATAAAAAAGGATATGATAATAACGGAAAAATGCACTTAAGATAATGGAAGTAAAACGCTAGATCCTTTAGAAGTGACCCTATTGGTAGAAGCTATGGATAAGGAAGTAAGAACTAAAAATAATTAAAGACTTATGTTTCAATTCAAGACAACGAACTTGGTACTACTGTACGAGATTTATTAGCTAAAACAAAGATGATCACCATAAAACCGAAAAAACAACAGAGCTTGATAGTTTGACCAAGTTTTATAAATTCATATTAAGAAGAAAAATCGTAATGGATAATCGAATTTCAATTGTATAAAACCTCTCATTAAACTTCTGAAACATGATTTTCGGAAAAATAAAAATCCTAAATGTTTAAAAAACTAATTAAGAATTTAACTGTTTTTAATTACAAGTTTTTTCTACAATAAAAAAGCCTGAAACGACGGCCCGAGGTTAAACTTTACTATTATCTACATAACAAATAAATCTTCTTCTCTTCCTATCCCTTATGCCATCGGCGTCGCTCATCCATTTCCGGTATTGTCCACAAGCGGCCGCCATTCTCTTTGTGTTGTGCTAAAGTTTTCCCTCTTGTCTGTGTTATTTTCTCCATTCTCTCCATCCATGTTTCCCTGGGTCTTCCCACATATCTTGTTCCTTCTGGTCTTGCTTTCAATATCCTTTTCGGGTATCTCCTGTTCCCCATTCTCATAACATGTCCGAACCACATGAACTGCTTTCTCTCAATTTCTACTAATGGTTCTACTTGTAGTTCTTCTCTAGTCACTGCATTTGTTATTCTATCTCGTTTTGTCCTTCCCACCATTCTTCTGAGGTACTTCATTTCTCCCGCAGCAGTTACTTTTCCCTTAACCTTGTCTTGCACGACCCAGCTTTCTGATGCATATGTCAGGGTAGGTACATAGACACTTCCATAGACCCGGTGTTGCGTATTTCTTTTTTATTAATGATTATGTTATTTAGGGCATAATAATAGATCTTGCTGGCCTTGTTTGCTCTGTTAAGTATATCTTGCTCTAGGTTGCCTGCTTTATTAATAATCAAACCCCGGTACTTGTAATTATCGACCCACTCTAGCTCCTTTCCATGACACCGTATTTGTACGTTTTGTTGATTGTCCACCTTCGTTATTTCCATTACTTTACTCTTTTTCGGGTTAATTTCCTAAATTTTTAAAAAACTAATTAAGAGTTTAACTGCTTTTAATTACACGTTTTTTTCACAACAAAAAAGACTAAATTGACTACGCTAGGTTATAGTTTACTATTATCTACATAAAAAATAAATAAAGAAATATATTGAGATGGTTTTAAGCCTACAACTTGGCTCTGTTTTCAGTACAAAATATCTAACCAAGTCAATAAAGCACAGAGTTACGATATTTTATGAAATTGCAATTTAAAACAATAATAAACTGCTCAAGTACAGGTCTAAAGATTAGCTTCAGCACTGCGAAAAACCAAATAGCGCATGAAGGTGCTCGGGACCTTAGCAACAACTTTGCCCCTTTTCAAAATTTCGATATCTGTAGCCGTTCGAAAGTTACAGGCGATCCAGACAGACACACAGACAGACAGACAGACAGACAGACGGACGGACAAAACGTTCGCATAAGTACGCTGAAGCTACTAATAAAAGTATTAAATGCATTGGTAATGAGATGCGAGAAGTAGTAATTAAACGGATAAAGGCATGCATAAACAAAGCATATTTCAGAGAGTTGGAATAAAGTAATATAATAAAATAGGTTTGTGCATATTTAATGCCAGGCCAAACAAAATTAATTGACACAATAGGTCTGTTATGTGCAGACTAAAGGAGCGTAATTATTAACAAACATACAGGTCAATGAATGGCAAGCAATCTGAAAGGTAAATGGGATCGGAATAAAGGATAATAGAAAATTGCAAAGCGCAATCCCAAAATGAGGCAACGGAAAATAAAGAAAGCGAGCAACGTGTGTAAATTCAACTCAATTTCCAGTGCATTAATAAGATAAAAGTGAAAAAGCACAGCAGTGATGTTAAAACATTTGTGTGCGTAACGAAAGGAACAATGATAGCTATAAGCAAAGGACAATTTTTTTTTAGATTTAAGAAAACGTTAATTTAAGTTTTATGTAATCAAACTTTACTCCATTTGTGTCTTTTGCTATCAAAACTAATTTCTAATTAACAAGAATTATCGCGGTAACACAGCGACGCGGTGCGTGTAAAATAAAAGAAGAACAATTAAAATAATAAATTAATGCAGTTTGAGAGAAATTGTGCTCTCTTAAAATTAATATTTTGCAAATAAAAAAGTGTTTACCAGTTATAAACAGTGTTGCATTTTATTGTATACATCACCGTGCACCAGTGGAAGTGTTTGTAGCAGTTTCCGCCACGATAAAATTAAAAATTTTCGAAGCTCATCTGCGACTGAAGATCGGCAGCCGACACCTGAAATTTTAGAACTTCGATTCCGGCACAATTAAGCCGCTGAAGCCAGAGATCTGCACTGCATCACTGCATCGGGGTCTGCAAAAGCATCCTGAGTGAAAGTTGCAGCCAGGGGAGCGTCTCCAGCAGATAAAAATCAACGGCGTCACCTTCTGATCGTCTTCGTGCCAAAGTTGAAAATTTTACGAGGTAGGAATTACCTATAAATTGAGTGTCAGAGTTCGGGAAATTTATGAAAATACGAACTTAAACCTTGCTGAAGAGGCCTAGCTCATATCCAAAGGTCCAGCTACGCCGTAATAATCCAAAAATTGCGTAGCGTCATCAAATTTTGTGAAATTGGGGGGTTTCCAAGCATCAGTAACAAATGAAAGTTAGCGTGGGTCTACGTCATCCAGTAACAATGAAGTGGAGGTTTTGTTGCCTAAAGCGATAATTGAATCAGATTAACTGACGATTCTTTGTTGGTTTCGCGTTTTTAAGCATTCGGGTAACCGCTGTAGCACTGACGAAATTTTTGTGTCATTTGACAGATTGTAAATGTTATCTACCAGAACCGCGTATATGAGCTACTCAAGGATGAATAATTTAAAATGAACTGCTAATTTGTGAATATAGAGAAATTCTGAACCTAACCTGAGATAAGCAGTTTTGTGTATGCCGAGAGCTAGCTTAAATAATATTGCAGTTCAATAAAATAGTAAGAAATGGGCATTCAACCATTTTATTTTGAACATCAGCTAATAAATTTCATTTTAACTAGCCTTAAATTACTGACAGGCAAATTGAGCACAGTATAAAATCAACCTAAGGATTGTGTGGTGATTTGCCCTATAATTTAACTTCTTAATTTTGTACCAAAATAATAACAAACAGAGGGGAAGTTCATCGCATTTTTATAGGCGCCGCAACGTGGAGCCTTTGCAATATTTGTGTGTAATTTTTTTATAAAAACGTTGGTAATCCTCTTAATAGCACCAACTTCAAAATACAACATAAATATGTATATGATTACTGCTGTTAGAAAGTGTGAACCTATTATTATAAAGTTCCCTAGTAACATTTCAATACGTTATTAGGATTGCTATTTCCCACATTTCAGATACATGCGCTGGACCTTCACTTTTATTAGGGTTGATGCCGTTGGCTCAAGTTTGGTATTCCCCTAGCCGTTCTCCTTAGTGGTGGTCAGGAAACTGCAATCGCCATAAACTACCCTTAAACTGTATCCGAATTTCCTACGAAATCCGAGGTGTTTTCTTCAACTACATTCTGAAGCACTGGAATTATGCAACCTCTGCTCACGTCCGCCTTCCTTTCTACGAGTGATATTTGCCCCTCATATAAATCTTTTATAGCCTGAGAGAATGTAATTCCGATATTTGCCTGTCTTACTATTTTACCAACTGTGCACTGATATATGCCTCCTACAGATTCTATAAATGTTGGATGCATCTGTGTATTGATCTTTTAGGTACTTTTCAAATATTTAATCATTTAGTGCACTCCTGTGTATCGCTTTGAAACAGTTGCTTCTTATATTTATTTGTAGATACCTCGCATACTCTTTCACGAATTAAAAACGTGAGAATTGTTTCCGCTAGCAGGTAATAGGAAGACAATATTCCACAACTAAATATTTAATAATCAACCTAATTACACCACGACAATAACTTTCCGATAATTTAATATTACAAGGGTTATTTACCCGCATCCCACGTGTATTAATTAAAAGGGATTAACACGAGAATGAAGGTAACCGTGAATTCAGGACAGCATCAATTATTATTTGCAAGATTTTCTCCATCATCCTCAGATAATTGATCATCGTTTCAGAATTCAGCGAAAGACAAATTGTTAATCTTCCTAAGAACACATTCATTAACGTCTGATGGTATCACCTATGATGAATTAGCTTAATGAAATTGAGAGATTCGTTTGATGTTTGCGTGAAACGTCAGAGCGTAACAGCTTGGTTCTTCGTCAAAACAAAGATAAACAAAAGATCCCCTTCAAAATGCCATTCTTGCTACTTTAATTAACGGTACGAGTAAACCTAACCGTTTATAACGCCATTATTAAAGTTCTTGATTAATATTAAGAAATAAGACTTGGGTCATGTGGATCCAATGTCAAAAACCACTTGATTCGTGATCAATATTTTGCACCTTCATGATATTGAATCTAACCAATAAAAACATGCATCATACAATGTCCCAATTCTGATCGTAGCTAACCTAACATTATTACACAGGGACTCTAAACGCCTAATAGCACTAGAGCCATCTGTGGTGCGGCTGCAGGTACCAACCCCAATTTAATTATGTTTTGCGATATTCTAAGCAGTAACCAATTACGACAGTCAAGCTAGTCCACAAGCGGGCCTTCGCCCTTAGAATTTTCAATTCCTCCAGCCTACTTTAAAAATAGCATTGATTAAACAACCGGCGAATTGGAGGAAGTGCATTAAGTGATTAGTGGATTAAGGGCGAGCCCTCTTAAAGGTGTCAAATCGCCACTCCCAGAATCCTCGCTTCCAGCCCGGTCGCTTCAAGTATAAATGGGGTTCCATAACTCGTGAACCTTAACCTTTCTCAATTCGCAATACTAGCATAAAGGAGCGCCCAAATCGATACGGACGTGTAAATGGGGTGCGCTTTAAATTTTTAAGCTGATTTAGTTAGCAGGGGTAGCAATTCGCTTCCACTACCTACGAGGTCAAAATTAGGGCGGCCTCGGCACGTGCTTACGTGATATGGTTCCAGTGTCCTCCGAATTTTCCGAGACGGAAGCCGGCGTTGACAAAAACCAGGAGCAGCTACGGAAGGATCATCATGGGTTTCAATTTAATTTAATTTAGCAAGCAGGAGCTTTTTAATTTCCAAGGGACCTTGTAATTGGAATACGACGATCCACTCCTGGGAAATCGTTGTTCTTATCTAAATTTTAGCAGTGATGGGGTAGATGGAAATAACTGCTATAAATAAAATGAAATCTAATTTAAACTCATTCTCAAAATGAATTTTTTCAATCTCGTTAAGCTGAGAACAGTTGGTAATATAAGGAAATTGTAACTAATCTAGATTGGAAAAGTTCAAAACGCTACCCAAGACCTCTGTGCTCATTAATAGTTATATGTGCATTCGATTTCAATATTTTTTAAACCTAGTTCTGTAGAGATATAGCTATAATGGAACATCTTAAAGTAGATTATGCAATTGACTCAGCGTAAGTTTTAGATACAAGCTTGAAAGATAATAAATGATTGAAAACTACTATTCCCTCTTTTGAATCTATACATCGCGCAGCCAAATATCACCTACCCGTCTTTAGATATTTCAAACCATATAGTGTATTAGCAAGTGTCCCCGTATTTATCTATCTGTTTACACATGCTCATATTTAAGGTTACAAGAAACTGAAGCATCTGTCCATCTAAGAGGTACTGATTTTTCCAAAAGGTTCCAAGAGATAGAGGATCTATAAATTATCGTAGCGCTTCTGCACTCTTATAGTCATTTGAAGCATCATTCTCACTGACCACAACCAGTCCTATTCGCACCTTATGGTGGCGTACAAACCTAAAGAGAATGATGGCAGTGATAGGCAGAGTGTAGGAAGAATAAAACAAAACCAACTAGAAATATTAGTAAATTGCTGGTCTACAAAAACCAAAACGATTAATCTACTTTTTATAGCTCCATGGAAACGACAGCTTCTAAGGAGAGATTGAAAAAAGTTCTTCTGAAACACCCAATCAAACAGCCAAGATCCATCGAAAAGGGTATACATAGCACATTTACAATTAAACCTGAAAAAGCTGCAAAAGTATCAATCGAAATGCGTTCCCTAGCCTATTATGTAATTTCTGGTTGCATATTGCAAATGCCTGATACGTTGCCTCCTACCGAGAGTGAGAAGTGGCAAGTCAAATTACAGGGTGATAAAATAACTTGATCGTTAAAATTTTCTATAATTCCGCGAGGTTCAACGCTATCATCCTAGGTCTCCTGCAGTGAATGTCTTTGTACCTAAACTAAGACAGTTTCACTTAAATACCGTCACAACCAAAACCGCCACATTATCTTCTTCTTCTTCTAATGCCTATCCATTTTTATTGGATGTTGGCGACCACATTTCTAAATAGCTCCTTGTCCCTTGCGGTGTTGACAAGCTCTCCGATTGTCCTCATTCCGGTCCATTATCTGATGTTTCTTGCCCAAGACATCTGTTTTCTGCCTATGCCTCTTTTTCCTTCTATTCTTCCCTCTAGGAACAACTTAAGAAGGCTGTACTTTTCATTTCGCATGATGTGTCCAAGATAGGCAGTTTTTCTCTTCTTTATCGTAGCAAACAATTCTCGGTCTTTGCGCATTCTTACTAATATTTCCTCGTTGGTAACTCGATCGGTCCAAGGTACTCTCAGGAGTCGTCTGTATGTCCACATCTCGAAGGCTTCAATTTTATTAATCATGCTTGTTTTCAAAGTCCACGCTTCCATTCCGTATAGTAATACCGACCACACGTAACATCTGGTATAACGCATTCGCAGCTTCAAGGGCAGGTCTCTGTTGCATAGGATATTCCTATATTTAATAAATGTTGTTCGTGCCATTTCTATTCTTGCTCTTATTTCCCTATCCGGATTCCAGTCTGCATGCAGCCAACATCCAAGATATTTAAGTTTTTCTACCCTTTCAATAGTTCGGCCTTCGATTGTAATTGTGGCATTTGCATATGCTTGTTTGCTTCTGCTAATAATCATAAATTTGGTTTTCTTTGCATTTATACTCAATCCATACTTTTTACTGTATTCATTCAGTCGCGTGGTCATGTTTTGAAGTTCTTCAATATTATTCGCAAGTAATACGGAATCGTCGGCGTATCTTACGTTAGAAATTGGTACCCCATTTACTTTTATACCCATGTCCTGGTCCTCGAAGACTTCGTTGAAAATTTCCTCTGAGTACAAGTTAAACAGCAGCGGAGAAAGCACACATCCCTGCCTTACTCCTCTGCGAATGTGAATATCTTCAGTGTTAAGGTGTTGCGTACTTACGTGTGCTGTTTGGTACCAATATAGATTTTCTATGCACCGAATGTCTTTCTCGTCCACATCTGTTGTTTTCAGAATATCAATAAGCTTTCTGTGTTGCACTCGGTCAAAGGCCTTTTCATAATCTATGAAACATAGAAACGCATCCTTGTTTACGTCTCTACAGTTTTGTATCAGGACTTGCAGACCAAATAGCGCCTCGCGGGTGCCCATGCCGGATTTGAAGCCCATCTGACTCAAACCTATGTTACGCTCGCATTTCTGGTATATTCTGTTGTGAAGGATTTTTAGAAAGACCTTAAGTGTATGACTCATGATACTTATGAGTCTGTGATCATTACAGCTGCGAGCGGAGCTCTTCTTGGGGAGTGGAATAAACGATGAACTCAGCCAGTTTTTAGGGAATCGTCCAGTGTCATAGATTTCATTGAACAGTTGCTGTAAAATGTCAATATTGTCATCATCTATTAGTTTTAAGATTTATTTATTTATTTATTTATTTAATATATTTCTGCAGGCAAGCCATCTGGACCAGGGCATTTGTTGTTTTTGGCTCTCGATATTGCTTTTCTTACTTCATCTGTTGTTATCGATGGGCCTGACAGTGTCGTGTTTGGAGGGCAGTTTTCTAGTTCTTCTCTTGAGTCGTCTGCAAACAGTTTTTCAATGTAGTTTTCCCACAGTTGCCTTTTATCGTCATCGCCTACTACTATTTCGTTGGTGTCGGTAACTAGGGTGGACGTTTTATTTATTCTGTACACGCCAGCCGCCTCTTTCAACTTTTTGTGTTCTCTCAGATAGTCGTGCATTTGTTGTAAGTTTTCAATTTCTTCACATTCTTTTTTTAGCCATTCTTGCTTAGCTTTTCTGATTTCTCTCCGTACTTGTAGATGTATTCTCTTGTATTCATCTTCGTTTTTGTTCTTGTGTTTGCGTCGTTGATCCATTAGGTCTATAATTTCTTGGGTCATCCATCTTTTTTTACCGGTTTTTTTTCTATAGCCCAGTTTATTAAAGGCCACAGTTAGCATTTCGCTTTCCGCCTTCTGCCATGTCTCTATATGTGTTAGTTCTTGCGTGGATGCGATTATTTCTTTAAGATTTTTATTTAGTTCGTCCTGTAGCTGCGTTTTAATTTCTTCTTTTTTGAGCTTATTCACATCGAGCCTACCAGATTTAGAGTTGTTCTTTTTTATTGTATGAAGTTTCAGTTTCAGACTCATAACTAAGAGAACATGATCTGATGGTACATCGGCACCCGGTTAAGTTTGGGTCTTTGTTACAAATGTTCCAAATCTTTTGTTTATGAGGAGAAAGTCGATTTGGTTACGAACGATACTCTCCGCTGTATCCTGTGGAGACCTCCATGTATATAAGCGTCTTGGTGGTAGGTCAAACCATGTGTTAGTAATTTTAAATTGCTCTTCTTGGCAAAACTGTATTAACCTATCACCTCTCTTATTTCTCTCACCAAGTCCGAAGGGGCCAGCCACATTATAAACACCACATTTCAAGCGCCAGACTTAAACCCCCACACGGAAACAGCCATAGCTATAAACAACCACAGCCATAAATCATCACTACAAAATCCGCCACAGTGGATAAAGCATTGTAGCGGACACCCAGTTACGTGCAGCGTCCATAAATTACCACGCGAAAGAACCCACAAAAGCCGCACAGAAAGTCATAAAGATAAGAACTTAAGAAAATGTGCCCAGCCTAAATTAGCGGGTAACGAATTTTGGATTTACCGCTACGCGCAAACTAGTGACTCATGTTATAAACTGGATAATTAGTGTCGTGAATGACGTATTGCATCCGCATTCGCAGTATGAAAAGCTTGCAATTTAAAAACAAATCTCCCGACCCTACGCTATCTGCGGCTGCTGGAGGAAGCGCCGAGGATCAGTTCATTCTATCAGATCATTCCAGTTATTCATTCGGTTTACTACTTTCGGCATTGCCGTGTCTGCAAGCCGTCTAACCATATTTCGAAGCACATGTACAGAATAACCGTATCTGAGTTTACCGAGTCCTGTCCAATTAATGACGACCTATACAGAGTGAGTCGCGAGGAACAGACCAAACTCCAGGAGTGTATTATCACGTGAAAATAATGTAACAAAACTCAAATGTTGTTATCCGATTTTCATTTGATTTCAAGTTATAGCATCATAAAAAAATCCCCATATAGTCCAGTCAAATGGTAGAAAATACGGGAAAGTTTTGGTGGAGTTTTGATATTTGGTTTTCGGTTGCTGTACACGAATATCAGGTTTGCCAACAAGAATTTTGACCAGAAACACGTTTTTTAAGCAAAAACGGTGTAAAAGACGAGATTTATTTATTTTTTTCTAAAATTAATCAACTATCCAATTTCGTAAATACTGAACCTATATGAAATGAAAGAGAATAAGATTTGCTACATTTTATGTACTTGATGTTTTTTTTTCTCCGATCAATCATTCAGCCGCGAGAGCGCCGCGAAATTATAGTCCAGTCAAATGGTAGAAAATAGAGGAAAGTGTTGGTGAAGCTGATATTTGATTCCTGTATGTTTTTTGGGTCGCTGTACGAAATATCAGGTTTGCCAACAATTCATTTACAAAGATTCATTTCATATACTATTTTTGATTTACGAAAAATTGATAGTTTTCGAGTAACTTTGAAATAAACTGGGATAATTCCTTTTTTATTATTATTTTAACACCTAACTTCGCGGCGCTCTCGCGGCTGAACAATTGATCGGAGAAAAAAAACCTTCAGTCCATAAAATGTAGGGAATTTTATCTTCTTTCATTTCATGTAGGTTCAACATTTACGAAAAATGGATAGCTTTCGGGTAATTTTAAAAAAACTAAATAGTCTGTTTTTACACTGTTTTTGCTTAAAAAAAGTATTTACGGTCAAAATTCTTGGTGGTAAACCTGATATTCGTGTACAGCGACCCAAAAAACATATAGGAACCAAATATCAAAACTCCACCAAAACTCTCCCCTATTTTCTATCATTTGACTGGACTATATGGGGACTTTTTTATGATGCTATAACTTGAAAACAGATGAAAATCGGATAACAACATTTGAGTTGTTTTACATAATTTTCACATGTATAATACACTCCTGGAGTTTCGTCCGTTCCTCTCGACTCACCCTGTATATGTGTATTCGTGTGTATCATCCTCCTCCCATATATTTTTGTGTTTTCATATTAAATCTTCTTTAAATAAATAAGTAGTTGTTGTTTTCCAACAAGTATTATCTTTTCAAAGTACAACAGGTATCAATATCCTCACCAGTCGATCATCAGCAGCTAAATAATCTAACCTAACCTACATTCTACAATTGACGGTGTTTGGTTGTAGCGGTTTTTGGCTATGGCGATTTTCGTGTGGCAGTTTAGGTGTTACGATTTTGGATGTGGCAGTATTTACCTGCTTCGGTTCTCACATTTTTCTTACTCAAGATGCTAGATGTGATATTTCAGAAATATGTACTGAAAATGCTACTCATATTGTGATTACCCGAATTGAAAGATCACTACACAGTGAAGCGTCCATTCTAGTTCCTTCCTGGTGTTTGTTGACATCGAAATTACCTTAGATAAAGCCACCTTTCATAGTATCAGTATACCTTAGTGGAAAAGAATGTCTCTCCTACATACAGCAGGGTAATTCAATTGGTATGACACACATTAGAGGTGTTGTGACAAAGAACTGTCTCCATGTCTTGGAAACGTATATTTCATTTGATAAGCCGGTTTCTACACCGATGGTTATGCAAATGATACAGTATGACCAAACACTTTTATGTTCTAGACCTAGAGGGCCGTAGAGTTGTTTGCTTTCGTTTAAATGACATTACTAATACCAATTTCACAGTCCTCCAGAGAATAAAAGTATTCGATCACATGGTATTACTACTTACACATACTCTGCACACTTCTGCAAACTGTGCTTTGAATAATTGAATTGGTGGGCAGCTTCTTTATATCAACCCCAAAAAAACTGACATGGTACTATCTAGAAAAATCATGCACGCCGCTCTGTCACTGCATAACTAAATCCTGTAGAATTACTCCTCAATTACTCTATGACCGCATATTGCAGTTGTTAACTGGGACGTGTGCAACGTATTGCCTTGGTTAGTTCTATGGAAATATATGGTCCACCCTTGGGGATGGATAAAGTATAAGAAAGAAAAAAACCTTCTCGCATCTTACAGCAGGCCGTTAATAATATTCCTCTTCTGGATGTAATGACTGATTACCGTCACCCAAAATACGTTTTCAACTAACACTTTCGTGCACCTACACCTAAATGTCGACGAGATCTAGCAGATGAACATATCCATCTGGAATTTTCTTAGATGGTTATCTCAGGGATAGCTTTCAGTGCTGCGAAGAGTTTAAAAAAATACTCTCAATAACACCACCACAATTGTATTGGTGAAAGAACGTGATGCTATAGCTAACGACTCTAGACATCTTTACTAGATGATGGGTTAGCATCCAACGTTGCCGTCAAGCAAGGGGTGCTATTACAGCACAGAATCTAGATATTATGTACTAAATTATCCCGGAAGAACCTTCAACTGCTCGTACGTATTCCTTCTGCGCTAAGAAATAATATATACAGCGAGGTTAGTAGGTATGATTCTTTTGCCCTCCTCATTAGAATTCAGACGTACAGAACCCCTTTAAAATTATCTTATAAATGGGAACGATAGCAATAGTATTCAAAATTCTACGAAAATTTCGATAAGCAGCGTGAAAAATATGATAACTCGGAATGTATCGTCTATTAACATTTTCGGCAGGCAACATGCCGCGACTTCGTCTTGACTTGTACTTGCCTACCTCAAATGTTAATAGGTCCTTACATTCCTTGTTACTTAAATAGCTATTATATTTTATATCACGTCCCTTCCCAAGAATGCTCTGGACAACGTGCGGTTTGCGTGGACGATAGGTTATTACATAATTAACAGGGCGAGATAGGGATGCGACCACCGGAATCAAGAGAATTTCCGGATAAGGTGGAAACTCACAGTTAACTATCTCAATTTGGGAACTCAATAACAATCGGTGTTTCCGCATCGTTTCGGTGGAGTGGGAAAACAGGCTTGAGTATCGCGTAAGAAATAGATTCGTTATATTTTAACACCAACTTTATAACATCATTCTCACGTTGGCATCAAATAAGATATACAAAAGTGTAATTTAAAAGTTTGTTCGGCAATTCGTTGAAACTGTGCAAATCTGATGACCATGGATTTGTTAAACTGCCTGAATGACAGATAAGCACATTCGAATAGAGGAGAAAGTAATTTCAGATAATGTTTTAGAACCCATAAAGTTGTAAATGTCGTAAAAATAAAATTCTATAAACAAAAATCAACACCATCGCTAAAAGTAATTATAGCTATGAATAATGCAATTCGAAATTACTTAAGTATTACGAAAATAGCATCACATTATCAGTAGGAAGAAAATGCTCAGACAACTACAAGAATTAAAATGTTAGAATTTCAATATCTCAAGTCATACAAAAATGAAACGAATAGTACTCATATAGAAACCGAAGCTTGAATAATGATAAAAAATGGAGCAATGTTTGTGTTAGTTGTAGTTTTAATTAATTTTTTTTCTAGTATGCATTTAAAGTTTCGGATCCGCGTTTTAGTTTAAATTTAGTCTTGTAGTGGACTGTATTCTTCTAGCTGTGTCACTCCTGTATTCTAACATGTGCTCCACTTTCCTAGAAAACCTAAAATCTTAGAGCCCTCTAGTTCAACCCCGAAAAACGTACGTCGTTCCTAAAATAAATTAGTCTCCATATGTCGAAGAGTGAACAGCTTTTGCTTGTTGTTGCCGGCTATTTCAATTGTGTGCACATACATTGTTCTCGTCGTGAAATACGTGTATATCTTGTATTGGGTGTTCGAATTCCCCCTTCAGCTTTACGAAACCACTCGCCTCCGAGCTCTATGTGCACCTGTACCAGGGAAGGATTAAAGGTAAGGGACGCAATTTTGTTTGTTTATAGTCCACTTGTCGTTTATTTGTATCGTAACTATTAAACAGGCACAATAATGAAGAAACAGATCAAGAATTAATATGGCCAATTATAACGGTCAGTAAGATAAACCATTAATTAATTAGATGGAAAATAGAAGATTTCCGACAAACACAATAAATGGGATGCGTAACTACAAAATGGAAAAAACGCAGATCAAAATAAAGCTAAATAGTGGAAAACGCTCAAGTTCATAAAAGGCAGTAATGCAATAGTTGCATGTGTGAGCGATTACTCTCCAGAAATGTAAATTCGATCGCCTACCTACCTAGTTCGTAAAGATTGTTCTAAATTTAAGAGATGATGATTGGCTCAAAATTCAACTAATTATATTCTAATTAAAATACGCAGTAGCCCTTGGACAAATGTAATTTTAAACATTTTGTAACATCTGAGGCGTAATTTACTAAACAGCATTTCGAAGTATTTGTTCTAACACTACAATGGTTTTTGGTAGCGCTTGGTACACTATGTTTTTGATAAATCCCCATGCAAAGAAACCAATATATAATGAGATCTGGAGATCTTCGAGACCATTCTGTATGACCACCATGCTCTATATGCTCCTGTCATTTAACCATCTTCGGACTTAACGAAGAATGGAGTGGTGCATCACCATGGTGATATATCATATTACACCTAATACCTAGTGGAATATCCCCAAATGTTCATAAAAGTATTTCATTAAGAAAATGCATATAACTTGATAGGTTAATTGAATTTTCTAAAGCCACTTGTCGTAGCCCAGTTAGATTTAGGGCTTTTTGAGCAAATACGTTCCTATTCATTTGATTTCACGGAATCGAGCGCGCAATGTTAGCTTATCGCAGCGCGACGCCCTCCAGACCGCTAACTGTGCATCAGGAATTTTCTTCGTGTCTTACACCCCACGCAATCGAAAATAGTGCATCTACCCTGACACTTACGCTTTGGACTTCAAGCAAAAGCGTCGTTCTTCGGAGCAGGCGTTTACGCGCCAGCACGCCTGGCCGCGCTATCTCAAAGTCGTGCCAGGGTGAAGATTACCACAGATTATAATGCTGACGTGATCTCGTGCATTGTTGTATTTTGCAAGAATAACATTGGCAATCATAGGGCAACTCAATTTCATTCGGATTTACTAAATTGTGCTGTAAAAAATTTCAGTATTTTCCCGTCAGGTCTTTATCGCCAGTTTCCAAGTATCGATATTATATCGGAT